>CAWUFW010008169.1:600000-920739 GCA_963921515.1 Calotriton arnoldi
GACCATCTCTCCTTCAGGAAGCAGCTCAAGACCTGGCTGTTCGAGCAGTAACTTACCCCCTCCCCCAGCGCCTTGAGACCCTCCCGGGTGAGTAGCGCGCTCTATAAATGCCGTGATTGATTGATTGATTGATTGATAGGAGCCAACTCAATTGCTACCAACAATTTCCTTTTTGATTTGACTCCTCTTTCAAAAAACAACAGTTATCTTTACGTAATGTGAGTCATGCTTCTGCAATCCTATGTAAGGCTTGTTTTAAGACAGTGTTATGTTCCTCGGACGGGCGCCACCTGGTCCTGGACCCCACAATTTGTGGTTTTTGCGCACGTACCATATGGCAATTATGCCGGGACAGATGTGGTGAATTCTTAAACCTACATAGGTAGTGCGTTGAACGTACTGAACAGCCAAATTCACTGGTTCAGTATCACACCATTATTTTTCGCACGTGTTTTCTCATGCTTTTTCACGTTGGTTGCACCTATTTATTGCAGTAGCTGAACTATTGACTCTGAAGAAGGCCGTGACACTACTTTAGGTCCCTTGGCCGAAACATGTTGGTCTAGCATTTACACAGATGCCTCTAATGACGGCACCTGCGTTACCAGCTATTCACTGTTTTTAATCCTGACACCGGGTAGCTGAATAAAAGTTGCAGCATAGCTAACCCCGCAGCCAGTTTTAACCACTCACATTACAGCACTGCACCTTTTCTGAACACACCAAGCTCACATAGGGTTCCCCCCCTTTTCAATAAAAACATCCCTGAGCTCCTCCCTCACAGCGAGGGGGTCGTAGCCCGTGTGGAGACTAGGTCTCTAACGCGAGGAGGCACCCCTATGATGAAGCATGACACCTCTGGTGTGTGAGGGGAACCGTCCTTGAAAGGGAAATCCCCCTCTGTGTGGTAGAGTATACCCAGTAATTTGCATGACCTCCCATTGATTCCGGACCCGTGGCCTTTTTTGTGATATGAGTAACTAGTGGGGAGTTGGCCCACGCAGGTCCTGAAATCTCCTGTAGCCCCATTGTGTGATCACATGTTCTTCAGTAGCCTTACCAAAAATCTGAATATCGTCCTGACAATACAAAATATTTTCTAAACCTCTAAACGCTTCAGAAATCACACGTTGGAAAACGCTGGCAGCCGATGAAAGACCGAACGGCATGTGAGTAAACTGGAAAGATCCTTCCATCGTGATGAACGCTGTGAGCGGCTTGGAGTCATCATGAAGTTTTATCTTATGGTAAGCATTCTTTAAGTCCAATTTAGAAAAATACCTTTCTCCTTTCAATAGGAAGACAAGTTCATTAATGTTAGGCAAAGGCTATATGTCTGCCACAATTTTCTGATTAAGTGATATTAAATCTACACAGAATCTGAAACGCCCATCAGATTTCCGTGTAATCATTACTGGAGACACCCAATTGGATGCTTCTACAGGTTCTATAATCCCTTCCTTAATTGTTTTACTTCAGCACAGCTACTGGAACTCTTCTGAGCTTATGCTGGACAGGATTAGCCCCCTTCTTGAGTACCACCTTATGAGCATACCCCTTCAACAGACCTAGTTTTTCACCAAATACCTGTTTCACTGTGTCCAAGATGTCGGTGATTGATTCACCATCCACAACTATCACCTGGGGTTGAGCCCTTGGATTAACAATGATGTATAGATCATATTGAGGTACCCACTCCAGGATCGGTGGACCATGTTCCGCTAAGTACACCTTACCTTGTGTGCCCCTTCCCCCAAATGCAATGTGGGCATCCATAAAGCCAATAATATAAATACTTTTCCCTTGGTGTCTACCCGGTGAAATATCTTTTGTTTGAAGGGCACTACCACCCAATGTTCTTTAAACATAGACCTGGGAATTATTGTATACATAGACCCAGTATCCACTATGAGTTGCACATCACAACCATTTATGGTGAATATCACCTTGGGCCTATTCCTCCTTTGACTTCTTTCCACCCCTTCTTCTTCATCACCTGCACTCTAGATCCTTTCACACAATTCCATCAGCCCAGAATTAATCTCTGCTACTGATGCTACCTTACCACGGCCACCCGCTCTACACTTCCTAGAAAAATGACCAGTGCGACCCCATTTTCTGCATTCCCTGTTGTTGGCAAAGCAATCCTTCGAATCCGAGGTATGAGAGGAACTCCCACAACAATTGCATACTTTACTAACCTGTTTGAAAGAGCTATTGGTTCTATTAAGTTTAGTATTGGCCTTTGGCGTAAGAACTGCCTCTACAGTTTTACCTACAGTGCCAACTTCTGATACCTCATTTTCCTATTTTTTCTTTTTCACTTCCCACATACACAAATCTGGCTGCTCTAACACCTTGTTTTATGTGTTTTATGTGCTGAATGTAACATGATACAACTGTCGATAAAGCTTCTTCCTCTTGGAATAATTGTGCTTTTGTTTTAGATTGTTTGTTTAACGTAACACACACATCTGTATGGTGGGGGTTTGAATAGTGGTGTTTGGCTACATCAAAATGATCCTGAGGTCTCGATGTGCTGATGAAAAAATTGGTGGTTTGGTGATAGTCTTTTAGATTTTTTGATATTTGTGGACATTGAGGGTTTGATTTACTTCTTAGGTTTTTGGGTTACTTTATTCCTTTACCGCGCAGGGGTGACTTAATGTAATGCCCGTAATTCAGCCCAATAGAAGTAGTATCACTTCTATCTTCATGACCTCTGACCGGCACGTGACCACGTAACACCTGACGTGGAGTTATTTCTTTTCTCGTTTGCCGCTGGGGTGTACTAAACGTGGACTTCAACATAGAAGGGGGCCGGTCCTTGATAGACATCCATGACAGAGTGAAGTTGAGAGCGAGACGGGTAGCTAGGGGACGGGGTGACCCTCAAAGGATTTCCGGGACGAATAACCATGGTTGCCCGTTTGTTGTTATTGATTTTTTAGCTATAGTACACTGAGAGGGCAACGTGATGAGTGATTCGGATGCATGAGGATGATAATTATGTGATGCGTTGCACACAGAAGAGGATACGTTTTGTGCAGATAAAGATACAGGTACGCAGGGGCACTTTAATATTTTGTTCCTCACTATAGATAGATAGAAATAGACCATTTCACGAATGCGTTTCCTTTTTAAATGGCGAAACGATGACGGTAGTGTGATTATTAATTCCCGAGCTTGTCTATTACTGGAAATAATATGTGGTGTATGACGATTATCCCAGTTTGGTGGACTGGACTTTGATGTTCAGCGCTGTCCTTTGTGGGCGATGTAAGTGAGCTTTTTGTCTCTCCTCTAGCTGGTGACTTTTAAAACACTTGAATCTGCACAATCACATGGATGATTGGTGGAGTAGGTGCTCTACGTGTTTTAACAAGTGAATTTGAGCCTGTGACTTTATATTATTTACATTATTTATATTGTTTCCAATTTTGGGGCACATGGTCTGTAACATGCACTTAGAATAAAGGAGGTCATCACAGATGATAGGAGGCTTGTTTTGTAGGAGCCCGCGCTAACTTGGTGTAAGGTTGTTGGATGCTTTCACATTGGGGCACATGCACATACGTGGTGCATCAGCACATCGACTCAATACAGGTGCAGGTAATTGATGGCAAATTTGGTTAATCATTTTTTAGGTTTGTTCCGTGTACCCTTGTCCTGACGAGGCCCAGATGAAAGGGCCGAAACGCGTCGACTGCATGAACAAAGAGGAGTCCATTGAATGAAAAAACTTTGTGTTAAAAATTATACACACACTGTGAATGTTTTCAGAGGTGAAGGTTGTACCTCATGTGTGTATGGGATTACCTCGTAGTGGATTGCTGTTAGTTATAGAGCAAACACGAAACTCTAAGTTTGGGAGTAGGAAGGAATATAGGATTATGTGGTAATTGTGATTATTTTTCACTTGAATTATTTATGTGTATATCGATATTTGTCATGTATTGTTTTTGTGTTTACATAAATTTGAGAACAATTAAAAGAATTTACTAATTGCTCATATTTCAAAGTTGGTATGTGTCTCACTACGAATAAATACAAATAGATAGGGAATTTGTACCATAGAATAGGATCGAATTGATTGTGTCCTATTGTTAATGTGAATGTATCTATTCCTCCACATCACTGTTTTTGTATAGTTTGATGCTCTAACACCTTAGCTATGTTGATGACATCTTTCAATGTGGGTTTCTTAGCTGCCCACAACCTCTCTTGTATTTTCTTGTTTCTACATTGTACTATTAACTGGTCCCTGATCAGCTCATCCGTCATGTCTCCAAACCTACACTTGGTCGACAACTCCCTAATCTAGATATAAATGTATCTATACTCTCATCAACTCTCTGACGTTGAGTATAGAACGTATACCTAGCCATTACTAAGTTTTCTTCTTTAGCAAATCTCACTTCTAATCTTCATTTAGCCTCTTTAAATACATCCTGAATTGATTGACCATCCTGCTTTAAGGCTTGTGGCAAATATCTGAATATCCTCTGGCCCTCTTTCCCTAGTGTACTCAGTAATAAAGCTTTTTTCCTGGAAGCTCAGAACTCCTGTCTATCACAAGCTTTTAAATAATTATCAAATATTAAAATCCAATGCTTCCAGCGCATTGGTGGTGATCCTGCATGATCTAAAAAACATGAGGGACGAATAACTGATACAATGAAGGAGGAACAACTGATGCAGCATGGCTACGTGGACTTTGAGAAGCTTGTTCATTGTTATTTAGTAGTGCAAACCCCAATATACGCAAAAGTCTTAAGGGTATTACACTTTATAAGAGACTCTGGAGAGAAAGAGAATCCTCTATAACCCTGGTAATACTGTGACAGAGTACGAGAGTTAAATTAGAGCAGTAGCGAAGTCTACTAAGCTGTGGGTGTGCACATCACCATTGTAAATGCAGGTAAAGGGGTGATTCAATTAAGGAGTGGAGAGGCAGGAATCAAATACATGGTATCATAGAAAATAAACCTCTCCAACCATAGATACAACAGTACTCAATTTTCAACAAGAGTCCCTTTTATTGACTCTAAGCTTATATTAATTGCTTTTTAAATTTTGAATTGTTTTTAGGAATATTTTTCCCTTTTTGTTAAGAATTAAGAAAACATACGCCAGACGGCTACATCACAGTTTACACAAATATAGATTCATGAAAACAACCACGCATCACTATTTACAACCACATCAAGACAAAAAATATTTACAACAAATCACATTAACGACATATTGAAAAATCAAAAAATACTTAAAGAATGAACACATACAAAGTGCAAATAGTGGTGAAAAAAAGCTTATAATATATCCTTACAATGTATTCTACAGTCTTATAAATTGCATTTGCTGGGACTTTAAATACTAAGTCATCCAGACTAGTATATATACAGGGTCCTAAATGGGCCAGAGAAATTGTTCAGGCTTCTGTGTTTGTGCTTCATGAATCGAGCTCAAACCTTGAATAAAGTTTGTTTTATTTTCAGAAAAAAGTTAACTCTTGGCCTCTGCAATTAGTTAGCCAACGCGTTTCGACCTTCAGGTTAGGACAAACGATAAAGTTTGAAGGTCTTCATCAGGGCAGGGTACAGTTCAGATGACGTGCTGTAGGCATCCGGCCATCTCATCTACACGTGTCTTGGTACTACATGGGGCAGTTAGCATCGTTGTATACCTTCAAATTGGTAAAATGTCATCTTCTCTGGAGCATCATGTCAGATTTTCTTTGATATCTTCATGTTCTTGGCTCTCTGCAAACCGGTTCCGTACTCTTGGTTCGCTACTATCCGATTCCGTCTTAATGCGCTGTGTCGTAACAGTCACTTCTTGTCGGCCATATCTGCGTGCTCGCCGGCTTCCGCGTTTGAAACTTAGTATTTAAAGTCCCAGCAAATGCAATTTATAAGACTGTAGGATACATTATAAGGATATATTATAAGCTTTTTTCACCACTATTTGCACTTTGTATGTGTTCATTCTTTAAGTATTTTTGATTTTTCAATATGTCGTTAATGTGATTTGTTGTAAATATTTTTGTCTTGATGTGGTTGTAAATAGTGATGCGTGGTTGTTTTCATGAATCTATATTTGTGTAAACTGTGATGTAGCCGTCTGGCGTATGTTTTCTTAATTCTTAACAAAAAGGGAAAAATATTCCTAAAAACAATTCAAAATTTAAAAAGCAATTAATATAAGCTTAGAGTCAATAAAAGGGACTCTTGTTGAAAATTGAGTACTGTTGTATCTATGGTTGGAGAGGTTTATTTTCTATGATACCATCACCATTGTATGCACCGCTGCTGCCAAAATAATGAATCTCAGTACCTTGAAAAATGAGGTGTGCCCATCGCTGAACACACACTAACAACACCACACGCTAAACGCTATATCCACCTGGTGTGCGCATCACCGAAGCTGCGCTGATGTAGATCTGGAAAGCTTGTCTGATTCTTTCTTCTAGTGGTTCTGTGCAATTCGTGGAAGAAACGCTGTCAGGTGACCGAATGACTGCAAAAGCTGTTTCAAGATGGCCACCACATTGAGACAGCGTCTTACGTCACAGACTGGATCGTACTGTCTGGGTTCTGATGTGCCACACCAAACATGCACCGTGATGGACACTACGTATATTGTGTCTTACATCAGAAAAGGAAAATTGGACCACGCAATGTCTCTTCAAAATGGAAACATGGCCGTCGAATGATGTCAACGTCAGAGCATGAGGTCGTCGTCTGGGATGCTCTCTCAAAACTGGACTCCAAGACAAGTCCAAATCTTCCCACTTACTTCATGGGAAAACATGTCACCCTGTCTTTAATGGATGACAACACTGCTGCACACTCTTCTGCAGGTTCCTTAATTCTGTTCCGCACCCCTGCTGTTTTTCCTCTGCCTCACTGACTGCACAGATCATCACCAAATATGTTATGAAGAAAACCCAGAGACAACGTGGATAAAGACAGGTAAGTGGCTTTACTGAAGTGCAACAGCAAGGAGCAGCCCGATCCCTTTCTGGCCAGTGGTAAATTGCCACTCCGGGAACGTCCACAAACAAGCAATGCTGTGGAATCTCACGGCCATGAGATTCCACCATTAATACATCATGCACATGCACAAAGCTCTTTACAACACAGACACCATTCCATTTGTAGTTATTTCCATTTCTGGGGTACTGGGAGCCCGAAGTCTTTTGAAGTGTCTGAACTTTTTTCAGCCTATCGTTTGCCACTAAGTGTTCTATGCAACGTATTCCTACTGTCGCCCACATTGGCCATTGCTCAGTCTTACCTCCTATTCATATAGAAGCATTGCTCCAAAGAGGCACGTGTTTGTGGAGTCCAGCATTTATTTTCATGATTTTATGATCAGCATCCATATTTTCGTTATGGCTTATATTATTGGGTTATGAGTCACCATAGAAGGCTGCAGTGATGAGTATGCAAGGGAGAGACGTTTCCTATTCCTAGTGAAATGGCTCAGCAAGGTTACCCAGACCACCACTATTTTGATGGTCTGAGCTCTGCCCCACATAGAAAGCTACATGTATGACCATTGTGCAAAAAAATGTATAGTCTTTGCTATTAAGTATAGAATGTTAGTGTCTACCATTTGTTCCAGGCAACTGCTGAAATATACCATGAGGCACCTCAGCTTGTTTGGTTTTCAGAAGGAGATGTATCCCTCAATTACAGCTGACATCAATGTTCGGGACATAGGAAGGGCCTCATTTATCCCCCAATTCACCTAACATCTGGAAATATGGAAGTAATATTGAGTTATCCTTATCAGTGTCGGACTGGAGGATTCAAATGCAGTAATAATGAGCAGGATGTCATCTGCATAGATTAATATTTTGGAGGGACCAGCTGGGTATCAAGGCCCACTATTGTGTATTGTGTCTCTCTTCTGGAAAGCAGCTGCAAAAGGCTCTAAGGTCAGCAGGAATAGCAGGGGTGACAAAGGGTCCCCCTGTCATGTCCCCCAATGGATCTCAAAGGTCTTTAATGTGAATTACCCGCACTTCGTCTGTGCTATAGATCAATTATATAGTCATCGCATCATTGTGATGAAGTTGTTGCCTAGCCCAAACCTGTGAGGTCTCCAGAACATATAGTCCCATTTTGTCCTGAGGGTTATCAGGGTTTCTGTCTCTACTGCTTACTGGAAAGCTTCATAGAGGTTCTCAGTTATATGTTCTGTGGACCATTCATAAAACCCACCCAGGAATCTATCTTTTCCTGGCAATTTGTTGTAAGGCTTGTCAGAAATTGATTTGGAAATTTTATCATTTGTTATTTCCCCTCTAGAAGAACCCTTCCTTCTTAATTTTGATTCCGTAGTTTTAGTTTAATAAACAATGATTCTCATTTACAAATTCTGAGGTGGAGAGTCTACCAGCCCTTTCACCTTGTTTATAGTGACAGGTCTGCAACTGGTAGTGTTTGTATTCCAATTAAGAACCAGATTCACCTTTTCTAAATTCCATATATTCACCAAGGATGGGGTTTTCATGTACTTTTTGGTCAACAGTGTTATGTCCCTCACAGATTTTACTGGCTGCTTTTTCTTCTGCATGTTCCCAATAACTATCTCTCATTATTTTACCTCTCATTGTGGCCTTTCCTGCGGCCCATAGGGTCTGAGGAGAGACTACTGAGCCCTCTTTGTTCTCAATCTATGTCTTTATTAGCCTGGGGCGAAATTTAAATTACGCTGGAATAATTCATTGTAATTTGGGGAATTTCATGTTAATTTTGTTACACAAAATTCCCCAAATTGCACCATTTCTCCACTTCTCATAATTATGTGAGATTTGCAGCAAAACATTACTGTTAATGTGCCATTTGCAGTAAAAATGTACTGCAATTGCGTGGAAGAACATAGCACGAGTGGCTGTTGTTTGTGGTCCTTTTGCGTTTTTGCACTTTTGTTTTGTGCAAATCTATCTTTGCGTCAAAAATTGGCAGAAGGACACATTTCTCACTAAAATATAGCATGGATTTATTGAGTTGAATTTGCCAAAATTACATGCAATTCACATAATTTTGCGGGAACTTTACTTAAATACGCAAAAGCAAATTATGCTCATTTCACACACCCCAAGTTTTAACAGGTGTCTTTAGTTGAGCTTTTTCAGTGGGCAATTTGTAACGAGCTGTATAATATTCATGTGTCATGGTTTTCTCATCAGTTTCTGCAGGCCCTATTCTATCCGCAACGGGACTGGAGAGTGGTCCATGAGGGATCCATCCAGTATCTTACAACCCAATATTCCTAGGGTTAAAGATCCTGATGTGAGGAAAAAATCAATTATTGACATTGTGCCATACACAAAGGAAAGAAATGTGCATCTCTGACCCTCTGGCTGTTTTGGCCAGCATATGTCTAAAAGTCCATGATCTTTCAAGACATTTTCCATGATAGCCCTGTCAGGATCATTAGCTTTATTTATTGGGCCAGTGCTATTTAGAATTGGGTGGCTCCAGTTTTCAATCCCTCCTGGTTATATTAGAGGTCCCTCCAAATTCGAGACAATTAGTGCATCTTTGCAGTATTTAGTCCCTATACTGAGCCTACGATGGGCTCTGTGTCAATCCTAAGTTTGGCAAACGTGTAACATCAATCAGTATCCACCCATTTTTTAATGATCGTACAAGGTACCATTTCCTGTACACCACAGCATTTAGAGCTTGTGTGGCCATCACTAGGAGTATCATTGGCCCCTTGTTGGCAGCTGCTATAAACTACTCCTTTCTTTAGTTTTTCCATCTTTAGATTTGACAGGTGTATTTCCTGCAATAATGCAATGTCTGTGCATTTGGAGGCTAGACAGCATAGGATTGTTTTCAGTTTTGCATAGTTTGACATACCAATGACATTCAAAGATGTGATCATGAGAGGGACTGGTGTCATGATGCGCAAGTGCCTGAACGTCAATATGAACTATTTGTTCTTGACAATATGTCAGGCCCCTACTTTAACTGGACCTATCCCCAGCTATTCTCTATCATTTAGGGTTTCACTGGGGTCGAGCCACAAGTTACAAATCAGCTTGTAATACCTACAACAGGCTGTGGTTGTTTGGAGATATGTCCTAGTGTCTATTGTTATCGAATGTATATGGGTAGTAGATATATGAGAGAAAGATATAGCCAACTACTGCCACACAGACCCCTGTTCTCAATAATATCTCCTGCCAAGGTAACCAGAAACAACAAGTCATAACGTGCAACAAAATGAATTAGAAAGTTGCCTATAGAGGGATATGTATATTCATATTCATAGGTTTACATAGATGATCAGTTAATCATCACTCAACAGCAGCCTCAGGCCAGGGAGGTTGACAAGGGAACGTTCATGCCATCTTTCCTGTCTGTTTCAAGCATGATCTGGATTCGTCCCTATCTTTTTCCAATGTTATATCTTGTACCACTTTAAGCAGTTTGTCCATGCCAATTTCTCTATGGAAGGTGCAGTCCAACACTCTTCCTGGCTTTGTGATCTAGACGAGGTAGACGGTGAGCATCGTTTGACCGCTGCGGATACATCAGGGGCTGGTGTCACATTCATAGAGCTTGACTCCATACTGTCCAGAAAACATTCAAGGTCCTCCAGTTCTGTCGAGGTCCTCCACTTCTGAATACTCCCTTGATTTCCCATCAATGGTAGTCCACATTCTGGCATATTCCAACATACCATACTTAATGTCCCACTTTCATAGCCTTGGCAATAGCAGTACCAATGTTTTGCATTTTGCAGTGGTTTCCGTAGAGAAATCTGCTGTACTCTGGATTTTGTTGCCCTTCAAGGAGAACGGATCATGTTGTCTGACTGCTTGCATCACCTATATAGCTTGCTCATGTCTGAGGAAAGAGACTATGATAGGCCTGGTCTAGATTGATGGTGGTTGGATGAGTCCCGGGCGGATATGGTGGGTTAACGTGAAGTGATATTTCAGCATGGTTAGAAGGCTGTTTATTATAAACCCCTTCACATGGCCCTTCTCCCACCGCTCCTTAAATCCATAAAAGCAGACATTGTCTCTTATAGCCCTGTCTTCCAGTCAGTCAGTCAAATCACTTTATTCAATACTTAAACATTTTTAAGATCATAAAAGTACAGAAGTGCACAATATACAGATAAAAAGAGAATAATACAGCTTTCATGATAGAAATAGTAACAGTAATTTGATGACAGACATTGAATTTAAAAACAGGATTAAAATATATATTTCGTAATTCAGGAAACAGAGTAGTCCAGCCGCCTAGTCTTCCATGAGAGAAGTAGATATAAAGCCACAGTATAACATACTAATTCATTGGGTAGTGATTGTAAAAAATGCAAAGCTGGACGACATTGGGTAAAGTCATATTTACGCATTAGCGGCCAGATAAATCTTTTGCGATGCACTTTATAAAATTTACAAAAGAATATAATATGTAGTGGTTGACTCCGTTTTACTTGAATCCAATTTGATTTATATAGATTACGTAGATATATTTCCCATTCAATCGGGGGAACTGGTGAAGCTTGCAAGGATTTCTTAGTTCCTGTTTGTTTGGCTATTAAGCTCCAGTACGCCCGATTATTGTTTTGTTTGGCTGCAGTTTGGATTTCGACCCAGTTTTTATCCTGTTGCAATTTTTGTATTTTTTCTTTTTCCCTCCTCCGGCATTTTTTTAGATGTTTAATTTCTTGATCTCTTGTCTCTGAAGGCTGTAGAAATTGCAGGCAAATTAATTTATTTAATGTGGTAGCTCTTATATCTGGGTTCTTGCTTGTGTGAGATTTTGCTCCAGTGTCCCGCTGTTTTAGAGATGCCTGTAGAGCTTTCATAATTTTTTTAAGCACTAATTCAAAATTTGCTATTGGGTCCGAGGAAAACTTGAATTGTAGTACTTTTGCGTTATCGATTGCGTAATTGATTTTGTTAAAGGTCGTGGATTATTTTATTTATTTATTTATTTAATTTATTTTAAGAGTTTTATATAGCGCTGGCTAGACCCGTAGGTATCAGAGCACTTTACATGAGGATCAATTGAGTTACAAGTTACAAATTACATCCGTTACCAGAGCATAGTAAAACACAGGCAAAAGAAACAATGTTACGGTAATTCGTCGGAGGGAGACGGAGGAAGGAGACACAGCGGGAGACGGGGAGAACTGTGACCAATGTCAGGCTGGGTAGGTGACGGCCGAGGGGGTGAACCAGGGCCAATCTCCTCTATAGCTGTCTAGCAGCTCCACTGGGCATCAGCCATGTTGCTCAGGTCTCAGCGGTCAGGAATAAAAAGAATAACAGTTTTTCATGGTTACATTAGTTACAGTTGCATAGTCAAACACAGAAGAACAAGTCCCCAATAGAGGAATAGAGGGAATGGGGAGGGGAGTGGAAACAGGGGGCTGGGAAGCAGATCAGTTGTGGCAGACCGGAAGTGGGAGAAAATACCTCGTGGGGGCCCAAAAACTTCGAGTAAGCGGGCCCATAACCCAGATGGGGTCACATAGTCACTAAGTCCAGTGCCAAATTCAATCACCGCGTTAGGTCATCTCGGCAATGTGGGGGGACCACAAGGAGAGGGTGAAAGAAAGGGAGCCTCATTAGTGGCCATAAATGTCTAGGAGGGAGAGCGCGTCCAGAGGGGGCCATCCTTGGGCTATGGACAGGTAGGCGACCAAAGGTGGATGCCCATATTACTCGCCCTTGGCCCTGATTAACAAGTACTGAACTTTGTAGATGCATGATGGGCCCCGGAGAGGTGCGTTGCAATGTTATTTAAGTTTCGAGTCTTAGTATAGCGTGGTCACTTCCATGTTGAAATTTGGTATTTAATTTTACGACTCTGCCGAACAGATCTAGACTGCAGATTATGTAGTCTAAAATAGAAGAGGTGAAGTTGCCTTTTCTTGTGAAGGCTGCCGGTATGTCTCCTTCTGTGCATCCATTTAGGATGACACCATTTATTATGGGGAGAGAAGATAATAGGATTTTTCCTCGTTTGTCTGCCTTGATCCCGGGGGGGGGAATAATGGAGTAGGGATTGATAAAGCTTGTACTTGTTCTTCATATACCCATTTTTCTATGAGATCATTGGATATTTTCCCGTTAAAGTCTCCTGAAAGGAAAACGGGAGGGAATCCTCTTTCTTCCACCACCTTTTCTATTTCTTCAAATGCTTTGTCCATAAGAGCGTCGTTCGAGGGACCTGGTGGAATGTAAGCGTTAAAAATTATTAGGTCAGTTGAAGAATCCTTGGCGACATACCAGCTTTTCACCTTTGATTGGGGGGAAGAGCCATCACACGGACAAGGGGGCAGGTCAACTAAGGAATAGATGCCAGCAGGATAGGAAAACATAGAAGGAATAAGGTTAAGACGAAATCGTACCAAATTAAATCGATGGCGCAAGTTAGTTACAAGGGATAGATATCCCGGGGCGCCATCTAGTTCGATAGGGCACTCTAGATATAATTTTACAGATGCCTTCGAAGAATTTAGTTTAGAACGCTCCAAAGCCCTTTGATTAAAAAATAATGTTTTTATTTCTTTTTTTGATACTGTAGCGCAGTTTAAAGGAGATGTAAATAATCGACCTAAACCAAGGGAGGTAAGACTGTTTTTAATGTATAATAACCATGGGTTTCTTAGGGCGTGTTCCAGGATGAGACAGTCTTCTATTAGTCTCTGTGTTAGGTTTACTGAAGTTCTTCTCCAAATGGAGTGCCACAGTAATATGGGCGCCAGCCTAATTGTGTTGTCTATATATGGTACATCTAACTCGGCATGACATAGAAAGTTGGAGCAGAAGCTAACTGGAAGGCCAATGAGTCTCTTCCAGAAGGAATTTTCAATAGTCTGGAGAGAATGTATGTTAGTATAGCCCCAGATTCCTGCTCCGTAGGTTGCCACTTATATTGACTTGGAAGAGTAAACCTTTTTGATCATCTCAAGGGGCTTCGCACCCAGTTTCTTTGTAAAGGAATTGAGTGCTATTATACTTTTCTCTAGTGCTAGTCCCCTGGTTTTGATCATATTGGACCAAGAAAGTTGTCTCTCAAAGGTTATCCCGAGATAGGAAAAAGTATCTGTGTGGGCTAGTTCACGACCTTCTATGTAGAAATGTGGGACCCTCCTCTCTCTGCATCCGGTTATTAAGACAAGAGACTTCGTCTCATTTGTTTTTAAGCCTAAACTAATCATATAGTTTACATATGTACCCAATAGTTGTTGTAGGGCTCGGCCAGTACGGGCAATCAGGACAGCATCGTCTGCGTATAGCAGAATTGGGGTGCGCATGTTCTTAATCAATGGGACGTCTGGGGTGGAGCTCAACAGGGGTGGTTCTACCCCATTCATATAGATGGAAAAAAGGAATGGGGCAAGAACACACCCCTGGCGCACTCCCCTCAAGATTGGGAACGACCTAGAGCACTCACCCTGATTTCCATAGCGCACAGATGCTGATGCAGAAGAATAAAGCTGTCTAATAAAGGTGGTTATCGCATCGTCAATACCCATTTCTGCCATTATTTCCCAAAGGTGGTGGTGGTCTATGCAGTCGAACGCTGCTGAAAGGTCCATGAAAGCCAAGTACAATTTCTCCTGCTTTATCTTGGTGTACTTAGCCATTAGTAGGGTCAGGTTGAGGCTTTGATCTGGGGTGCCACTCCCCTTTTTGAATCCGTATTGTACCGGGCTCATTATGTTGTTGTCAGTGGCCCATTCCTCAAGTCTGTTAAGTAAAACACGACCCATCAGTTTGGCAGTGCTATCTAGCAGGGATATTGGCCGATAGTTTTTTGGCTGGGCTTTGTCTCCTTTCTTATAAATTGGCACAATAATAGACGTCTTCCACGATTCGGGTGGACTCACTAAGGCAATTACATTAAAAACATTAGTGAGCACCGGCCCCCACAAGTCTGGGTGCTCCTGGAAAAAGTCTACTGGAGTGCCATCCGGACCAGGGACTCTGTTGGTAGAAGACTGTGAGAGGGCCAATCTAATTTCCTGAAGGTTAACAGACAAGGTCAAATTTATAGAGTGCTTATTTAACAGTAACTGGCTGGCCGACCCCTCTATATTAGAATTAAAAATAGAGGAAAAATGTGTGATCCAAGAATCCTCGTCCACATGGCACGCAATACCCGGATCTTCGGGAGATTTAAGAAATGGGGCGTTAATGACTCTCCAAAAATCCCTAGGGTTTTTGGAGAGAGCCGCTTGATGGAGTTTCTCCCATGCATCTTCCTTGAGGGTATTAGTTCTTTGCTTCCTGGCCTCAGAGTAACGGTGCCGTAAGGTCTTGACCAGTGCTGCATCCCTTGGGGTAGATCTAAGAGCTTGATTTAAATTTGAAAGGGCCTTTGTGCAGGACTGGTTGAACCATTTAGGACCTGAAGTATTAGGGGTTCTTCTTTCCCTAGTTAGTAACTTTTTTGCCTCTGATACTATCCTCTCAAAGGCTGTCATTGTTGGTATTGGGTCAGGGGTAACTGCTAGACAGATCATGATGTCATCAAGGCTATTACCGACTGCCTCTCTAATGAGTTTCCCTTTGTCTGTCATTTCCCATTTTAGGATTATCCCATTTTTCCTTGTTATCTCTGGGTTAATATGTCTTAAATGCTCCGGAGGACTTCCTCCCCATACTAGATTAGCAATTATAGCTTGGTGGTCACTGAATCCATATGGCATAACTGCAGTATTAAAGGTAAATTTACTCAGAGGTGAAGAAATTAATAGATAGTCTAGAGTTGAACCCTGGCTGGATGATCCAAAGGTGTGCTGGGGAAAACGAGAACTAGGGTCAATGGGGTTCATGATTTCCAAATCATTAATAAAGAATAATCTATTCAGAGCGTCACCAGTTCTGTGCCTTTTTGATGTAGATGCTTGAAATACGGCTCCTAGTCCCTGTATTTATTCATGCAGTCTTCAAGCTATGTCATCTATTTCTCCATTCCATCCAGCCTGGAGTGGAATGCTCCCATATCAGATCTAGCAGATTTACTTTCCGATGTGAGTTCTGTAATACCAGAGTCGGCCAAGCACAGTCTTTTTCCTATCAGTAATATTTCCTCAATTCCAGCATATAGGTCGTTAGCTTGAGATTTTGTAGGAGGGGTTGTTTGACAGGCAGGTTGGTTACTGCAACTGCTTTAGTGAAAATTATATTTTAATGAGGATTTTGAGGATGACACGGCCAGAGGCTCTGAAAGATAGGCTTGGGTAGTAGGGTAGGCCTGTTGATATAGATGTGTCTTGTTCCTCTCTTGGGATCCTTTTCTCATTGCTTTCTGTTGCCTGACAATTAAGCTCCTATGCTGCAGTGAGCCATGAGACTGGCAGGGTCTCTGCAAGTGACTTGGGTTCCAAGTATGTGGGGTCGGGAGAGAAGGCAAGGACAGACGTTAAAGGGTGAAGTTTACCAGGTAGTGCTCTTTCAGAAGATCCCGCACCATGTTTCACATTGTTTATTGGGCCTTGCTTGTCCTGAAAAGCATTGTCGCACTCCCTCTGTAATTATACAAAATGCCCATGTCGCTGCAGATGGAAGTTTGTTGCCTCACTCCACTGTCTACTAGCACCCCCAGGCTTTGTAGCACTTCCCAATAATGGCTGAGAAATCAAACTTGTGCATGTGTTCCTCATTACAGGCAGGTTCCGATATGAAGAATAACAGTTGGTGGTGCTATAGCTTCTTCACAGTCTCAGTGGCTGATCAATGAATGATGCCAAATTTGAGGGCATAATTTATTGAGGGCTATTTGGTGTCGGTGCCGCAGAGTCATCCTTTGACGAATTGCTCAACACAATAGTGGAGCTCACATCAAAATGTGCTTAGCATGCACAAAAATTCATAGAATTATAATCTATTTTTATAAATTGATGTTGGATTTCTTTCATGTTGCGTGACTTTCTTATTTTTCTGTTTGGTGCTTCTAAATGCTTTATGCTAGTACCTTTGTTTAAGCCTTGCTGCTCGAAGCTACAGCTACCCAGGGCTGAGCTATAGTTTTACAAATGAGCCTGACTGGACCCAAGACATTTTGCGGGTGTATACATGGTAAGGTTGGACAACTATACCACATAATGAACCACAATCCTCACATGCACCTAACATAATTTTATTTCTTTATGATTTGCATGAAAAGGTTTATGTAATGAAGTTTCAGGTAGTGAGGGCTACAGCTTTCCCGTTGGCACTCCAAATTCTTCCTTAAGTCCAGTGATCACTGTACGTCTTATATATTTTTCTTCACTGAGTCAATATAATTGCTCACACATATTCTTTGCTGACCTTGTAGATTCACAGATGGGCTAGCATATGAAACTTTATTATTTTAGGAGCAAAGCCATCCACCCATGTATTATTCATTCGTAGTCACAGATCTATTCACATATTCACCCATGCACTTCTACATCCAACTACTGTGTGTATGTGCCTGTGTCTGAATATGGGATGCCTGTGACTGTATGTTGTTTGCATGTGTTCTGTGCTTGTTTCCATGTTTGCCTGGGAGCCTATTGGTCTCTGCGCATGGATGCATTTATCTATGATTCTGTCATTCACAAGTGTCTCTGTGTATGCTGGTCTGTGTGTTAACCCCTTCGGTGCATCGGACAGCCGGGGGCCGTCCGACCCACCAGTGCTCATGTGCGTAGGAGGGCCCCCGGCCGTCCTCGCAGATAGCATTTGAAATCCCTCTGGTGCGGGCACCTGAGGGAATTCTTCCCCCCCCCAACAGTCTCGGGAGCTGAGGAAGAGCTTCCCCAGCTCCCGAGTCTGTCTGTGTGGTTTCCCTGAAATGACGATCTGCGCGCACGTCGCGCTGAAGTCATTTCAGTGAAACCGAAACTGAAATAAGCCAAGAGGCTCAGTTCAGTTTCACTTTCTACGTGCTCAGGGGGATATCTCAGCCCCCTGAGCATGTAGAAAGTCAGGAGAGGTATAGTTGGAAAGGGGAGAATCTCCCCTTTCTAATGGTACCCCTCCCTAGTGGATCCCTGCTTGGGGATTGCCCCAGGAGGGCGATCCCCACGCAGGGATCCACCCACTAGGCACCAGGGAGGGGTGAGCGGCTCCTTGGCAAGGGCATTTGCTCCCCACATAATAATTAGGGTGAATTCAGTCTTTATGCCCCCCCTGGGTGTCAGATGGGGGCAGTAGCCCCCAATATGCCCCCCCGGGGGGCAGAAAGCCCACTAGAAACCAGGGATTTATTTTCAAATGTAAATTAGAGGTGGGGGCTGCCCAATATGGGCATGCCAATGCTCCCACCCCCTCCGCAAAATTACAGTCTTTACTGCCCCCATCTGCCCCCAGGGGGGGCAGAAAGCCCAATAGACGCCAGAGATTTTTTTCCCAATGAATTTAGGGGTGGGTGCTGCCCAAGATGGGCATGCCAATGCCCCCAACCCTCTCCCCGACAAAATTATAGGCCCGAGGTGGGGGCTGCCCAGAATGGGCCTACAAATGCCCCCACCCTACCCACCCAAAAAAACAAAAGACGTTATGCCCCCCAGGAGGCAGATGGGGGCAATAGCCCCTGATCTGCCCCCCGGGTGGCAGAAAGCCCACTAAGTGCCAGGGATTTTTTTATATATAAGTAGGGGTGGGGGCTGCCCAGAATGGATATGTCAATGCCCCCACCCCAAAAAAAATGTTACAGTCTTTCTGCCCCCCCCGGGAGGCAGATGGGGCAATAGACCCTTATCTGCCCCCCAGGGTGGCAGAAAGCCCACTAGCCACCAGGGTTTTTTTTTCTCCAAAGTTCGGGGTGGGGGCTGCCCAGCATGGGCATGCCAATGCCCCCACTCCCCAAAAAAGATGCCACAGTCTTTCTGCCCCCCTTGGGGGCATATCGGGGGGATAGCCCCTGATTTCCCCCCTCCCCAGGGCGGCAGAAAGCCCACTAGACACTGACCTTTTTTCGGAATGTGCCTACCTGTGGAATTTGAGTCCTAGCGCAGCCGGCACCTAGGGAAACAAAGCAAACCTGTAGCATTTTTGAAAAGTAGACACCAAGGGGAATCCAGGATGGGTGACTTGTGTGGCTCTCACAAGGTTCTGTTACCCAGAATCCCTTGCAAACCTCAAACCTTGTTAAAAAAAACACATTTTCATCACATTTCAGTGATGGAAAGTTCTGGAATCTGCACAGATCCACAAACTTCCACCCACCCAGCATTCCCCAAAGTCTCCCGATAAAAATGGTACCTCACTTGTTTGGGCAGGCTTACTACCTGCAACAGGAAACGGCCCAAAATGCAATGTGGACAAACCACATTTTTACAGTGAAGACTGACCCTTTTTTTGCAAGGTGCCTAGCTGTAGATTTTGAACCCTAGCTCTGCCGGCACCTAGAGAAATCTAGCAAAACTATACATTTTTGAAAACTAGACACCCAGGGGAACCCAGGATGGGGTGACTTGTCTGGCTCCCACCAGGTTCTGTTACCCAAAATCCCTTGCAAACCTCAAACTTTGTAAAAAAAAACACATTTTCCTCACATTTCTGTGATGGAAAGTTCTTGAATCTGCATGGATCCACAAAATTCCACACACCCCACATTCTCCAAAGTCTTCTGATAAAAATAGTACCTCACCTGTGTGGGTAGACCTAGTGCCCATGACAGGAAATGTCTCAAAACGCGACGTGGACACACCACATTTTTACAGTGAAAACTGGCCCCTTTTTTTGCAGTGTGCCTAGCTGTAGATTTTGAACCCTGGCTGTGCCGGCACCTAGGGAAACCTAGCAAACCTATACATTTTTCAAAACTAGACACGCCGAGGAATCCAGGATGGGGTGACTTGTGTGGCTCTCACTAGGATCTGTTACCCAGAATCCCTTGCAAACCTCAAACTTTGTAAAACAAAACAAATTTTCCCCACATTTCTGTGATGGAAAGTTCTGGAATCTGCGTGGGACCACAAACTTCCACCCACCCTGCATTCTCCAAAGTTTACCGATAAAAATGGTACCTCACTCATGTGGGTGGGTCAAGTACCTGCGACAGGCAAGGGCCCAAAATGTATTGTGGAGACATAAAAATTACCTATCACAAAACGACCTGGTTTTGTAAAGGGGGCACCTTGCTTTTTGGCCCCGGGCTCAGCAGCCATCCAGGGAAACCTACCAAACTCACACATTTCTGTAAACTAGACACTCTGGGGAGTCCAGTGAGGTATGGCTTGCTTGGATCCACCAACGATTCCCTACCCAGAATCCCCTGCAAACCTCAAATTTAGCTGAAAAAATCAAATTTTCCTCACTTTTCTGTGTGGGATAGTTGTGGGATCACCAGGCTGACACAAATTTCCTACCACCTAGCGTCCCCCCCAGGTCTCCTAATAAAAATGGTACCTCACTTGTGTGGGTAGGCATTGTGGCTGCAACAGGAAATGGCCCTGGGCCAAAAACCCAGGTGTCCCCCCCTGCAAAACCAGGTCCTTTTATGATAGGTAATTTTAAAGTCTCCACAATACATTTTGGGCCCTTGCCTGTTGCGGGTACTTGACCCACCCACACGAGTGAGGTACTATTTTTATTGGGAGACCTGGGGGAATGCTGGGTGGTAGGAAATTTGTGTCAGCCCGGTAATCCCACATCTTTCCCACACAGAAATTTGAGAAAAATTTGATTTTTTCAGCAAAATTTGAGGTCTGCATGGGATTCTGGGTAGGGAAACGTTGGGGGACCCACGCAAGCCATACCTCCCTGGACTCCCCGGGGTCTCTAGTTTTCAGAAATGTGTGGGCTTGGTAGGTTTCCCTAGATGGCCACCAAGCCCGAGACCAAAAACTCATGTGACCCCCCTTGCAAAAGCAGATCGTTTTGTGATAGGTAATTTTGATGTCTCCACAATACGTTTTGGGCCCTTGCCTGTCGTGGGTAGTTGACCCACCCACAAGAGTGAGGTACCATTTTTATCGGGAGACCTGGGGGAACGCTGGGTGATAGGAAATTTGTGTAAGCCTGGTGATCCTATAACTTTCGAAATAAGTAGGATTAAAATTTGTATACTTGAGACTCTTCAACGTTTTAACCCAATTGTGGGCTTTACGCTATGCTCAGGGGGACATCCCCTAATCAGGAGACGCTACTTATTTCTCAACTTACACACACTCCATGACCAGAGAGTGAAACCCCAGAGGCACGCAACAAACGTACAAACTATATACATTGGCAGTGCGTGTTCTACCATATAGATCCTATAACTTTACCACACAGAAATTTGAGCCAAATTTTGATATTTTCTTCAAAATTTGAGGTTTGCAGGGGATTCTGGGTAGGAAAAAGTTGGGGGATCCACGCAAGCCATACCTCCCTGGACTCCCCCATGTCACTAGTTTGTGTGGGTTTGGTAGGTTTTCCTAGATGGCCGCCAAGCCCGGGACCAAAAACTCATGTGACCCCCCTTGCAAAACCAGGTAGTTTTCAGATACAAAGGGGGCATCTGAAAAAAGGGAGAACCTGGTGAGAGCCACACGTCACCCCATCCTGGATGTCCCATAATCACATGCCAGTATGGGTATCCACAATTTCGGAGATGTGCAAATAGCTACTGTTTCTAAACTCTATATTTTGTTCCCATTTCAGAAATACATAGGTGTCTTTCATACCGATTTTTGACTGTTTATATTTTCCCAAATTAAATGCTATATACCCGGTACACAATAAAAAACCATTGCAAGATACTGTTCAGTTATTGGCTCCGGGTTCGTCGGGTTCTTGGTGAACCTACAAGTCCTATATAGCCCCACAACCAGAAGGGTCCAGCGGATGTAACGGTATATTGCTTTAAAAATCTGTCATACTTAGAAGAAGTTACAGGTGAAAATGTTGGCACAAATGACTGTTTTTTCAACTCATTTTCAATTTTTCCTATTTTCAACTGTTAGCTTCTATAAAAAAAATCTTGAAGGATCTACACAAATGACCACTTGCTGAATTTAGAATTCTGTCTACTTTTTTGAAATGTATAGCATTCCAGGATCCATTATTGCTTTCATACCCATTTCTACCATTAACTGGAAGGAGGTTGAAAGCACAAAAAATAGCATAAATAGGCTATGTCCCAGTAAAATGCCAAAACTTTGTAAAACATTTTGGTTTTCTGACAAACGTCAGTCTGTCCCTGAAAGCTGGAAGATGGTGATTTCAGCACCACAAACCCTTTGTTGATACCATTTGCAGGGGAAAAAACAGACGCTTTCATCTTCAGCACTTTTTTTCAATTTTTCCCCAAAAAACCAAAATTTGGCTGTATTTTGGCTAATTTCTGGGTCCCCTCCAAGAGAATCAACAAACCCTGGGTATCTTTAAAATTCCATGATGTTGGAAGAAAAGGACGCAAATTTGGCGTGGATACCTAATGTGGTCAAAAAGTTACAGGGGCCTAAGCATGAACTACGCCAAATAGCCAAAAAAAGGATTAGCACAGAGGGGGGAAAAGGCCTAGCAGCGAAAGGGTTAAATGTTTCTGCAGATGTGTTGCTCTAGATGCATATGTACATATTTCGTTCTACGTGGTGCTACTCTGTCTGAATGTACAAAAAAAGGCACATTTATTAACTTAGTCTATGCTTTTTTATGATCACGTTTACTTTACCATCCCATACTGTGACTCACAGATTAATTGTGGTATCACGCAAATTAGAAATAAGGAATTTTGCGTTTTAATGGCACTTCTGAATTCCGAGGCTGCGGTTTGCAAGTTGTTACATAAGACATGTATATAAGTATTCAGATCAGCGCATGCGCGAATGTGTGTGTTTAGAAAGCGTGTGTGTTGTTCAGCAGCTTACGCTTGACAATTCTGACATTACTTTTCACCTTCTCGGGTAAAATATGCTATTACAATGTGCCCATTTTCGTTTCCTAGTCTAACACTTAAAACTGTTTCGTTTATACTGACTGGTCACTTTAATTGAGTTTGGCGAAGATACTGCATCATGTTTACAGTGAGACCAGTAGCTAAAGGGGTAGATTGTGTTGTTAAAACAAGAACACTATATATATATATTTTTTAGAAAACAATAACCTGCATTTAATGTTCAGCAACCACGCACAAATTCCATTATGTTTGTGGGCTTGACATGCGGAACTTATTAAATATTGGAAAAAAGACACTTTATACATCATAAAGTTCCCATTCCAGAGAATGGTGCTGCAGTGCGGATGTGCAATTTTTCTGAACTTATGAAATATCTTTCTGACACCTCTGCTGCCGATGTTTGTATGCATGATATTGTCCCAGTGCAATAGGGGAGACTTAACTCATGTCTGCAAGATTTGATTTATTACAAGTAAATATGATTGCCTTCATAATCTGCCTTTATTATGTTAGGGCTCTCACAGGTAAACTTTTAGCAGGCGGAATAAGGCCTGTTTTATTAAACTAGCCTACTGCTGCAAGCCAGGCAGCTTCTATGTGGCAGCCACAATCTGATGAAGATATGATTTTATGAACAGATCTCCAGCATTCATAATTCACTTTGTTTTACTAATTTCAGGACTCTTTTTAATACGCCAGTGCTTGATTTGTGTAGATGATTGCCAGTAGTGGGCACTGGCACTCATGTCTTGGAGATCGAGTCTTATTTTTGATTCAGAGCAAGAGAGAGAACGGCAGTAAAAGAGGAAATGAAAGGAAAACAATTATAAAGGAAGAAAGCAGGGATGGGAAAGAACCTGCAAGAGTGAGTTACAGAGACAGAAAATGGTGGGTGGAAGAATAAGACACTGGTTGCAATCAAATACAGGCAGGCTTGAAATTTGTCACATGGTATTTGGCATTACCAGCTACATTTTCTTCCTTTTGTATTTTTTACAAATTAATCACTGGTATTGCTCTTAGCTCTTTTGGCTTTGGTGTCTGTTCTCATCCTGAGAAGATCTACCTACTGAACAGCTAGGGGAAATTTGTGTGGAAACTAGCAAAAAGATCAGGTACTAGAACTCTGATGAAATAACTAATGTAACTAATATTGTTAGTCTATATAGCCTCTCTGGTATTTATAAGCATGTTTTGATTAAACCATGAGACATTGTGCCAAATGAACTAAGAATCAATTTGCAAATAGTGTTGCAACAATTTTTTGCAAATCTATTCAAATTTTGTGTACCGACCAATGTGCTAATAAGTCAGTTCGCAAAATGAGATATTATAGTGAGTTGTACCCTGCCTAATGAATTTATATTAGGAGGTCACAATTTTCAACTTATTATGATTGGTTACAATTACAGAGATGAAGAAGGCCTGCAACCGTAAGCAGACCACCATGCCCTTGATTGCTTTTTAATAAAGAAAACTTTTTTTAAGGCAGTTGATCCTTAAATGAAACATGACTGCTTTTAAAAAAACTTTCTTTTTTTTTTTCATTTCTGTGAGAGCTGGCAGTGGTCCGGGGAAGGTGTTCAAACAAAACCCCTTCCCTTTCGCGAACAGGTTACCACCCCAAATTAGGAGTTGGTAACCTTTCAAATGTTTGAAACCAGAATTCTGTCACAAATCATTGATGCATATGTTACTGAATAGGAATTTGGAAGGCTGCCCAAAACATGACCCTTCAAAATTTGAAATCTCATATAAGGTGTCAATAAAAGTCGCCTAAAATGAAATTCGTACATTAAGAAAATCTATTTTGTGGTCACAACTGTTCGCAAATCAAAGTGTTTGTAACTGCAAAATAGGTTAGTACATCTGGCACCTTGTTCTGTACAGGACCTTTCTAGGAAGAAATTATCAAAAGGTAAGAGAACAATTATCTTCACATCCAAAAACATTTTTTTCCCTTTACATGCGGGTCTTCTTCTGTTTTTAGATCTCAGTTTTCGAAAGACCTCTTGTAGACCATGCCAAAAACTTACATTGGGCTTTGTGCCAGCACATTACCTAACATTCGTTGCTGTTCTTGGTGCTGGGGGAGGGTCCAGCTGCTGCTCTCAATCAGCCGGCGTTTGAGGCAGAAGGTGTAGCATGACTGAAAAGGAGATGTCTCTCCTCCTAGAGGACATAAATCTGCTTTGTGGGCTACTGTAGAGTACCAAACGACTTCAGCATTTGTTTCAGTTCTGAGCACTGTGGAAAATAAATTAGGCATTGACAAGCGTTTATTTTAAATTCAGACCCTTCCTTATTCTTTTTAAATTCTGTTAATTTTCCTGGGAGAAAAGTATTTGAAAAATAAACCATGCCATATACAAAAATTTAAAATATTTGATAAATGTGCAGTTTTGAGATACCTTAAGGTACGTGTTTGCTTTTCCTCAACTATTGTCAAAATCTAACCTTGACAAACAAGCATTGGCCAAGTCAATAGCTCAGCGCTTGCTTTATAAATGCGAGAATTATTGTACTTGTCAAATGCTTGTTTCACTTATTATTTGAAGTACTCGCCGAGACCCCAAGACCACCAGTCAGTACACCAATGTTCATGAAGGGGATCAGTGATTGCAGCTGGGATGTCATGAATATTGCTCTCTTCTTCTGAGCTGTTTCCTTGTGGGTCATATTTAGCCAAACTATCATGGATTCTTGGTAAGTTCTCTGATTCTCCTCTTTTCCCTGCTGTGTCATGTGATAGCCATGATTCTCACAAATCTGCTAAGGTGCAGAGTACATTTAATCATAGGAAAATATTTTTTCTTTATCCAAGTGTGCTGGTTGCTGCAACAAGACAAAACATCTTATTTGAATTATGCTTTTAAAATACAATTGTGAAATTTGAGCACGACATGTAGCAGTTGAGGAGCATGGTCACATGCATAGAAAAGAACAGATAAGCTGTAAGGGGTTGAACTTGAAAACACTTTAATTTCTTGGCATATTGAGATGAGTGCTTAATTCAAAGCACTAGTCTTCTTCTTCAGAAGGACATGCTATAACTGGCTCTTTTTTAACCTCCACATACCTTTTACTGAAACACAAAAGAGTTCAGATATAAAAATGATCACAAAAAACACGTCAAAGTAACAACACTTAAAATCCAGTGTTAACAAAAAGCATGACTCAATGAAAAAAACAAAAAGTCAGTTGATAGAAACCACAATCATCAATGCTACAAGACAAGTAGACTCTTTGGTACCTAAAATATGGCCAAATATAATGCAGAACAAAAGAAAAAGAAGCCAGCTAACAGGAGACAATAAATATATGTTGACAAAATAATTTGTCTTGTCTCAAGCACCAAGGCAAGAAAATTAATGTAGCAAATCTGATGAGCATCTTCAGTAAACATTCAGGGGCCTTTTCATGAAGGTAAAATTACACGAGTAAATCTGCATGTATAAGTTTACTGTTACACTTCATAGTAAATTTGCTACTTTGGACTATTCACCTTTTCTGAGTGTAAATTTACTTCAATGTGTAGACACATGTCTCCACAGGTTAGGGGTGGAGTCAGAATAACCATAAGTTAACATTGCTACTAGTAGATAGTAACCTTTCTAGTATCTTTACTACTAGCAACTTTACAACCTATTTTATCTTCCACACACTTTGCAGGACCACTGCATTAGGGACAAAGAAAACCGTACACTTTTGTGGGACCATCACACTCAGGGCAGAGATCTTTGCAACCGGGGCAGAAGCCTCTGCAACTGGGACAGGACCTCCGCATTGGAGGGAATAGGAGAATGATATACAACATACACAAATTCCACACACCTGGCACCTATTCCCTTCTAACATCATAAATCCTGCCCACACCATGGAATCTACTTTCTTTCCTGTTTGTCTTGCTGATCCTGTAACCACCACATTCAGTCAAAAGCATGCAGATCACCCAGACCAAGAGACAGGGAATTTTCCTGAAGAGGAGACAGCCCTTGTAGTTAAATTTGTGGCAAAATAATACAAACAACTACATGGGCTGCCTCCATTTACCCTCACTGGAACCTACAGGGCAGCCTTATAGCAGGAGGTGACAGACTTTGCCAGTACATTGGAGAAGGAGGCCCGCACCATGGGGAATATTAAAACGAAGTGGCAAGATGCGAGGAGGTGGGTGAAGGAGAAGTTCTCCGGGATTTAGCTAGCTGAGGTCCCTCAGGGAGGGCCAAATGGACCCCACTACCATCTAATCCCCTCAAGGAAGCTGACCTTTCTACAAAGCACCCTCACTTAGTCTTTTCTACAACAGTAATGTGGTGTTAGTTATGTTTTGAAACCTCCCCACCTGTCTCTATCTCTTTCTGTCTCTCACACTAAACGTAAACCTACAATCACTTACCTATATCTGTTTTCTACTCATACCTGCATGGTTAGGCACACAGCACATATGTATCCCTCAAAAACATCCCATCACAAGCCCTATAAATTTCTACAGGTTGTATAATTAATTTTTTACACTTTTTCTATGCAGCAACTCTTTTGAGTAGATTAGCCGCTTCAGATGAGGCAGCATCTGCAACAAGGCAGGTCTTATAAAACTATCCACCTACACATACAAGTGTTTCCTTATACTAAGAATATGACTAACACATGATAGAGGATTTCTATCACTAATTTTGTTAAATCTAATGCTATATTTTACAATGTGTTTTGGAATGGCTTTTAATTGTAGTCAAATGTAACCTTGGCATATATACACATTTTATACGTAGACTTTTATTTTAACCGATTTAAGGCCTTGTGTTAGTGTCCCAGCCACCACCTACCACAACATTGACTTCTGCACCTAACAGTGCCCAAAAACGTGTTGTGATGTCAAAAAGCAGAAGAATGATCGAGAATGATATGTTAAATGTGTCCCCTTTTGCCTTTCTAACCTCTTTATGACTTACGGGGTAGCAGTATGGCTTTTGTCAAGCATATTGGCACCATGCTCAATTTGTAATGCTACAGACTTGAATATTGTCTTACAAATTGCTCTTAGACTTGCCAATGCATGGGTAGCACAATGTATATGTGTTAAGAATTATCTAAACTTATGGTAGCCACTTCTTGCTTCTTCCTTCCTGGTTCCCTGCTGGGCACACGGATGCCGCACTTCCGGGGGACTCCAACTCCCGAGCCGCATAGCGCGAGGACGCGCTTGAAAAAGAGAACAAGACCGCGGCGCGGTGTAGCCACTTCTTGCTTCTTCCTTCCTGGTTCCCTGCTGGGCACACGGATGCCGCACTTCCGGGGGACTCCAACTCCCGAGCCGCATAGCGCGAGGACATGCTTGAAAAGGAGAACGAGGACCGCGGCGTGGTGTAGCCGCTTCTTGCTTCTTCCTTCCTGGTTCCCTGCTGGGCACACGGACGCCGCACTTCCGGGGGACTCCAACTCCTGAGCCGCATAGCGCGAGGACGCGCTTGAAAAGGAGAACGAGGACCGCGGCGCGGTGTAGCCGGTTCTTGCTTCTTCCTTCCTGGTTCCCTGCTGGGCACACGGACGCCGCACTTACGGGGGACTCCAACTCCCGAGCCGCATAGCACGAGGACGCACTTGAAAAGGAGAATGCGGACCGCGGTGCGGGACGCGCCCGGGCCAAGCCCGGGCCAAGGGCGGGCCCGTCCACGCCCGTCAGAGCCCGGAGGATGCTGGGCTGGGCCCCCCTCTACCATCGGGACAACGGAAAGTGATTCTTCAGCCCTCAGGTACCGTAGTGTTCTATACCCTACTGTATCGCCCTATTGACTGCAACTACTCGTGCTTAGATAGGCGTTTTCTGCTCGGCATTTGAATACACAATGAGCAAGCGCAAGGGAGTAGCGGGAACTTTGGATGCCTTTAACACTAGGGCTGAATCAATGCTCACCCATGAAATCGAGCTTACAGAGAGGCGACTCTCATTAGAACCTATTACCACACAGAGACGCTCTTCACTAGGCCCTTTCATTTTGGGTGGTGTCCCGCAAACATCCTTGTCTACTCCTGTGCAAATTTTGTCTCAGCCCCCCTCTCCACCAGTTTTGGACGCATCTTCTATGGTTATTCAAAACGGGCCTAGCACTTCTACGAGGGGCCGGGTTTCCAAACCTCTCACTGAGGATATCATGAGAGAACCACCGGTTAAGAGAAGGAGGGGTGTGGGCATTCAAAAAACTCAAAAGCAAAAACAACAAAAAGGGCCACGACTTGCCAAACCTAATGCGGATGGTGAACTAGAACAGGGGACAACCTCGGTCCCACTCAGCCATGATCAGGCCATGCTCCCCTCTCCAACGGGAAAAGAGGATAGGAATCTTTTAATGCAGACCCAGTATGGTTTCCAACAGGGGAAGGGCACTGCTGATCAGTGCCTGAATCTCTTCCTTATTATGGATAAATATGTGGGGGTTAAGGGTGGGAAACTACATTTAGCCTTTATGGATCTAACAGCAGCGTTTGACTGCGTTTCCCACCCGAAGCTCTGGGACATTATGTTAGAGATGGGAATGGACCAGCCCCTAATTGACCTCATCCGCCAACTGTACTCTGATGCCTCTGCATCCGTTCGGTACGGGAGGAAAGCAGAGCGTACCCGCCCCTTTGAGATCTTAAGAGGGGTTAGGCAAGGTTGCGTCCTCGCACCATTTCTATTTTCTATTTATACAAATGGTGTGGAGGATGTGCTGGCGGGCGCATCCCTGGATGTTCCCTTATTTGATTCCTATCGGCTCCCTATTTTGGCTTACGCCGATGATGCCGTACTCCTTTCCAGAACTGGTGTGGGTCTCCAGCGTCTGAAAACAGCATATGCGGCTTTTATGATTACGCTGGACCTAAAAGTGAACCAAACAAAGACATTTATACTAATTGCAGGAGCAAGGAAAAAAGACAAAGTACCACATTTTCACATGGACTCGAAAAAAATCGAGGTGGTAAATTCATTTTCATATTTAGGAGTCCTCTTCAACAAGAACCAATCTTGGACTCAGCTGGTGGAAGGAAGAGTAATGGCGATGGATAGAAGTCTAGCAGCATTAAAAACATTCACTAGGAGGTTGGGTGCCAGACCTCTCGGCCCCATAAAAAAGATCTACCAGGCCAAAACAGTATCAGCCGCGGTGTATGGTGCAGGTGTATGGGGCATGGCCCCCATTGAGCCTCTACAGATAGCTGAAAACACATTTTTGAAATCTCTAATTTCCCTTCCACAATCGTACTCAAATCATATCTCTCATATAGAATCGGCCCTTCCTTACATTATTGACTCAATTCGCCTGGCACCTCTCTTGTTGTGGTTGTCGATTTGGCGCAGGGATACAGTCCCCCTTAACCAAAGGATCATTACAGACCTGCTCAAAATGGAGAACTGCGGCAGGAGTCGATGGCTAGGCTATGTTGAGCAGGAATTTAGTGCCTTAGGCTTGCTGAATCTTTTTAAGGTACCAATGACATGCCAGAACTTTTCCAAACTGACGTTGGCCAAGACTTTCAAGCTAAGGGTCCAACATGACAGTAGAGAGAAGAATTATGGTGCGCAGATGGTTCGGATGTATCAACTAACACCCCCAATAGAGGAGGGTGAGTTTTCATATTTAGCAGAGGTCCCATTCTCTCATCACAAGTTTATCCTACTGCGATTTCGTTTAAATTTGATCCCATTGATGTTGGGGTATCCAGGTAGAAGATTTAGGCACTCTGATTTACCTTCGTGCCCTTGCGACTTACAGTCACCACAAAATGATTTGCATTTGGTACTTTTCTGTAGCATGTATGCTCAAGAAAGAAAGTCATTTATTGTACCAATTTTAAAGAATCATAAATTTCATCATTGCCGGGTTGCACTATATTTTTAAAATCACTTCCGAACCCATTTGTCTGCTTTGCGGTTGCATCTTTTTTATGGGCATGTATGCGTAAAAGGAAATATGCGGCGCATTAATGAATTATGAGGATCCTTTATTTGTTCACTGTTTTTATTACTCTTTTAAAATGAGAAATATATATCTGTAAAAAACCATATACAAAGTAATTTTTAACTTAACGTCTTTCCTTAAATGTGTTTTATATGGAAATTCATTGTAAATCTGCTTCAAGGGGTCCTCGTTTAAGGAAAGAATTGTGATTGGTTGTATTTTTAAAGTTTTGTTGTATCTATTTTTATGCACTTTTATGATCTGAACAAAAAAAAAAGATCGAATAAAGTTGAATTGGATTGGATTGGAACTTATGGAGAGAAATGTCTGCGGATCTCAAAAGGAGTATTAAAACCATATAACTAGCATCTTTTTATATAATTTACAATGGCTTACTCCCCTATATTTGTCTTCTGTCATATAACAGCTGCTGGTGTCCATCTTAAAAAGATCACCATCAATGACATCAGGGAATACGCTGGAAGCAGCCATTAGGCCCTCTACTATTTGTCAGTGAGGTAATCCTGGGCACTTGTGATTTTAACATTTGAATCTCATCGTTAGTCCTTTCAATAACTCAAATATTTTGATTTAATAAGCATAACAAATGTTAAAAGTCTTTTTAATGGTAGTGTTTTTTTTTGCTTCTTGTATGTATCTCTAATGTGTCAGCATTTATGCACATGATGACTTTTATATATAGACAATGTCCATTAAACATATTTTTTATCTTAATGCTGCTGGATCTGATGACACTTTGAAGACTACAAGGATACAGGTTCAGCAGCTGAAATCACAGGAGGTCTCCAAAAATCTAATCTCTGTGGCTGGAGCTGGTGAGTTCACATTGTTGAGATATATAAATTCCATTAATTGGTAAACCTGTAGTTTCATATGTTTTCCTATGCTCACATGGTAAAATCTTTATTATTTATCTGCAGAACAATCTTTATTGAAGTACTTCTTCCAGGTAGAATGGATGTTGTGCCGGATGATGATTCTGAACCATCTACAAGCAGAGGACTGCAAGCACTTTGAGAAGAGAGTCCAATCCTCTTACAAGCAACAATGTTAATGGCCAGCAGTGCTCAACAAGAAGAGGAGCAGTAGGAACAGGAGCTGGTCAATAAAGAGGAGGAGGAGGACCTGAACGAGAAGGAAGACATTATTGCCCCCCACAAAGAAAATATTCAAGATGGCCACTTCACTGCCGGGCAGCAGAGTTCCTCCTAAATCCCTTCTGAGGATTGTCAGTCCCCAGCCATTAGCTATACAGCCCCAGATACTTGTTCTGCTATGCATCTGTCAGAACCCAATTCAGAGGGCCACGGGCAAGCAGGGGTTACTGGTTTCAACTGTAGGAGTTGAGGTCTTTTAGTCCTGATGTACCGGGCTCCGACTTGCTACGGATTATTGGCAACTGGGCCAAGTACCCCTTCTGCACTTGGCTCTCAGGATAGCATGGTCTGAGCAATGCAAGGCTCCCTCCGGGGGAGGTGTGGATACAGATTAGTGAACTCAAAATGTGCACAACAGCAGCAAATACTAACTTTTTTTTTAAAAAAGATACGTTTTTTATTCCTACCACAAATCACAAAAGGAAACATATGACACTTTCAAACAATTACACAGTTCCCCTTGCGTTTGGGGCGCTAGTGTTTCTATTGCAATTCCTTGTCCCATTGCCTCCCTGCGTTAGGGATAGTGGTTATTCCTCGTTCACTATTGGTAACATCCAGTGAATGTCTCACTAGGAGTCCGAGTCTCAAGAGTCCACTCTGACTCTAATTTAAAGCCGACAGTATTCCAGCACAGCAATGATACTAGAAACAAGTTGCCCAGGGGCTGACAGGCCCAAAACCACTCTTCTCCGCATTGAGAGGCATGAAGAGTCTGGAGTTCGTAAGTGCGTCCCATCCCCATCCGCGAGCACTCACAACGACTGCAGCAGAGTTCAGGTGAGTGGGCGGCACACAGCCTAAGTGGCTACACTCAGTGGGTGCAGAGTCTCTCACTTGCAGTCACACTCCCTAAGTGTCCAAGGATACTCTGCGCATTCTCCATGGGGTATGTGTCTGGTTCCTCTCCTGGTGGGGAACGGCTGTGACAATCCTGTCTTGCGTCCCTCACCTGGGCGACGGTGCGCACGTCCTCCAATGGTGCTCTGGCAGGTGATGGCAGATCAGGTCACAGTACTTGATGCTCCCGGTGACCCCCTCTGGCATACGGGGTCACCACATCTCACAGCACACAGGCCCCTGCCTGATCAGCACAGCAAAATCCTTCACGGCGGCCACTCCTTGCATATGATGTCACCGTCTGCTACCACACAAGGTTACGACCCTTACTGCACGGCAGCCTTTTCCACAGCGGCACCTCCTGGCACAGTGGGTCACCGATTCAGCACAATGCACAGGCTTCGCTCAACTGCGCAGTGCGACACACAGCTCAATTCACAGCAACCCTTTCCTGGCATATGGGAGTTACCCACTTTGTCCTGCACATGGGCAATGACCCAATCGGTGTAGAAGCCATTCCTCACACCCTGCACTGGAGTCCACTTGACAGGGCTCCCCTCTGGCCCTCATTCCCTCCAACACTCTCCTCTTCCTCGGAGGACACAATGGTCTCAGCAAGCAGGCAGGTGCTGGTGCTTTAGGCTCCAGGGCAGGTGTCCATGGGTATGTGCCCTCACCCAACAGGGAGTCTAGCAGGCCTTGGCCCCCAGTGCCCGTCAAAGACAGAAGACTTGCAGAGCTTCCTGATTTCACACAGCCCTTCAGACTGATTGGCAAATGACAATTTGTGAGGTCTCAAATCCCCCTTCTTGTAGTCCATGGCTTGGCACCAAATGTCATTTTGAGTGTTTGAAGTTTTATGCTGGGGTTCTGCTCCTGTTGAAGTGTTCATTCATCTGCTTCCTCTTGAAAAGCAGTCTGTCCCAGAAGGAGTGTCTCCAAAACTGATAGTTCCACAGCACAGGCCGTGGGAGTGACTAGAGTTCAAACCTGGATGTCAGCCACAGTGATATGTGCATCAAAATGTTAGCCCAGGGTGCCTAGTCCTACTCTTTATTATTCTCTTATCAGCCCCATCTTCTTCCTGGGATGCGCCAGAACCCCTTCCTTGTGACCTCTCACTGAATCAAAGAGCACCTTTTGAAGTGCACACTGGAAGCCTGGTCTTCCCCTCCCCAGTGTGTGTCCTACCCAGCTTGCAGGAAAGCAGCAATACACAAATCTGTCTGGGGGGTGGACTGTTGCTGACCCCAGACACAGAGTTAGATACATTGAATAGCAGCTAGCTCTCTGATATCTCAGGAGAATTTAGAGGATAGAATTAACTGTCCTTGCATGGGTTGCCAGTGGTAGGACTTTGAACTACTGAGATTCACTTTGGGGGACTTCAGACTAATATGGTGTATATTGAAATATTGGCCATTAGGGCGTCCTTTATTTGGCAGCTTGACAAGGGGCAACTATAGGTAGGCGTGTTAGTTAATGACTGCTAGTTGGAGACTGGAATGATCTAAAGGGTTGCTGCAATATATTTAATACCATGATTGTGTTTATTGTATGTACTTGTTTTTAATCTACTTATTAGGGCATATGTGTACTTGTCAATTTAAATCTATATTCTAAATTATTATTTATGAGCAATTTATAATATGCATGCATTGATTGAACAATCCTTTTTTCTGTACACTTGTAGCTTCTGTTTGATGTTTTATATTGAAAATAATAAAAAAAAAAATCAAAATGTTTCACTATGCAGGTCTGAGTCTCCCAAAATGGAAACCATTTGTTTCCATGCATTATACTATTCTCAGGCAGACATGCACCCAGTGCATGTATACGGCATAAAGACACTGCACAGTACTTTATCTTCCGCGTTCTGTAACATTCTTAGGCACACATACAGCCAGCATATGCATTTATCATGCACGCACTGCCCAGCACTGTTTCTTCTATGTACTTTACCACTCACAGGTACACATACACTCAGCACCTGCATTTACTCTGCTCACGCAGCACAGCACTACATCCTTCAGTTACTGCACCACTTGGTTCAGTTCCATTCATCAAAATTTTATTCGGTTTAGATCAAACCATAAAAGCGAACATATAAAATACAAGCAGTAAAACAATAAGCACAGATAAAGCAAATATAAAAACGGTCACCTAAATTTAAAAACACATCAGGCAGATCATGTCTATAAAAGATTGTTAAAGTGTCTTGGTGCATTAACAAAGAATACAGGTCGAGACTTCCCCTTAATACAGTGCATATCACATAGCATTAATGCTATATAGATATTATGTAAGCAAAAGCAGAGGTTTTGCACTTAACGAAGACCATACCCCAGGTGTGTGTGCATACAAATACAATAATTTCCCAACAATTTTCCGGCATTAAGCTACAGAGGCAAGAAATCTATGGAATGTACATACAACATCAGTCTTCAACTGCTGCAAGTGCTCTAATGATCTCTATATAGTTCGCAGAAAATAAACAGGTGAAGTTGTGACTGTATTGCTTTTGAGTTACATGGGCATGGGAGAAGATCTTCACTACTGTATGCATTTGAAGGGTATGAAACCAGAAAATAGGCCATTCCCAGCCTGAATCTAATAATAGAAAACCTTTGGTCATGTGGTATTTTAAGCAGGTATAGCTCAATAACTAGAGTGGTACATAGTGGAAAATATAAGTCAACAGACTTCTTCTTGGTTTCAACCTCCCACCTCTTTTCTACAATCAGTTTTTGTAATTCACTTTTTACTATGGCTTTGTCTGACCAGTTATTTATTGAAGGATTATCACACAAGTCCATTCTGCCAATTTGGTAAAGATCTTCTCTGATGTGGGTTAACCAAATAATTTTATGCACCCTGTCCAATTTAACGTATGCAGCAATTTCGACTTGTGTACTACTCACAGGCAATTATACACCTATCACATGCCTTCAAAATGCATGCCCTGCTGAGTACTACATTATCCATGTATTGCACCCTTCCTAGGCACACATACACCTAGTTCAGATACACCGCTTCTGTGCTATGCAGCCCTTCATACTAAACAAATATAAGCCAAGGGTGAGTAAGGCACACAGCAGCAGAACTTCACAAATTAGTGAGCCATTAGGCCTCACTCTACTGACACAGGTTAAAAAGGACCTATTCATTCTTGCTGGTCACTGCATGCTATGCTGCCACGACACTGCTTCTGCTGCTTAACTCCTGGTGAAGGTGGTAGTCTTTCACCACTATGAGAGGAGCCCTTTGGGAACCCCTCCAGGTCCAACAAGACGGAAATCCATGGGACAGGCCTATGTCATGGCGCAGACGCATGATCCGTGTTTGCCTGTGACAACAAAAATCAGCATTAGGGATACCGACATTAGTACAATCAGGCATTCAGGGCAGGGGTATATGTATATTACCATATAGAGGACTTTTCTGTCCCAACAGAGGCCCTCTCATATCAGAACATCCCAAACCAACTCCTAACCTGGAGAGGTTAGGTGGTCAGATTGGTGAAAACCGGCAGGAAAGTCTAACATCATTCCTGTGGCTCAATTGGGCTCTGGGCTCCAAAACAAATTCTAACCCTTGCAGAAAAATAGACCATCTCAACTAGGCCTGGGCAGAGCTCACGGAGTTTCACTCTGCGGAATTCCACGGAGTTACCAAAAAACTCCTCCAAATTCCACGGAGTTCTGCGAGAGGAAGGAGTAAGAATGCGCTATATAACAGATCCTTGAATGCGAAGTGCATCTACAAAGAAGAACCACGCATTCATAAATTTTGCCACTAGTGGGCACTGCACACTTACAAATACAGTGATCATGTATAACCTACTGAACGTGTGAACAATATTTCCTCTGGATGGAGGGTTGTCTTTAGAACATTGACCCTAATCAGTAAGGGTGCGACGTCATCTAGGAGCAGAAATCTAAGAGACATTTTTTTTCCACTTAGTCACATTGAAGAATAGTATAAAATGAGGCACGATTTTAGAACGGACTCACATGTAAATCAGTGATGTTTGCCAAGTATATGTAGGACAGTGAGTTTTGTCACAGCCCCAAGGTAAAAAAGGTGTTTTGGAGAGAACGGATCCCCTGTATCAGGCAACAGGAGGTCAACAACCACGTGTCACAGAGAGCTGTGCTCTCTGACACTGACACACCCGTGAATCAGCTTGAAAAAACACCTTTGCTCGTGGCTGCCCCAGTATCCCTACTCACCTGTGTGAACTCAGTAGTATGCCTTCAGGTGCGAGAACTTGCCATAGGCCTTTCCCCAGCAGCAGTGCCTTTTGTTGGTGCTGCCCTGCCCTGCTGTGGGGGTATGGGGTGGGACTGGGAGGCAGAGGTAAACTGTCCCTGAGGTGGCAGGTGGCAAGATCACGGCCCTCTTGCTGCCCCGGGGGGCTGGGAGCAGGGCTGCTTTGGTCCTCTTGCTCTGTTGGCGGTTGGCTGGGGCGAGGGCACACTGCTGGGGGCAGAGTACTCCAGTGCTGGTGGGTACTTATAGAGGTCCAGCAGGCTTTAGGCAAAGGCCAGCAGGGTACAGTAGTCCTTCCAAGTTTCCCGAGTCCGGCAGGGTGCTGCTGCAGGTGAGGTGGCTCTTTGGCAAGCCCGGGCCATGACTACTGGCACAGCAGCTCCGTCTCCTCTGGTGCAGTGGCACCTTTCAGCACCGCTGGCAGCAGCAGCGCCTGGCTTTGTGGTGGCACCACCACAGATGGGCGGTGGGAGTTGGACATTAGACACTAGGTGGTGACGAAGTCGAGGTAGGCGACAGCTTTCAGGGTAGGGTCAGCCAAGAGTTGAACTTCCCCCTACCAGGGGGCACAGAAGGACAATTTCAGTTAGGAACAAAGGCAGCAAAAAAATCCCAGTCACTGTGAAAGAAATAGAAGAAAGACTAACCCTAGTACGCACTCGCTCAGCCCCTCCCTCTCACATCCAGATTCAATGTCACCCCATATCAGAGCAGACATATGGAGAGCCTTTAGAATGAGCTTTCTTTGTCACAGCCACTCATCATCTTTTCGGCTGCATGTTACTTTTATTATGTTACATTCTTTTATTATTAGAGAGCACACACACATATCAGTTCCCATTGTTGTACTCACTGTGCACGTTCTGTAAAAAATTGTAGTAACACATACGTACAGAGGAATGGCTGCTACAGTGATAACACCTCTCTTCCTGCAGCCAGCATGGCCACCACAAGTGCACAATACACTCCTTGTGGCGCTCTTACCAGGTTCAGCAGCGGCTGCATCAGCACGCCTTGGCCCTTTAATTCCATGTCGACTCGGATAACAGACTGGCTACCCTTCAGCGTGCAACTACTTGCCCACACTGTATGCCGAGACTGCTCTGTGTTCACATTAGGTGCTCGGGAGCATAACACTGGGCAGATCAAGGGCAGGCTAATTAAACATTGAGCGGCAGCGCACTGGTAAACTGCGCTCCGCCGGAGGTTGATGGAGTTCACGATCCAAGCGGAGTAGAAAAAACTCAGCAAATTCCATCGGTGGAGCGGAGTCCCCCACCCACCTCTAATGTCAACAACATGGGATTCTCTCCCTTCATAGCCATCAACCATTTCAATGGCTTATGATCTGTTTACACCACAAACTTAGTGCCAAACAAATAAGGGCAGAACTTATGCAAGGCCCACACTATGGCAAAGCACTCCTTCTCAGTAGCCACCCAGTTCTTTTCCCTGGACAGCATTCTCCTATTAATAAAGGCTACCGGATGCTTTCTACCCTTGTCATCCAGTTGAGCTAACACCGCTCCAGCTCCTTTGTCAGTAGCATCCATCTGTACAATGAAAGGCTAACGTGCCAGGTCTTTTCAGTAGAGGTGCAGTGGATAGCACCTTCTTCAGTTCCACAAATGCCTTTTGACATTCTGCAGTCCATACCACCTAACTGGGCTTCTTCCTAGAGGTCAAAGCAATCAATGGGGCAACTACACTTCCATAGTTCACCACAGAGGTCCTGTAATACACTGTGAGTCCTAAAAATGTTGTCACTTCAGTATGGTTAAAAGGCACTTCCCGCTCCATCACAGACTGATTCTTGGCATCCAACTGGGGAATCTTACAAATTTCAATCCTCATGCCCAAGGTAGACTACAGAGAACAGCCCCACCTAACACTTGGTTGCATTGATGGTCCATTTTGCCTCTTGTATCCTAGCCAACACCTGTCCTATGTGTTTCAGGTGGTCCTGTCATGAATTGCTGAACATTACAATGGCATCCAGGTAAACCACATAGACCTCTTCCAGTCCTCTGAGAACTTGGTTCACCAGGTGCTGAAAAATGACTGGAGCATTCTTCAACTCAAAGGGCATCATATTGAACTAATACAGCCCCTCTGGTATAAAGAATGCAGTATTCCCCCTGACATTTGGTGCCAAAGCAATCTGCTAATATCCACTGGTCAGATCCAAGGGCTCAAGCACCTTGCAACACCTCACCTCACCTCAGTTCATCCTAGCTTGAAAGTGGATGGGCATCAGTATTGGTTACCTCATTGAGGGCCCAGTAGAAAACACACAATCTCAAGTCAGCATACCCTTGCTTTGGTACTGATCCAGCATTTTCTGGGCCCACACCTTACTTACTGTTGGTCCTCCGATGGAACTTTTCTTTGTCGCACTGAGGGGAAAGGGAGTTAGCATTTAATCTCTTCCATCAATTTCCTTAAAGAGTGCAACCGATTTGACTGCACAATGAGGACCAGGAATAGGTAGCCATGTTTAAGTATTTTTATTACAAATTAGTAATCAAATTCATATAGATCTCTCTCAATACCATGCTATAAAGATACAGTATAACAACAGGCAATCTGAGTCTTCTAGAGAAATTGAGGAGGATCAAAATTAAACAGACAAGCAATTCAATGGCAGCCATGCAAAACAACAGCACCAGTACTTGATGCTGAGAAAACATTCTTAATTTCTGCTGTCTATACATTAGTAGTCGAAATATCCCAAGCACAGTCCACAGGGGAAGAATGTTTCAGCTATTTAAAGAGTCTCAGAAATCAAAGAGCCTTGTATAGGAAATAGGAACAGGGCAAGGAATTAAGTAGAACAAGTATTAGCATTTCAGAAGCTCGGTCAAGAGTCTTCAGTGAGGTCTGGAATAGGTGTTAGCCTAAGCCACACTTAAGACAAAGTCCAAAAGAAGCATTGATGTCTAAACCTCTCAAAGTCAGTTCAAAGGGAATGGGGAATCATGGAACGTGTCCGCAAGGGGCCAAGGGGAAATTCTGCATAGAGTCTGTAGAAAGGGGGCTCAGCAAAGAAGTCTGCAAGTTATGAAGAGAGTGTCCTGAAGGGTTCCGAAGAGAGATCTGCTGAGTTCTGGAGTTGTCAGTATATTATAATCCATAAAGTCCATAGGGGACACCCTTTTGGTCGCATCATCATAGAAAGTCCATTGTCCATGGTGTTGGCACAGTGCAGACTGCAACATTTGCAAAATGCCCCACACTAGACATGGGAACAACATCCTTTTCTCATACCCAAGTCAGGAAAGAATAGTCCTTTCATTAGCGCTCTGGTTTCTTGTGCTCTTTCGTCAAGGCCTGCATCTTAGGCTATGTAATTATCTCTAGCACAGAAATTTATCTATTCTAAACTAACAATGCATGTGAATACCTGCAAGAAAGTCACATTAGCAGAAACTAGAATACAGTCATTTATGAAAGACAGAATGGTGAAATACAGGCCTACAGAATTATGTCAGCATAAACATTTAATTCAATTGTGCCCATCTAATATGTGTGTACACAACTAGACCTACATTAACATAAATTCTTTAGTTATCTAATTCATATTGCATAAGCATACAGTGAATAATCAAATTACTCAATTGTAAGTATGACTAAGAACTACGTTTGAAAGTACATGCATGTAACATTAATGCATACATTGCACAAGTTTTATCGTTTCTATTGCAATCATATTCTACGCAGATGAGGATGGTTTAGCACTAATATTTAAGTCACTAAATGTTAATCAGACAATGTATCACACATTTAGGAATCATAATTCATGTATTAGCAATGAAGCACGATAACGTAAAGGGGATAGTTCTTTTCATTACATCAAAAGATTATGACTAAGTCATTATATCAAATTCATGTCTATAAATTGAGGATGGTTTCTTAGACTGAGTATTTCAATTAACATGGTTAAACACACAAACTTGAGTGAATTATCAAGTTCTACAGTAAAGTCACTCTTCAATAGCAATGTTTAAAAAACGTATTTTGTCACATAAGAAATAGGTGCTAAGTGCACATTTATTATGTGTGTCAGTGAACATCTTGGTAAACTTCTGTGACGTGTAAAGAGTGGGAAACTTTGTGATGCACCAATGCCCCTTCTGATGGTTAATCAAGCCATCACATCACTGTCTTATCAGATGGACAGATTACAATCTGATTGTCTTCATCATCTTTCTTCTGGAATCCTCCAGAAATGTCATGTCATCATAGTAGTTACTCTGTTTATCCTCCAGTTCCATATCTGCTCCCTTTCTCTTTACTCCCTTTTTCACCTCTGCAAGTCTGTACACCTTAATAATCAAAAACAATAATCCACAAAGCGCAATTATCATTAAAGGTCTCAAGATGCTTCCATCAATTCCACTCCCTAGGTTTCCAAACCATCTGCCTAGAGCAGAAAATCCATTCCCTATAGCTTCACAAACACCTGTTGCTGTCAACCTTTTCAAATCTTTCTTCAGGTCAGTAATGTTGCTAATGTATTTCTTCAGATCCTTACTCTCGCCTGGAATGTAAGTACAACTTTGTTGAACTTTTAACATCTGGGTGACTCCAGCCTCCTTTGCGAGAAGGATGTCTAAAGCAAGTTGAATCTGCAAAATCATTGATCGGATGGCAACCATTTCTGTATGTATAACTAAGAATCCTCCAGCTGTACTAGTACACAATCTGTCAACTACTGTAGAAAGCTTCCTAATCTAGTGTGAGTTGAGTATCACTCCTACAGATAGAATCAAAGCACCAACGATATCACCTACAATTTCACTAGCACTTGCTCCTCTCTTTGTTCTGACATGTCGTTCCCTTGTCATATCATCAATTTGTCCCACATGATACATTTTTGGAAAAACTACTCCTAGAGAACAGGTTCTCCCCTATCTAAATATAAGCCCCAATTTCCTTGAACTTCAAATGTATGGTCACATGCACTAGTCCCCACGAGATTTGTCAGTAGTGGATTTTGTAATGAAAATGCATAATCTCTCTTTATGTTGCCAATCTAAAGCTAATGCTGCCATATTTCCCACTAATCTGTGTTCGCTTTCATCTTTAGCCCATTGTCGCACCTTCAAATGATTTGTGGCTTTAACTAAAATATCTCTTTTCCTGTCTTCCACTGAATCAATTAATTTCTTTTCTACATCAGTGATGAAACATGTTAAATCGTGTCTATGTGCATAAACTGTGTCCAGTGTCATAGTGACTCTAAAGAAATGGCCCACTGTTTCAGAGTTTATCGCATCAGACTGTCTATTCAAGTGTTTCAGCACAGGAACTTTTGAAAAAACCAAGTCATGATTTGATTAATAATATTGGAAATTACCTTTCCCATAGAATAAGCTCAGCAATAGACTACAGGAAACGCCATATGTCAAGGGAAGATGGTGGTACGTTATTCCCTCAGCAACTGACGCAGGCTATTGCATAAAGACGTAGCAATCTCTCACATCCATAGTGTCAACATATTCATAAAGCAACTTTGAATAAACATTCAATGAATAATCTCCTCTAGAAGCATCTACATGTAACTCTTTCTCGTCTATTGCAAGTAAACTTTTGTCAGTAGGATGTGGTGTTTGAGGGGCACATGTAGACTTAGACTCTGTCATGTAAGTGATGGGCTAAATTCATATTTGTAAGTAAAGCAACTAGCATTATTGTTGCAAAATCAAGTACTCCTGCATATATGCATTTGTTCTCTAGTGACAGACCATTTAGCTTAGGACAAGCACAGGCAGCAAAGTAAAGTTAAAATGTATTTTCCAGCAAGATAGGAATAATGATCTTCATGAGGTTTCCTTAGCCCTACTCTGTGTTCTTCTAAGTGACAATTTTCCGCTCCTTCACCAACTCGGTCCTTGTAGTTTAGGCAAAGCTGTAAAGTTCAGTCTCTAATATATACGCAGATCAAATTCACGAATGATTACTTTCAGAATAAGTTGAGTCAGTCTTTTTAGTGGCAATGTAATTTTAAAACTGAGTTCAACCACAAAGTTCAATTCAAGAAGGTTCAGGTGGATGGATATTGTTATAGCAAAAGTTGAAAAAAGCCACAAGTAAGTTCATTTAGGTGAAGAGTGCCACTGATAGGGTACTTTTGGTTGATTCGATCTCCTCACTGCTGGCCCTTTCTTATCACTATCACTCAGGCCAGATCCGTCAGTACCCTCTGGGATGGCCCATGCACTTCAGTCAGAGAGCGTCTTCCTCTCTCTTGCCTTTTGAGTCATCTGTCTCCAAGTACAGCTTGCACTATTATTTCACTAGGCCCTTTGCAAGGGTCTGAATCGCATGTAGTCAATGCTACTGGATGGGACCCTTCTGTACTGACAACAGTTGAGTCTCTCAAACACCCCAGGCCATACAAGTGCTGTCCCAGCTGCTTGATGATCCCTAACACCTTGACTAACCAGTTCCCTCTGTCTCCCTGTAACCCCTGGCATATCAGGAACAGGTGCTGTTATATAATCAAGGGGATTTGGGACTCTGTGAGTATGAGCAGCATGTACCCAGTTAGGGAGACCTCCACACTTCACAGCAGTTGTGTTGACCAATATCACTTGTATGGCCTAAGCCACCGAGGCTCCAAACATGATTGCGCATGTGCTTCTTCACCATAACCCAGTTGCCGGGACTGAGGTGATGGCACTGCTCTTGTTGAAGTAGGGCTTTAGCCTCTACCACCTAGTGAGACATAGAACATACCATGTCAGCCAATCCTTTGCAGTAATCAAGAATCATGTCATCTGTGATGTTCATAAGTGCATTCGCAGAAACAGCTGGCTGTCTCATGGCCCTCCCCATGATGACTTCATGGGGTGACAATCCTGTTGTCGTGTCTGGAGTACTTTACAGATTCATCAACCCAGCAGGCAACGCATCAGGCCACTTCAGATATGTTGCAGCACACACTTTAGACAATCTGGTTTTCTATGTGCCATTGACTTGCTCCACAATGCTGAAAGCCTCTGGACAGTAATTGCAGTGTAGTCTCTGTTCAATTTGTTATGCTGTACATAACATCTTCATGACCTCATTGTTAAAATGAGTTCCTCAGTCTGATTCCAAAGAAGTCAGGATGCCAAAATGCTGTATTAATTCCCTCAACAACAGTTTGGCTACTGTGAGACTGTCAGTTCTCCTAGTCAGGTAAGCTTCAACCCACCGTCAAAAGATGCACACAATCAGTAGCACATATCTCAATCTGTTACAAATGGGCATCTCAATAAAGTTCATTTGCATCCCGCTGATGGGACCTCCTAATCTTCGTATGTGACTCCTGGTTACTGGGGTTCTTCTGCCTGCATTCTGATGTTGACATACCACACATTTTGACACAAATTCTCAGCCATTAATCTGAATCTCCGGTTAAACCAGGTGTGCCTAAAGAGGCATTCCATTGTGTCTCTCCCTACATGTTCGGGACCATGCTAGTGTCTTGCCATGGGTGGTAAGAAGCTGTCTGGCAACACCGGTCTTCCATCACTCTCATCTTCTGCTCTTTTAACACTTGGTGCTTTAATCCAGGCTTGCTGTTCTACTTCTGGCACTTATTCCTGTAATCTCTTAACTTCCTCCCAAGTATCAACAGCAGACAACAACAAATTGCAATTCGTGACATTCGAACTTTCATTGACTTATTTCCCCTTAAAGGTGCAAGAATTCAGTGTGCCGTACCAGGCATATTTCATCTGCATATCTATTGCCCACTGTCACATAGTCTGTGCCTTTTCTGCGAGCGGCACACTTTACTATGGTAATTTGGGAAGGTAGTTGTAGGGGCTGTAGTAAGTTCTTTAGACTTTCCCCATTGCGGATTGGTGGCCCCGAAGAGGTCATAAATCTACGTTGGGACCATAACTGCCCAAATTAATGAACAACACCAAAGCCGTACTGACTATCAGTGAAAATTCTCACTCTCAGCTGATCTGAAACACAGCATGCTCTAGTAAGAGCAATCAATTCAGCCACTTGTGCTGAAAAGACTCCTTGAAGCCAGGAGGCTTCGACCACACCTGAGGCAGCTTTCAAATTTCCACCTTGGTCTTGTAAACAGAAGCCATCAACAAACAGTACCTGATCTGATCCAGGTAGTGGCACTTCTTGTATGTCAGGTCTTGGCATTGTGCACAGTTCAGTATCATCAAGGCAGTCATGTTACGCTTCATCTTTCACGACTTCATTCCCAGGAAGGGGCAGTAATGTAGCAGGATTGAGTACAGTACATCACCTAAGGGACACCTTTTCGGCACCCATGATGACTTGTTCATACCTGGCAAGCTGACTATTGGTGAGATGCTGTGTCCGAGTACCGGTTAACAACACCTCAACTGAATGGGTACAAAGACTGTTAAGGGGTGACCCATAACAATGGTCTCACACTGCTCATTGCTTATACTAGCCGAGGCAACAGCTTTGAGGCAACCAGGCAATGCAGCAGCTACAGGGTCAAGTGTGGCAGAAAAATATGCCACAGGTTTGCGAGCATAGCCATGTATCTGAGTAAGCACTGAAAAGGTGCAGCCCTCTCATTCACTGCAAAATCAAGCAAAACATCTATTGTAATTAGGCATTTCCAGGGCTGGGGCGCAGCGGAGACATTCTCGCAGCTCTGAGAAGGCACGCATGAAGCTGTCATCCCAAGGTACCAGATCTGACACATCTTTGTGTGTCAACCTCTGGAGAGGCTTGGCCATCAGTGAAAAGTTGGGTTATCCACTGTCGACAGTAGCCCACCATTCCCAAGAACATTCAGACTTCTTTCTGAGTCATTGCCGGATTCATTTTCAGAATCACAGAGATTCTCTCTTGCCACACCTTCCTTGCTCCTTTCTCAATGTGATGTCCTAGATACAGGTCCTCTTTCTTACAGAACTGCATCTTGGTCAGGGACACTTTATGTCCATTCTCAGTGAAGTGGTTCAGCAAAGCAATAGTGTCACGTTTGCAAGCTTCCTGCATATTCGACGCCGCCAATAGATTGTGGATGTACTGGACTAAAACTGAGTGATGAGGCATCACTAAGGACTCTAGGTTCTTCTTGAGTATCCGATTGAAGATTGAGGGACTCTTTGTATACCCTTGTGGGACTTGGCACCATGCCAAGACACAGCTGCTGAAAAGGAAAGCGAAGAGAAACTGGCTATGCTCATGCAATGGTATAGAAAAGAAGACATAGCATAAATCAATGACAGAGAACCACTCAGGCTCACATGGAATCTGAAACAAAAGCTGGATTCGGTACCACAGGACGACAAGGGACAACAATGGAGTTTACCCATCACAAATCTTGGACAATGCGGTACTTGCAGTTGGGTTTCTGCAAACCCATGATAGGTAGATTACATGGACTCCCCATAATCTCTTTCAGAATGCCTTGCTCGATCATTGAGTCATTCACAGGAGTAATCCCAGCAACCGTTTCAGGGTCAAATTATATTGTGGGATTCTCAGTAACTCAGCATTTGGCTTCACAGTAACATGGATTGGTTCAACACTTTTGATAACTTTGATGACTTTACCTGAGAAGTCCCAGACTTCCAGCACCACTGTGTCTCTCAATTCCAGGAGCAAATCATCCTTGGTTAGCAATGGGTACATTCCAATGTCTGATCTCTGTCTAGCAAGTTTAAGGACAATGTCCTCATCATGAGTGTGAAACTTGATGCTATATGGGGTACAGTCAATGGAACAATTCAGCTTACATAAAAAGTCTCGTCTAAGCAGATTTACAGGACTAGAATCACAAACCACAAATCTGTGATGATCCCCAAAGGACTCTATTTTGAAAGGTACCGCTTTTGAGACTGGGCTAGTCATTTGTTTATTTGCAGCTCTTAAAACTTGGATTCTTGGTCCTGAGAAGGGTAGGTTAGCAACCTATGCTGTTCTCACAGTAAAGTGGGTAGCATCACTGTCAACGAGGAAGGAGACAGGATTTCCATTTACCTCACCATTCACAAATGGACCACTCTGGTCTACCTCTAAAGTTGCGCCAAGTACGCAATCCTCCTCCCCTCTAAGGCCCCATCATTGCGACAGGTCTGTTTGGATTATGGAATATTCTGGTTCACAAAGGGATTAGTGTTTACGTCAGGAACCTGAATCGCATTGTATCTCTGGGTATTTGCAACATTGGCATTTTGTTGTGACATTGGGGCTTGAGAAACTTGCATCACCTGGGCTTGGGGTAAATTAGCATTTTGGACTCTTTGTCTCTGTACTTGCTGCATCTAAACCGTATTACTTCCTAGGAACTGCACAAATCCACCATTCTCATCCTGATTTCCATTAATACCAAAAGGGAGGGACTTGGGCTTATTTTACTACACTTCCGGACCGGCAGAGTAAGGCGTAGGTCCAAAGCCCGAATCATGCACCGGCTGTTGGCAATAACGTTTTGCCTTGACTGGTCCGACTAGGGCCATACACTGTACTAACTTTGGGTCTGGCCCCAGGAGACACACTATATATCTAAGGTATACAGGGCATGCTTTGCACATATCTCACAAATCCATCCGTTTGAGTAGCTGAAGTTGGATCGGTCCTGATAAAATGCTGTGATCTTTGTGGACAGTAAGAGGCATGAAACCTGTCGGCCCTTGACTTATATTAATCAGAGCCTAGATAGATCATTATATCTACCACTAGCTCAAACTCACGTTTTTAATCATGGCAAAAGGACCCGACAATTATAATAGATTTTAGATCCTATTAGTCATTTTTAACACACACACCCTCCTCTTATTCTACTCACACCTGCATACCACATCCAAACCTCACCCCTCACGTCAGCTAAAAGTAAAGAACTCTGGCAAATAGCCCCCCTGAGCATTGCAGTGCCGGCCCAACGAGGAGCTGCCCGATGATGAAGCATGATACCTCTCAGGGTGTGTGAGGGCCCTTGCTCCCAATAGGAGCACTCCCCTGTACCCTGGACTCACCACACTAGGTGACCTTGATCCCAACATAGGAACTGCACACTCCTTGTTTTCATACCTGATTTCCATTAGCCATGTTACCAGCATTAAACCGACAGTTGCGTTTCCAATGATCCAACCTGCCGCAAACGTGGCAGGGGTTAATTCTCTTCAAAGTCGGCACATAAACACCTGTTCTCAGATCCATTGGAACACCTTGTCCTCTACCCTGCAGCTGAAAACTTTGCTGTTGAAACCCATTAACATCTTGCATCACAGGGACCTGCTGATACCTTCTCTGTACCAGACCAGGATTTTCAATAAATGGCAGTTTCTGACTTCTCTGGGCAGCTTTCATTTGTGCGATCATTAACTTTTCCTTTAGTTGCTTGAGTTTCATCTCTGTCCCGCTAAACAGTTTGAATGCCTGCAACAATCTTTCATAGAAAGCATATACTGACTCTTTGGTTTCTTGGGTCTTTCGATCAATCTTGACCCAATCTCTCTCTGTAAGAGAGATTTTCAATTTCAAGAAAGTAATTATCTGATTATATTTCTTCATAACCAGTGCTGACAGAGTGTGTGATTGAGGGTGTCTCACTCGCTCTACATCAGGCCAATCCACAGAAACCTTGCATTCAACCCACAGATAACTTGGAACCACAATTTCAAATAGAGTATCCAAATCCTTCCATAAAACTTTAGATATTTTCTCAAATCAATCAGCCTTTCTATACCATTCCATTGGATTCTCTCTCAATTTCAGAAACTCATTTGTGAAGGATGCAATATATGACCTACTCCATGGTACTTCTCTCATGGAAAGAATGTGTATGTCCTCGTCATCCTCCTCTGTTCCAGATGGAGGCATTCGTAGCCTGACTTTCTTTGGTTCCTATTTTTTGCCATCTGCCTTCCCATTTATCTAACTTACTCCACTTTCAAACATAGGAAACCAATTCCTCAATCTGTAGTTTCATTCCAGGCAGATGCATTTTTGCACTGTCTCGGTCACTAAAGCTCAACCTGTAACTCCTCTGTAGGGCTTTGCATTTCTGAAAATCAATCCCATGTCTCTGAACTAATTCTAATAGTCTGCCATGAGTCTGTCCTTGCAAGCCTAGTAATGTCTTTACACAGAAATAACAGTTCATCATCCTGGTAAGCATCCAATCGAGACAATCCAAGGGTTCCAACTATAATTTCTTCTAATTCTATTTTCATTTGGCAACATCCATAACCCTTTCTCTCTCTGGAACTTGGGCTGATGTCCCACACGTTCCTGGAATTGAGCTATTTGCCGGTGTTTCTATGCCTCTGAGTCAATCATCAAATTCTCGGACAGCAAGATCTGGTTGTTCTACCAGAGTATTGAGAATTATTCGCAGTAGGATTTGCACTTGAAACACCTGGAGTATCTCGTTGTGCTGGAACTGTAGGAGTCTGAGGAATTTGCCTCATCATTGAACCTATTGAATTATCAGCTGTGATATTGGTCCCGGTAGGAACAGCCAAGGTATGTGTAGTATTTCCTACCACTCCAGGCTTATACAAAGGCACAACTGGACCAATAGTGACAGGAACTGTCAATGCATCTGGGGAATTTAAAGCATGTGAAGTGGAAGGAACTGTCCTTGCCAAATTCTCTCCCATTGCGTTTGGATTCACATTATAGGTGCCGAAGGCATATCAAAGGTCTCATTAATAGGTGCATTACTCATTCCACCAGTCTGCATTTCATTGTATGGAGGTGGACGGGTCAGTAATAATTCAGTCACAAAATCCTCATGTGGTTCGCTGTCACTTTCCTCAATTCTGTTGTCTGTGTTTTCTGTTTCTTTATTCTTTTTCTTTTCCTTGTGTTTACCCACCCTTCTCCTTCACTGGTCAAAGCAGGATATAGTCTAGCTCCCTCCATCACGCAAGTCCTACAAGTTTTCTATTGTGTATCCCATCTAGCACCCTCACAAGTGTGTATGGCATTCTTAACTCTGCCCTGAAATCTCTCTCTCTGTCTCAGATAGGCCATATGTTCTCAAGCATTCAGTGATTCATATTGTGTAGGTCTAGGAGGCAGCTTCATTTCTTACAATGCCCTCCTCAAGTTCTCAATAATCCTCCAATTAAATGTCCAATTATGTGGACATGGTAGTGCTCCATCTTTCTCAGTAAGCCTATGCCATTGTGCGAGCTAAACACTTGTGTGAAGACATTTACCACCATAATACGACCTGCTGTACCTGCAGGAGGTACCTCTTCTCCCTTTCTAACGGCTATATTCACATCTCCCCTCACTATGCTTTGTAAGGTTTTAAAGAATTTCATTTTGTTTAATGTTTGCAATATTCACAAATGACTTTTCGTAAGAAACAAGAAATTAAGTTTTTTTCCACAAAAAATCTCTAATTACAACCAATCCCAGCACAACTCTTTATGACATTAGCAACCAATCCCAGCACAGTTCTACACCAACCGACCTATGCCAGCATGGCACACTGTGACATCAATCTCACTCCTTGAAGCAGTTCACCCACCTTTACTATTTTCACAGGCACGTTCTCTAAGCAATTTATCCAAGACAAATGCAAGCAACTTCAATAACTAACTGTGTCTGCCCCTCTAAAGAAATGAAAGATCATTCATGCACAGAAGAAACAATGTGGAACAACCCTTCCTGACCTATTCTATCATTCACTTAAAGCAAAACCTTGACCAGCGGGATCTTGCTCAGATTGATACAGTTACTCCCTGTGCACTAAAAACAATTATACCAACCACATCTTACAGTCACACAAAGATTACGTCCCTATCTCAACAATGCTGTTGGCGACGTCTCATGACAAGCACCACAACACTGCAGTACAATAAACAATTGGTCACAGTAGCAACAAATTTTCAATACGAAAGAAATAGCAGCATTCACAACACCAATCTTGCATAGTCTGCAGTGAATGCAATTTATTTTCAAAGCATTAATCACTTTAGTTTAGGCAAAGCAGTTGCTCTCGCATCTAGAATCATAAACATATATTTGAAAAAAAGGTGCTCTAGTGTTGGGGAAGGAAGGGTAAGGGTGTTCAGGATCAAAGTGAGTGAGTGAGGGTAACGGACAAGGGAGAGGAGAAGTGACATCTATACATCAATTTCACATAATGAGACCTATCCGGCCTATCACAGGTCAATTGTTCCAGTAAAAACACATAGCATTAGAAGACACTGATAATGAATTTCAGTCGTCGGGGCTTGTATAATAGTAGTGGTCAACGTTTTGACCCCTAGGATGTTCAAGGTGATTCAAGCCTTAGAGTGGGGTCTTCATCAGGACTGTGTGAAAGGAGCACCTGAAAGCAATTGGATATTCCGTATTAGGGGGGGGGGTTCATAATAGCAGGTTGTGAAGGCTCATACTAAAGGGTAATGGTTACCTAATCTGGCCAACAGCGCGTACAATCAGGCTGTACAGTCAAGGAGAGTGGGCTCAACAGAGCTCCTAAAGTCAGAGAAGACACAAAATCAAATTACGAGCTACTCAGTCAGACTGGGACATCCATTGTCTATACCGGCACTAACATATCACTTACTAATTTATGGGGAGCAGTACGGCCAAGAGTGCACGCACGAGCATCCGTAGTTAAACTGTGGGTCGCAAGATCCCTTGCAGTAATATGACAAATCTATCAAACAAAGGAAAAACAATGCTAAGTTCTGGGTGGTTTCCAAAAGGCATGGATTGGTCAGGTGTAAGGTTAACATGTTCAATGGGCTGGTTCTAAAGGTATAACATAGAGTGAGACATGCGAATGAGGATCTACACAGATTCTGTATGATGAGGAGAAAACTCCTAACCAAACCCTACGTAGGGAGCTGACAATCTGGAATTTGATAATTGCGCTAGGATCATAAATATGTATATGCAATTATAGCCGTAGTGTAGCGCATCATCACAGCGGTGTAACACTAATCCTAGTGGGTCATGCTTAAACTGTCAAGACGTCCACCTACTAATGCGATTGTGGGGTAGGTGGGAACACTAACTGGCCCTCAAAGCGCACATAAGATGAGAAAATAAATAAATACCGCACTCATGCAATGGAATAGTGCTAAGTTTCCCAAAGTAACTGGTCGTACATGTGGTGGCAGCGTAAACATTAACGGTAAGTAAAGAATGCCCTTAAAAGTGGTAAAATATAAAACAAGCATTGGCATAGCCAATAGGTCTCGCCTTTGGGACCTTATAAGTGTTTAGTTATCCAGCACAATATCCTTGGTGCAACAACGTTAACTGTTGCATGGCTAAACACTTATAAGGTCCCAAAGGCGAGACCTATCTTCGCATTCAGGTTATTGTTTTCATACTAAACTACAAGTCCCAGAGTGCTAAGCGGTTTGGTGAGCAACGCATGCTTCTCGAGCTACAAATCATGCTTCTAAATGTTCTAATGCTTATATGAGTGTTAAAGATGTTTTTCGGGCAGTACCTTGACCCGGTGTTGCACTTTCTGTTTTTAGATTGGTGGCCGCAGGGCGGGTCACAGGCAAAGCACACGGTAGCACAACTGCACTGCTCCTGAAAGCCAGAATTATCACCAATATCGGAAACAAAACTGGAGAAGATGAGGCATTACGATAGAGCTATTGAGAACTGTGGAGCCAGGCTTGAGTCTCGGTGCCGGGTCTACAGCCTGTGATTCTGGTCACATCATATAATTTCCCCGTTACAGCTAAGACAGGCGCATGAACAACTGGGATAGGTGCATACATTTCACGCGCAGGTAGGAAGGGGGCGCACACCTCGTGAACAGCTAAAGTGGAACCACACAGTGCATGAGCAGCAACAGTAAACAAGTGCCCCATAGTGCCTGCCAGTGGGGCATGAAGGTGTTCATAATCCGCGGTCGGGCAGTCCTGGGCCTCCTTGCAGTGGCACCGAGCGGTGGTCCCAAGTGGCAGTGATGATTGTTATTTTAGCAGAAGTGTGTGAAAAGCAGCGCTGCAGCCCTACAAGGTAACGAGCAGCACAGACCGTCCTGTGACTGGTAGGGGGGGAGCCTGAGGGAGGGGTGGGGGTGGTGGGAACCTGGCGGGGGGGAGGGGGGCTGGCGGGGGTGTGAGCCTGGCTGGTTGCGCTCAGAAGAACAGGGAAGGCTGCAAGAGGGTGGGGGCGAGAGGGGTGGTGTAGGAGAAAGATATGAAGAGAAGATGGCGGATGAGAGTGAAATGAAACGGAGGGATGGAGGAAAGAAATGAACAAGGAAGAGATAGGCAAGAGAGAGAGGAGAATCCACAGGACACCGTTTAACAGAAGGGAAGAGCACAGAAAGCAAGGACCTGGGCAGAGCATGGTAACGGGGCACACACACATGTTCTTGGGAGGGTATACCGGCGACCTGGTGCAGTCTGGAGTGAGGACCATTTGCAGCCAGAATGGGAATGCCAGGTTCCATACCAAAACCACACGGATGAATGCCAGGACGGGAGAGAATAGCAGCTGGCTGTAGAGCAGAGTCGGCCTTTGCCAAGGTAGCTCCCTGTGCGGGAAAGAAAGTTGGTGCCCTCGCTGCTGGTGCATAAAATGAGGCAGAGGAGAGCAGCTTTTGTGCTCAGAAGTCAGCCCATGGCTGCCTGCATCAGAGTAGTGACTGGCCTCGGAACACCCCCCTGTACCTCCACCCACCCACCCACCTGATTATGCAGATTAGTAACTCACGCTGCTGCCAAGATGTTTGTTGGAGGAGGGTTAATAGTGTGTGGCAGCAGGGGGTGAGAGGGGATGGAGGGCAATAAAGCAGGCTGATGGGGTGTTAAAACAGCGCCCGGAGGACCACTGGAGCCAGGTGACAGGGACTCTGCTGTCTGCGTGACCTGAATGCATCCAGCTCCTAACGCCCCTCTGAAAATTGGCGCCCTGAGCATGGGCCCAGTTCAACAACAGCCAGCCCTGCTGTCGAGCAATGGTTTATGGGGTGAAAGAAGAAGAGAAAAGGTGTGGTCGTACAGTTAGATTTTTTGGGGCAAAAGAGGAAGAGGGGATAGCAGTTCAGCAAGGGTTTCTCGATGAAAAAGGAGAGGTCAGCGGAACAGCAAGGAATTATGGGACGAAAGAAGATAGGATGAGTGGCCTGCGGTGCAGTAAGGGTTTCTGGGATGAAAAAAAAATGGAGGGCGGCACAAAAAAGGCTTTCTGAGATGAAAAAAGGGAAAAGAGACGGTGACCCAGCAAGTGATCCTGGAATGAAAGAAGTGGAGCATAGAGGCCGAAATATAAGAAGGGTTTTGGGGATGAAAAAAGAAAAGTTGAGGTTACTGGTGATACAGCACGGTTTTCTGAGTGGGTGATGGTTCAGAAAATTATTCTGGGATAGAAGGAGAAAGGGAGAGGGGCTGGCAGGACAACAAGGGTTTCTGGCTGGGATGAAAGAGTTTGGGATAGGAAAGGAGGTTAAGAGAGAACGACGGCTGCAGATGACCAAATGGCCCCTGCGCGCCACTGTTTAAAACAAGCCCGGCAGTGGTGCGTGCGCGTGCAGTCTGCTCTTTTTGGAAGCACATACCCGTGCTTGTGGCACGCCCCTGCTCGCTCCCGCAAGGTGGATGCCGCCACAAGCACGAGTATGTGCTTCCAAAAAGAGCAGAGCGACGGCTAAAGGTCCTCCTACGCAGCACATGCGCGCTGCGTAGGCGAGACCTAAAAAGGACCGAGAGGTTAAACATACTGCTTATAGTGATAGAATAGCCCCTGAAGGGCCGTGAAAAGTGCTATTCATAATGCACCGTTCGTGATCCACTTTAACTACCTTCAAATAAAAGACACAAAATAAATCGTTCTGCCCGTGGCTTTAGTTAATCAAGCAAGCGGGCGATCGTCCCCGCAAATGATCGAAAACGCAATGTCACATACCTCAAACTATAACCATCCGGCTCCATCCCTCAAGAGAAAGTGGGCCCCGGCTGAAGCGCTCTGCATGATAAAGGCGCGAGCGGTTACGTGCACGTTGAGTGCAGCCGCTCGCTGCCTGCACGTACCGAGCCGTGCTCCCAGGAGGCCTGTCACGGGTCCACTCAAAGCTGCCAAAAACAGCCGGTGACACGGCGGGGTATCTTCAAAGAGATCTATTTAGCCGCTAACGTAGAGAGTTCAAAGGGGGTGACAATAACTGAAAAAAGCCCCAAATAGTAAGTGGGCCATCTTGTATCTAGTACTCTGGATGACATATAGCTGTGGATTTTTAAGTCGGTGGAGACAGAGCAGAATAGAAAAATTGGAAGAAATGTTTGCTCCTGAGTCTTTGATTAGTAAAACATTGTGGTTTTCAAATAATGGTATAGTTAAAGGGTGCATGCTATAGCTGTGATATGTGCTCTATCTGTGCCATACAATGTGGTGTGGTCAAAGTACACAATAGCGCTATTTACAAAGAGGCGCTTTATACAGGCAAAATGTCTTGGCTCCGCCCCACATTACAAATGAACATTATGTACGGACTATAGTAAAACATATGGAGACAGTCGTACACTCTGCTCTCTATGAAACCACATCATCTTATTTGTTAAGCAGGCAAGAGGGCAGTTGTATCATGGTTAGTGTACATTAATCAGTGTTTAGAATGGACAGTTGTGCATTAGTGCCATCAAGTTCGTTAAGGCCTTTATTCACTGTGTCCATAGTATACATCCATTTACATTCTCGCACATTCAGAATAGAATTAATGTCTCCACCCCTTATGCCCAAAGACACCTTTTCCAGAACCAACCATCTGATTGACTCTGGTTTGTGCGCTTTCGCGATGAAATGTTCAACAAGGGGTGCTCCCACTGTGCCACATCGAATCCTGCTGCAGTGTTGTAATATCCTGGTCTTCACTTTCTGCCTCGTTTGGCCTATATACAACTCATTACAGGGACATAGGATGGCATAAATCTCATCTGTTGAGTTGCAATTAGAATGTACCTTGAGGTCTATGGTGTGTTGCTTATAGCAGAATTTCTTAGTTTCAATGGTCAGTTTGCACGCTTTGCATTGGGAGCATTTGAAATGACCCACTATCTCTGGAAGTTTCCACAGTGTCTGAATAGTGGGCTGAGGAGGCATGTCAAGTAGAGATCGAAACACATGGTCTCTGATGTTTCTTGCTTTTTTGAAAGAGTGCATCGGAGGATCTGGAATCTCAAGATCGTCTGAGATAAGTTTCCAGTGTCCATCAATAATCCTCTTGATCTCGTTACTGCGGGTGCAGTATGTGGTCACACAAATCATCCTTTGAGTCTCTATTGGGCGTTGTTTGGGTGTGAGCAGCGCCTCTCTATCATAGTACCAGGCCCTCTTTCTTGCTCGTTTAACCATCCTTTTCGGATACCCTCGTTCCACGAGGCGGTTGATGAGGTCTTCCGATTCTCTGAAATAGTCATCTTTCAGGGAACAATTTCTCCGGATACGAAGAAATTGCCCGAACGGCAGGTTGTCACGGAGGCCTCTCATGTGGTGGCTGGAATATCTCAGCAGCGTGTTACGTTCTGCTGGTTTTCTGTACAATGTAGTGTACAAGTGATCATTCTCTGTTTTTATAGAGATGTCCAAAACGTCAATGGTGCTCTTATCCCAATGGATGGTAAACTTGATATCCTGTGATCTGGCATTCAGCCATTCGAAAAAACCTTGCAGTTCAGTCTCATCACCTGTCCAGATCAGGAGCACATCATCTATATAGCGTCGCCAGTGTGTCACGTTGCTTTTGTAAGGGTTGGTATGGTTAAAGATGAACTGTTCCTCAAAGTCATCCATGAAGAGGATAGCCAGATCAGGGGTGAAGGCTGCCCCCATCGCCACTCCCTTGGTTTGGAGAAAGAACTCATTCTGAAAAAAGAAAAAATTCTTCATCATAGCTACCTCCAGTAGCTCCACTATGAATTCAGTGGGGACAAACACTGGGTGAGGTCTTCTTCCAAGGGCTTTCGTCATCGCTTCCAATGCTGGTCGTTGTGGGATGCTCGTATATAGAGACACTATATCGAGTGTTACCAATAGTTGAGTCTCTGGGTCAAATGGCATGTCATCGATCAGATTAATCACTTGCATGCTGTCACGCAGGTATGCTTTTGTTGATTCGGCTAGTGGCTTGAGAAAGAAATCAATATATTTGCATATCGGTTCAAGGAGGGAACCACATCCAGAAATGATGGGCCGTTCAGGAGGGTGCTGCAAGTTCTTATGCACCTTTGGTAGTGTGTAGATCGTTGGAAGGCGTGGTTGTTTGGTGTTAAGGTATTCAAATTCATGGTCTGATAGAAATCCGGCTTTTTTGCCTTTTTCGGTGATGGTCACGATTAATTTCCTAACTTCCTTCATAGGGTCCACATTGAGGGTGGCATAGCTTATGCCATCTCGGAGTTGTGAATAGATTTCGGCCTTATAGTCTGGGGTATTCTGAACTACAATTGCTCCACCTTTATCTGCCGGCTTAATCACTATAATCCTGTTATTCCTCAGAGTGTCTAGGGCATCACGTTCTCCCTTGGTAACATTGTGTTTGGTGTATTGCTTGATAGAGCACACTTTCAGGACATCGCGGAGTACCACACTCTCAAAGGCAAGGATTTTGTGTGACATCATATGTGTAGGAGGCATAAACGTGGACGGTACTCTTAATCCAGTATGTGATGTAGAGGATATCGGTTGGGAGTGTTTGAAGTAGTGTCTTAACCTAACCTTACGAAAGAATCGGTGCAGTTCCGTTTTAATGTTGAAACGGTTGGGATAAGTAGTAGGCACAAAGGAGAGTCCTTTACTTAGAGCACTGGTTTCATTCTCAGAAAGCTCATATGCTGACAGATTTATAATGGGGCTTCTCACATCCTTTACCATCTGTAGGTTCGTCGACGGGTCTGGATCTCCCCGTGGTTCTCCTGGGGGAATCTCACCTGCTTCTGAACCTGTCCCTGTTGTCGCCCTGTGTCCCAGTTCTGCTGGTTCTGTCCTCGGCGTGTGGTTCTGTTCCAATTGTAGCCTCTGCCTCTCAGTGGTCTCCATTAAGTATCCTCTAAAAAAGAAGAAGAAGAAGAGGGTCCCTGTGGTGGTTGATACCAGTTGTCTTGGTAATGATAACCACACCACAACACAGCAGACAAATCTACCCAGCGTCTTCTACATTGTTACTTGACTTTACGCCTCTTATCCCGGGATCTTAGGCCATGACGGACCCGGTAACCACTCCAATTTCTCTGCATTAAGCACCACTTTCATACGACAACTTAAATCATCTCCATGTGACACCATACAACCATTACATAAGACCAATGTAAGGAAAAGCAACTGCAACTTGTTACGCTATTAATGCTCACTCTCCTCTGTTGCTACGAGTTGTCTCCGAACCAGTGATACCCATCAATCCTCTAACAGAACCATGGGCATTTGGATTTGGACAGGACTTGGGCAATTATTTAGATGGGACACCCTAATTCCCTCACGTCAGTGGACAAAACATCCGACATGCTACCAGATTTGATCCAGTGTTTTCTGGACCTGCACTTTGCTTCCTCTTGGTCGACTGATGGACCTTTTCTTTGTCACACTGAGGGGAAAGGTTGTTAGCTTGTAATCTCTTCCATCCATTTCCTTAAACAGTACAACCCATTTGGCTACACAATGAGGACCAGGAATCAGTAGCCAAGTTTAAGAAGGTTTATTACAAATTAGTAATCAAATTCAAACAGATAATTCTCAACACCATGCTATAAATATACAGCATAACAACAGGCAATCCAAGCCTCCGAAAGAAATTGAGGTGGATCAAAATTAAACAGATAAGCATATGCAAAACAACAGCACCAGTACCTGATGCTCAGAAAGCAATCTGAATTTCTCTTGTCTATATATTAGTAGTCTAAGTATCCCAAGCACAGTCCACAGGGGAAGGATGGTTCAGTTATTTAAAGAGTCCCAGAAGTCGAAGAGTTTCATGTAGGAGATAAAAACAGGGCAAGGAATTAAGTAGAACAAGTATTAGCATTTCAGAAGCTCGGTCAAGAGTCTTCAGTGGTCTGGAATAAGTGTTAGCCTAAGCCACACTTAAGGCAAAGTCCAGAGGAAGCATTGAGGTCTATACCTCTCAAAGTCCATTCAAAGGTAGTGGGGAATCATGGAACATGTCCATAAGGGGCCAAGGGGAAATTCTGCATAGAATCTTCGAAAGGAGGCTCAGAAAAGAAGTCAGCAAGAGTTCTGAAGAGAGTGTCCTGAAGGGTTCTGAAGAGAGATCTGCTGAGTTCTAGATTTGTCAGTGTATTATAATCCATAATGTCCATAGGGGACACCCCTTTGGTTGCATCATCATGGAAAGTCCATTGTCCATGGGGTTCACACGTTGAGACTGCAACATTCGCAAAATGTACCACACTAGACATGGGAACAACATCCTTTTCTCATACCCAAGTCAGGAAAAAATAGTCCTTTCATTAGCACTCTGGTTTCTTGTGTACCTTCATCAAGGTCCGCTTCTCAGGCTATGTAACTATCTCTAGCACAGAAATGTATCTATTCTAAACTAACAACACGTGAATACCTGCAAGAAAGCCACGTTAGCAGACACTAGAATACAATAATTTATGAAAGACACCATGCTGAAATACAGGCCTAGAGAATTGTCAACTTAAACATTTAATTCAGTGGTGCACATTTAGTATGCGTGTGCACAACGAGACCTAAACAAATATAATTTCATTAGTGCTTTAGTTCATATTGCATAAGCATACAGTGAATAATCAAACTACTCAATGGTAAGTATGACTGAGAACTACTTCTTAAAGTACATACATGTAACGTTAATGCATATATTGCACAGGTTTTATTGTTTCTATTGCAATCACATTCTACACAGATGAGGATGGTTTAGAACTAATATTTAAGTCACTAAATGTTACTCAGACAATATAGCACACGTTTAGGATGAGTCATGCATTAGTAACAAAGCGCAATAACGTGAAGAGGATGGTTCTTTTCATTACCCCAAATCATTATTTCTAAGTCATTTATATCAAATACAATTGTGGATGGTTTTGTTAGACTAAGTATTTCAATTACACTAAAGTCCCAATTACGAGTTTGTTGGTCTTCCCGTCAGAATGCCGACGTGGCGGTCCCAGGAAGACCGACAAGCCCACGGTCTCTCGCTCACTGGATTACAAGTGTAATCCAGGGCTGGCAGTGGTGTCATGCGGCGGTATGTTTGGGCCATAGGAGAGCCCTACAAGCATACCGCTGCCATGACTGCGCCTCCAGGTCGTCTGTGCATGGTGTGGCATTCACAATGTCCTGCAAGCCACAGAGTGCACGCATGACTGTGCACTTTTGGGGGTGCACATCATGTGCCCCCCCCACTCACCCCCATGGTGAGTTCCGGCCAGAGGCCCTGTTGTGGGCCCCTTTACCTGCCTTTTCACCAAGCATTTCATGGCGGGGGTACCACCATGAAATGCTTGGAGGAAAGGCAGGTCGTAACCTGCACAGCGGTGCCAGGATCGGCACCGCTGTGGCAGACTGCCCCTTTCCCCACCGCTGCCCTGTCCGGATCCAGGATCCTGGAGGTGGCGGCCAGGACTGCCGTATTCGTAATAGGGCCCTAAGTGAGTAAATTCTCAAGTTCTACAGTAAAGTCATTCTTCAAAAGCAATGTTGAGGAAAATGTTTTCATTACTTATTTTGTCACGTAAGAAATATGTGCTAAGTGCACATTCATTATGTGTGTCAGCGAACATCTTGGTAAACTTCTGTAACATGTAAAGAGTGGGCCACTTTGTGCTGCACCAGCACTAAAACCACAGGACTAGACCAAGGACTAAGAGATTTCTCAATGACCCCCAGGTCCATCATCTTAGCAACTTCCACCTTGATGCATCCCTGAACCCGGTTAGATTTTCCGAACATCCTGTCCTTTACTGACAGCTGGTCACTGTTGTGTGTCTCCTATAGGACCCACTGTAGTTTTCCCTTATGTTAGCCTAACCGCGCACGCTGCACACGTTGTAGGCTGCCTTTCGCTTTGCACATGTTGCAAAATAACATGCTTGTTTTGTGCCACACTGTTATTTTTTAAATGGGCTGCATATGTTTTATTATTCTGCTTTTCTGCTGTGTTCAGTCTGAACATTTACTACAAGGTTATACTACATTGCGCCCTGTTATTCTCTGTGGTCGGACAATAGCACCTAGACACAATAGAAGAGTCCCAGCTGCTGTTTACAAGCAGTGAATTGCTTATCATATAAGCCAAGACTAGCCATTTTGACAATAGAGAGGAGAAATTCCAGCAGAGGAGAGGTCCCAGAACCAGAGCGCAAACCTTGCGCAATCTGAGAACAAGACCAGCTAACTGCAAATGCTAGGTATGGTGCCCGTTACCATCTCAGGGAACTTTAGTATGATATTGTAAGGCTAGGCTCAGGCAGATACACCAATAACTATGATCAGACTTTTCATTGTGTACGGTTTATTGGTGATGCTAATCATATTACTGCATTTTGTATGTTTTCTAATTGCAGCGCAGTGACTTCATAATAGAGCATGATAGTTTCAATAAATATTGTAAACTGGTTTCGTGTCTCATTTCTGTTTATTATGGACATGCATGAGTGAGAGAACGACAGGTGATGACCTGCTACCACGGTTCCCTGAGGGGACTAGAGTGTTGTATTCTGGGGTGCCGACTTACCTGCTACTCTGGTAAGGTTAGGAGTACAGCTGAGGCACTATGAGCTAGTGTGGATTGGGGTGCATAGGTACCGATGTGGTACGGTGACTCAGTCCCTACATACTGATGTTCTTTGATCCCACAGATAGTTCTGTTCTGAAACAAAATCCCTGCAACATCACCAGTGTCCATGTCATGCACACAGACAGCCCCCCCAGTATGGCCAAGACATTTAAATTCAGACTTGAGGATCTCAAAGTGTGTTCCATAATGACTTGTGTATGCCTTATTGTATCTCTACTGAGGAAATGTGGCTGGACGTCTGAGGGGTGTAAGGAGATGGGGAGAGAGAGAACATACCTGGTATCACCTGCAATAAAGACATGCTAGATGTTTAAAAAGGAATCTCTATTCTAGGTTTAATACATTATGCCTTCAAACATGCAATGGATATGAGGATAATGTGTGTGTAATGTCTTGTAGTGAATATTTTGTCTGAGAGATGGCATCTCCAGATGCACATGTAGCCGGGCGAGGTCAATTCAATTCAATTCAATTCTATTCACAGAGATTTCTTGAGAGCATGGCTGCTCATAAGGGCCTCCCAGCACTATGACAACCAGGTATCCCGCAGAAGAGTTTGCAATTAGAAAATAAATGTTTTTAGCAGTTTCCTAAATGATAGTTTCGATTTGGTTTGCCTTAGGTTCTAAGGGGGTGCATTCCAAAGTTTTGGTATCAGGAAAGCGAAGGAATTTCCTCCACTCCTGGTTCTCTTTATCCTGGGGACTGCAAACAGTTGCTGAGTATTTGATCACAGCATTCTTGTGGGATTATATGGGGTAAGTAGATTTTGAATCAGTTTAGGACCCTTGTGTGCATCGTTTTGTTGGCCATACACAGTAACTCAAAGTGTATCCTTTTAAGCACTGGCAATCAATGAAGTTTTGCCAGGGCAGTCGTGGCAGAAGGGCATTTGGGAATTTTCAGTAGAATATGTGCTGCAATATTTTGAATTACTTGAAGTATTTTTATAATGGACTTTGGGCTGCCCAGGTACAAGAGTTCCCATAGTCAAGTCTGGAAATGACCAAGCCTTGTACTACCATCCTATGTGATGCCTCTGGTAGCCATCTGAGCAGTTTTCTCAAGGTTCTTAGTGTGCTGAAGCAGGTTGCTGCTAATTTTTTGACTTGTGTTGCCATTGTCATCTTATCATTAAGCCAAAAACTTCTGATTTTGGAATAGGATGGTTACCAAGGGGTTCAGGCCAGATCAGTTCCATCCATCTGAAGGAGTTGTTTCCTATCATCAACACTTCAGTTTTCTCCCATTTCTCCCATTTATGTTTAAGGCTGCTTGCCGCCATCCACTCCACGACATGCTTAAGGCAGGCATTTAAGGGCTAGAGTTTTTTTTCTGTTGATGGGAAAGGGAGATGACAATCTGAGTGTCATCGGCATAAGATATTGAGGAGAAACCATGGCTGTTTATGATTTCTGCCAACGCGATGACATACAGATTGAACAGTGTTGGGCTCAGTGAGGCCCTTGAGGGACCTCACAGTTAAGAGAATAGGTGTTTGGCAGAGTAGTCTCCTCACAGACTTGAAAGGTTCTATTAAGCAGGAACAACGTTAGCCACATAATTGCAGATCAGAGATTCTGATTTCCTTTAACCTTGTGATTAGCACCTGGTGTGAGACAATATCGAATGCCACACTCAGATCCAAAAGGATCAAAGCTGTGGTTCCACCCTGATCTGAGATGGTTTTTAGCCCTCCTGTGGCTACAAGCAGAGCCGTTTCAGTAAAAATGCCTGAACGGAAACCGGTCTGTGACTGATGCAGGATGTTATTAATTTCCAGGTATAATGAGAGATTCTTATTAACATATTTCTCCAGGACTTTGCTGAGTCCCAGCAGAAGGGATATTGGTTGGTAGTTTTCACATTTTCCAGGGCGGCGATTATTTTTTTACTAATGGCTTCACAATGTTGTGTTTCCATTTTACTGGCATACTTCCTGAGCTAAGTGAATAGTTAAACATGTCTGTCAGCGAAGAGATTACTAGTTTTTCTCCTTTTAACAAAATATCAGGGGGTGCCGGGTCTAAGGGGATCCTGGTCTTAGGGATTTCAGAGTCTTCTTGGGTCAATTCTGGGAACGAGTTTAGTTTTACCTGTTGTGTACCCAGAGGCCAATATAGGTTAGCGTCTTCTCCTAACGTGAGGAGGATATTATTCACCTTCTCTACAAAAAAGTTGGCCACCATATTACATCATATTTCTGATGGAGGCGGGCCCATTCTTCTAATTGCAGTTTTCTTCAGGCTATTTAAAACATTAAATAATTCCTTGGAGGAATTGGCAGCATTGTTTCTTAAGTGCAAACAAGTCCACTCTAGCATTCCTGATGGCACAGTGGTACTTTTTTGTTGTTTTCTTATAATCCTCTTTCTCCGTGGAATTGTACTTTTTCATCCATTCACTCTCTTGATTTTAGATTCTTTTCTTAGCTCTAAAAGTTCTGATGAGAACCATGGTGCTCTCACTCCTTTCCGTGAGCCAATATCTTGCTTGAGGGGGGCTAACTCATTTGAGGCGCTCTGGATCCAAGCCTGAAATCTGCTAACCTATTGTCTATATCATCGAACATTTCAGGGGTGATGTTTGTGAGCATGCTTTCCCATGCGCCTATATCCAATTTCAGCCAGCTCTCCTTAGGATTACTGTGGTTAGAGGTAGTGTTTTGGATGTTGAGATAACTCAATTGAAATGGAATTACTTTATGGTCTGACCAAGTGATATTGTATGAGTCCCCTGTAGTTAGTTCCAGCATATTAGAAAATAAAGGGTCAAGTAAGTGGCATGTTTGTGGGTAGGGGCTGATACCGATTGGGCTAGTTGGATTGCTGCTAGATCCATTAAACAGTTATTGGAAATCTCAAAGCTGGTGTTGTCTAAATAGAGATTAAAATCTCAGAGCCCTGTGTAGTTGGCAATTAGTAAGCTATTTTCTGCTGCCATGTGGGGGGGGGGTATTAATTGCATGGCGGGGTCAGGGGGCGATATATTAAAAGTTCAGAACATGTGAAAGTGGGAGAGAGTTCAAGAGCAAATATGGCACATTCACTTCCTGGGATGGTTAATGGGGCAAATTTTATTTTTAGCTCCTCTTTATAAATAATGGTGATTTACCCTCCCATATTTCCTTCTTGGTCATGCCCAACAATTGCATATTCTGGAGCAAGGGTCATTGAGATATCCGGCATCGCTTCCTCTTGGAACCATGTTTCAGTTAGGAATTCCCTTGCCACCCTATGTCTTTCCAACAGTGATTGTGACATGCCATTAAACTGGTGCACACTTCTGTTGATGTATCTCAGTACCTGATACAAGCATCTCGAGAGTGGCTTATCTGTGAGATCCCAACCTTGTCAGAGGTGACCCTCTGGGAAGATCCAGTGGCCATGAAATGGAGTGCAGCTGGTATTTTGAGATAGCCAGGGATATTCTGGAAGCCGGTTGTTTAGGAATCAGGCTCTTGCTCCCAGTCTAAAACCATGTTAAAGATCACATCAGTTGAGAACAGTATCTGGCAATGACAGCTTCCCAAAGATGCTGAACCTTTGCTATAAACACACTATCTCCTCCTCAAACAATTATACCTCCAAGTGAGGGGCAAACCAACAAACATGTTCATCGACATACTGAAGGCAGAAAAGGTTGTTTGGTGTTTGTTCATTTCATATCTGGTCAACCTGGCTGTGATTGGTTTGTGCTTGAATGTGTTTTAGCTGTAGATGGGTGGTGGAGCCGCAAACAATCACTCCTTTCATTACCTGGTGTGTTGCAAGTTGCAAGTGTTGTCATCCTTGATATATAAATATACATCATTTGCTTTTAATGGAAAAATAAAAACTTTAAATAAAACATTATTTTCTTGTAACATGAAACAGAATGTAATTTTAGAGAAAAATTTGACTTGATATAAAATTATACAGAATTTGCGTAAAAATGTATATACATATTAGATGAAAATAAAATTGTTAATAATTTACACATGATTTCATTAAACATTTAACTAATTTGGATATTCTAAAAACAAAACGAATGTTTTGTAACTTTCCTATATATGTCTATAGTTATTTGGGGGCTCCATTATTTTTAATGGGAGTTTATGGCGATACCAGTGGCTGGCCATGTGTGGTGCTGGGCCCACTCAAAGGCTGAGCTGGAGTAGATTTACTACTATTTGGGTCCTTTTTGGCTGTAGTAACTTTAGAAGTGTAGTTTGTGAATAGAAATGGGCTTACTCTTTTGTAGGTGGATCTTTGTCCATCCCTAAACCCCTTTTTGTGCCTCTCTAAACCCCTCCCATTTAGTAGTAAGCATTCCCCTATTTCCAGCCGCTCTACTCTGTCCCTCCCACATTTACTACAATAACATATGTGTACATGTGCAGAGATCTCCACAGTCGGACAGAGAGCTTCCAACAGAAAAAATAGACTAGAAAAGACAGAGACCATTTTGTAGAACGTGAGTAGTACTACTGTAGTGCTACCAATGTACTATAAAGTGCAGTTTATGAATAGGCCCCATCATTTTTTTGGTCACTGTGCCACTTCAGCCAGTGAGGAGCCAAACACAAATCAGCCTTGGTCCTGCTCCAATAGGAACAGTCCTAACTAGAACTGGCATGCCACACACTCCTCTGTAGGGGGAACACAAGCAACCCCAGACCTGTTTCATCTTTGTGGTGCTTCATGAGTAAGGTGCAGCTTGAGCCCTATGGCACTGTTTTGCTAATTATTTTAGACTTGTGAGTAAGAGCAGGCCCCTGCAGCTATATCCATTATTTCTCACTCTTTTTGCTTCCTTTCACTACTGCTGCAGCACAGCTCTGATGTGACTCACCAACCTACCCAACCGCACACACAGGCAACTTTTGCCTTGCAGAAAATGGTCCTTCTATGATGTCAATGGCGCCATTTCTATCCCAACTGTATAACTATCATGTCTATAAATATATCAACAAAAATGAAGAATTATTATTGGAAATGAAAAACACTGTGCTTCTTTTATGCTCACAGATCCAAAGACATAAAAGATGGACTATCCCCTCTAGTGAAAAAAATAGTCCATCTACTATGGGTATTGTGGGGAGGTGGTGGACCACGGCAGAGCCATGTAACCACAGCACTGAGTGATGGCTGTGGCTGGAAAATAATACCATGGTAGGCCTTGTCCTATCCTGCAGGGAATAAAACATCTTTCAGGCTGCTCTGTGGAAATATGGAAATACCCTGGGGCATTTTTTTACAGCACATATCTTTGGAGCTTAATTTATGAGTGTTTTCTCTTTGTTGATGGGGACTGTTCACAAAGGTAAACTTACACATGAATAAATCCACACATATCACTTTACTGTTACACTTCAGAGTAACCACTACTTTTGGCTGGTCACCATTCATGAGTGTAAAGTTACCCAAAAGTGTCGCCACTCCTAGATTTCAGGAAGGAGGATCCAAATTTACGAGTGTAAAGCTACTTTTTGTAACTTTTCACACGTAAGAGCAGGTATCTACCACCACGGTGGCGATTTCCCCTATGGTGAAATAGAGGGAAACATTTATCAAACTTAAGAAAAATATCTAAAATATTTTAATTTTAAGAATTAATGTCAATTAATTTACAATTTTTATTTTAAATATAAAAATATTTAAAAAAATGCTTTTGCAAGGTGGAAGTATTATCATGATATGGCTGAGAGGCTTTATCTTGAAATACTAACACAATACACAGAGATGGACCTCACGTTCACCCTTAGCAGCCTTAGCTCGGTCCTGCTAGAGTGTCACACAGCAGTCAGGCATACTCAGAGAAACATGTGTTAAGCATTTCCCAGTACCAGCATTGACAAAGTAAGTGACACGACTCAAAAAGAAACCTTGACACCAATTTATAAAAATAGAATGTATTTTTATATAAATATAGGCATCAAAATGAACTTGATACATTGCAGATAACCGGAGTTATCGATTTTCAAAGTATTAACGATAAATGCAATGAAAGCTGTCAAATGTTCACCATTAAAGTCAATGGAGAAAACACACTTAACAAAACAATAGTGCAGGGTGATTTAAAGTGAACCCCTCTTATGGTTAAGGTTCTGCGGGGCCCTAGACCAAGACTCGACAGCCACTACTTCGTTACCTTGCCCAGAGAGTCATTACTAGAGAGGTTACTTGGCTGTCCTTGGTGCCGATGGGATCCGCGGGAGCTGTCAAAATGCAGCACTTAGCAAAACCACACTTGGAGTTGGAGATGCACTCTCCCCTCAGAAAGTAGAGGCTTTTGGGGTCCCAGGACCCGGGTGCAACAGCTGTAATTCTCCTACCCTGCTGGGCAGCACCGGATGCAGAGGTAGCTGGCAGCTGTCAATCACCAGAACAGGTCAAGCCAACAATGCTTCACCACCCATTCGACTACTGCAACTTCAGGATGCAGGGACACAGCAGCATAGTTGTTGATGACGTCAGTCGCTGTGAGCTGATCTCGGGCTGGAGAAGTCACTTAAGGGGTTGATCACCTGACAGGCAATCACCAGACCTTAGCTGCAGCAAATGTAGCCCTCGGGTACTTTGGCGGCAGTAGATCAGCAGGAGTGGACAAGCGGCTAGAGACTTGGAGTGAACTTAGCTACCAATACGGGGTTGCAGGACGCCACTTCTCTTTGGGCTTACTCTCAACAGGCCCAGTGGCTCGCAATTCTTGTGATGCAGCACGTCGATTCTTCTGCAGGATGCAGGTGGCTAGTCCCACTAGTCAGGGGAGTCTGCTTTGGCTTCTGGCATCTACTGAAGTCCCTCTTGCTGGGAACAATGAGCTTTTGCCACGGACACATGTCAACACACGGTTTCAGTATATGATCACTTCCGGGCAGTTAAGTGTCCTCTCTTTATGCTGGAGCAGAGTCTAAAGTCATGCTGTCTGTAACAGCGTCTTCTTCTTCTACCAGATCTGGTGGCTCCGTGGACTACACCCACCCACGCCGCCGGCCACACGCTCGACTCCATCTTTTCCGCAAGCCCACACGTCTCCTTCAACCACACCTCCGAACCCCACTGGACTGACCACCACTGCATCCACTTCACCTACAGGAAGCCCACCACGCACCACCGCACCGAACAAATGCCTCGCCGCTGCTGGAGCAGAGTCACGGAAGACCAGCTAACCACAACCCTCGCCCTGAGCCCACCCGCCGAACCCTCCGACCCCGACACCGCCGCCCCCAACCTCAGACAGTGGATCGACGACTGCGCCAACACCCTCGCCCCGCTCAAGAATCCGCCCAACAGCCACACCAGCAAGAAAGCCACCTGGTTCACCGAAGACCTCCAGGCCTCCAAACGAACATGCCGAAAACTGGAGAAGATCTGGCTCCACGAACGGACAGCGGACAGCTACGCCGCCCACAAGAGCGCCACCCGCAGTCACCATCACCTCATCAGATCCGCCAAAAGGGCCTCACTCAAAGACCGCCTAGACAACAACGCACACAACAGCAAAGAGCTCTTCAACATCGTGAAGGAACTCTCCAACCCCAGCTCCAACACCAACGACATCCAGCCGTCGCGAGACCTGTGCGACTCACTGGCCACCTTCTTCCACCGCAAAATCGCCGACATCCACGACAGCTTCAACACCACGACCGCCCCGGCAACCACCGAGACCACTGCCCCCACAACCACCAACCGCCTGCTCTCCTGGACCAACATCAACGACGAGGACACCAGCGAGATCATGAACACCATCCACTCCGGTTCACCGCTAGACCCGTGCCCTCACCACATCTTCAACAAAGCCAGTACAGCCATCGCGCCCCATCTCCGGAAAATAATCAACATCTCCTTCGAGACAGCAACCTTCCCGGAAAGCTGGAAGCACGCCGAGATCACCGCCTTACTCAAGAAACCCAAGGCAGACCCCAAGGACCTCAAGAACTTCCGACCCATCTCTCTGCTCCCGTTCCCCGCGAAGGTCACCGAGAAAATCGTCAACAAACAACTGACCCGCTACCTCGAGGAGAACAACATCCTGGACCCTTCCCAGACCGGCTTCCGCAGCAACCACAGCACCGAAACCGCCCTCATCGCCGCCACCGATGACATCAGGACCCTGCTAGACAACGGAGAAACAGCAGCCCTCATCCTCCTGGACCTATCAGCCGCCTTCGACACGGTCTGCCACCACACACTACGAACACGCCTTCACGACGCCGGGATCCAAGAGAAGGCCCTGGACTGGACCACATCCTTCCTTTCCGGCAGAACACAAAGCGTCCGCCTCGCCCCCTTCCGATCCAAGGCCACCAAGATCATCTGCGGCGTACCCCAAGGCTCCTCCCTCAGCCCAACGCTGTTCAACATCTACATGGCACCCCTCGCCCACGTCGCCCGACAGCACAACCTCAACATCATCTCCTACGCCGACGACACCCAGCTGATCCTCTCCCTCACCAAAGACCCTCACACCGCCAAAGCCCACCTCCACGAAGGAATGAAGGCCGTCGCCGAATGGATGAGGACCAGCCGCCTGAAGCTGAACTCGGACAAGACGGAGGTCCTCATCCTTGGTTCCAACCCTTCAGCCTGGACGACTCCTGGTGGCCAACATCACTGGGAACAGCCCCGCCACCCACCGACCACGTACGCAACCTAGGGGTCATCCTCGACCCCACCCTCTCCATGACTAAGCAGGTCAACGCCGTTTCCTCATCCTGCTTCAACATCCTCCGAATGCTCCGCAGGATCTTCAAGTGGATCCCCACCGAAACAAGAAAAACAGTCACCCAGGCCCTCGTCACCAGCAGGCTGGACTACGGAAACGCCCTCTACGCAGGAACGACGGCTAAGCTCCTGAGAAAGCTGCAACGCATCCAGAACGCCTCTGCACGTCTTATCCTCGACATCCCCCGACGCAGCCACATCACACCCCACCTGAGAGACCTGCACTGGCTCCCTGTCAACAAGAGGATAACCTTCAAGCTCCTCACCCACGCACACAAGCACTCCACAACTCCGGACCAGCCTACCTCAACAGACGACTCAGCTTCTACACCCCCACCCGCCAGCTCCGCTCGACCAGCCTCGCCCTCGCCACAGTCCCCCGCATCCGGAAAACGACCGCCGGCGGCAGATCCTTCTCCCACCTCGCCGCCAAGACCTGGAACACCCTCCCCACCAACCTCCGACAGACCCAAGACCTACTGGCCTTCAGAAGACTCCTCAAGACCTGGCTCTTCGATCAGTAGCAGCACCACCCCCCTCTTCCCCCAGCGCCTTGAGACCCTCGCGGGTATGTAGTGCGCTTTATAAGTGACATGATTGATTGATTGATTGATTGACTAATGCATCCACTGCAGGGCCCTGTGTTCGACCTCATGGTCACAGGTTCAAATCCCGGTGGGTCCACTCAGCCTTTCATCCATCTGAGGTCAATAAAATGAGTACCATTGAGTTGGGTAACAATAAACATCTGTTATTCAGCGCTAAGATACCCCGTTGGAGTGAACGTGTGCTTTACAAATACACATGTTATGTTATGTTATGTTCATGCCTCGTCTCAGATTCCAAGTTAGAACTGAGGTTCTGGTGCCAGGGGAACCCCTTAAATCCTAGTTTAAGGGAGCGTTAAGGGTGTGAGAGACAGTGGCCAATGGGCAACTGGTCCCTGCGGCTAACCTGCCCCCGTAATGACAACATCCTGTGGGTGTACATCACTAGCCTACCCAGAATACTCAATTTTAGGGTCTTCTAATATAGCAGAACCCTTCCAAAGCCTGTATTCATGGTAAAAACACCACAGTCTATAGGTCAAACCTTTCAAAGAGAGAAAAGAAAATCAAAGGACAATTTACATGTAAGACAGAGTTTGCAGTCTACGTGCTTCAGTGCCCATGTAGCCTGAAGTCCGTGGGCAGTACAATTCTCCCTGTGCATAAAAGAGTGCTGCAACTTCTAAGGGTCATACAAAATGGAGATAAATCCTATCCAGTGGCTCGACATTTTGAGAAGCACCACAGTAACAACGTGCAAGGACTGACATATTTTGTAATCGATGCTGTCCCACAGAGTGTAAGGGGTGGCAACCGGGAGAAAAAGTTGAGGAGATTGGAATCATGCTATATAATAGAACTTGACACGAGAACCCCGGAAGGTTTAAATATGGAAGAAGATCTGCACACACACTTATGAGGCAGTCATAATTAAATAAGGAGTCCTCCCAAATCTCTGTTTTTAACTGTTCTTTTTGTTTTGATTTAAGGGTGTATTTTACTTTTTCTGCACTTAGCACTTTAGAAGACTATGATATTGCTCAAGCGGAATAATATACTGCAAATAACCACAGCCCATTGGGGCAGGATGGGTACAATCAACGTACGTTAAGAACAAAGTTATCGGAGGCGATGCGAATGTTAAAATGCCCACTGGGGCGGGATTTAAGCAAAAACAAAAGCATAAAAGAGATATGGTTGCAATTTTGATCATATTTTTCTTTTCAGTCAAGTTAATTGTTACAGAATCTCTACAATACGAGTTCAGTCCGTACTTATGGGAACAAATGTAGAATGTTGAATTTAAAATGCCTGAAAGGATATAAGAGCATTGCAAGGATACAAATTATGAATATATAATGAATTTATATATATATTTTATTTAATATTTGGTCGGTTTGAGCATGATATTACTTAATTTTGTAACAAACTGTTTTAAGATCCGTAATATTGTAAAAAACTACAAGTCTGTCTTCAAATACACTTATTGAGTAGTTCTTCACGTAACATATCACGAGGTGTATTTAAAATGGTTGAAACTTTATGGATACTTGTTGGTGAGCAAGCCTGCTGGGAAGGCAAAACGCGTCCGACAGCCGACAAATAAAATCCTTTATTTGCGCAAAACAAGGCGTCGTCATCCTTGGTGTTCGAGGAATTGTTAATTCAGACCGGACCTTGCTTGGTTGGCCCGCTATCCACGACGCGCCCTCTGATCTGGAGCAGCGACGGGGTAACAAACAAGCAACGAGTGTGGAATATATATATATATATATATATATATATATATATATATTCACTGAAAAAACCATAGGTTTCAGACACGTTATAGTTACAAATTAGCATTTAAAAAACCTTTGAAATTCACTGAAAAAACCATAGGTTTTAGGGACAGTTATAGTTACAAATTAGCATTAAAAAAACCTTTGAAATTCACTGAAAAAACCATAGGTTTCAGACACGTTATAGTTACAAATTAGCATTTAAAAAACCTTTGAAATTCACTGAAAAAACCATAGGTTTTAGGGACAGTTATAGTTACTTGGACATTGCACTCGTACAAAACCCGTGAAATTCCCCCGTTATAGTTAGTCCAGGTAACTATAACTCGCGCCCCGCAATGCACTGCTGATGAGCGTCACTTATTACATCACTCATGACATGGTCAGTGACATCACTGATGACATCACTGATGACATCTCAAATGACATCACTGATGACATCATCCAGTGACTGTGTGTTTCTGTAAAGTTTAAATATTTTTAATATATATAGGAAAAGACGTATTGAAGAATGAGTGGGTGTGTAAGTGTCTGTATGGATGATTTAGTAGGTGTGTGACTGACTGTATAAGTGAGTGATTTAATGTATCTTACTGAATGCATGGGTTAGTGACTAAACTGGGTGAATGTCTGTATCCGTCTGTCTGTTGCTGTGTAAGTGGCTGCATATGTTTGTGAATAGCTACATGAGTGTCTATTTGAGTTATTGAATGCTTGTGTGAGTATCTGTATGGGTGCCTGAGTGTTTGTGTGGGAGGGGTGTGTGCGACTCTGTGCATAGATGTGTGAGTGGGCGATTCACTGGGTGGATAGTTTCAAGAGTGCATCTATGATAGACTGTATGAGTGGATATGTGTGTGTAAGAGTGTGGTAGTGAGTGAATGTATGTGCCAGTGGTACATGTGTGAGTAACTACATATGTGAAAGGCAGAATATATGTGTGTTATAGTATTTAAATGGCTATAAGTGAGAGTGTGTGATAGTGACAGTGGCTGTATGGATGCGTGTGTGCTTGTATCAGTTATTGTATAAGAGCGTAAGAATGTGCTAGTATTTGTATGATTAAGTGAGCTGGTGTGTGTATAACTGTATAGGTGAGTAAATGGCAGTGTGTTTAATTATTTGCATGACTGACTAGGTGTGTGAGTACCTCTATGGATGAGTGGCGGTGTTTGAGTGTTTATATAGGAGTAAGAGTGCATATGATAGTCCTGTACTGAGTGACCATAAGTATGAGTGACTGTACGGGTGAGTGAGTGGATGTGTGTGTGTAGACCTAAGAATCAGTGAGTGGGTATGTAGTTATTGGTGTTGGAGTGTCTATGGTTTTGCGAATGGCAGTCTGTAATTTAGAGTGGGTGTATCAAAAGTTATATTAGGGTGTGAGGAGCTGCATCAGATTATCACAAGGATGATGTCATCAGTGATGTCATTTGAGATGTCATCAGTGATGTCATCAGTGATGTCACTGACCATGTCATGAGTGATGTAATAAGTGACGTCATCAGCAGTGCATTGCGGGGCGCGAGTTATAGTTACCTGGACTAACTATAACGGGGAATTTCACGGGTTTTGTACGAGTGCAATGTCCAAGTAACTATAACTGTCCCTAAAACCTATGGTTTTTTCAGTGAATTTCAAAGGTTTTTAAATGCTAATTTGTAACTATAACGTGTCTGAAACCTATGGTTTTTCAGTGAATTTCAAAGGTTTTTTTAATGCTAATTTGTAACTATAACTGTCCCTAAAACCTATGGTTTTTTCAGTGAATTTCAAAGGTTTTTTAAATGCTAATTTGTAACTATAACGTGTCTGAAACCTATGGTTTTTTCAGTGAATTTCAACGGTTTTTTAAATGATAATATTTAGTTGTAAGATTTTTTAGATGTATTGTTTTGATACTAATTTTCTACAGATGTTTATCTGTTTAATTTACATATTTTGTTTTTGAAAAAATATTTATATATTTGTAATATAAATCGCAAAAAAATGTTTTCGAAAATATTGTAACATAAATATTTTTTGTTTTGTTTTATAATTTGTTAATAAATGTAAAAAAAAAATGTTTTTTTATTTTTTTTTGGAGTCGCGCACCGGCAGCGTACCTTACAAGATCAGTGCGCGAATTGTACCCGCCAGTTTCTTAAAGTCGTGAAGGATCCGCGTAGGGTGTGCGATGGATGCGTGTATTATAGTTATGTGATATGCGTATGTTACGTGTTGTGCGCGATTAGTATGCGACCGGTTCGCGCTTCCTACGTTTACACATTCGTGACACATGCGCATTATACTACGCGGCTCTTGCGCGGACACGCGCCCGCGTGGCGTCATATGCGTGCTGTACGCGCTGTGTACTGCGACTCCCGCGAATTTTTATATGTTCTAAAATGACATATATATGTCTTTAATACACATATTAGGGCCAGACATTATCTTACTTATGCATAAAAATAATTTATTTTTACATGTAATAAAGTTATTTTACTTTTAAATGCAATTTCGCTACTTCGCGTTGGGTGCGTGCTGCGTGTGCGCACGGTACGCGGATCCCATGTGACTTAAAAAAAAGCTTTTGATTGGTTGATAACATTTCCCATTGTAACTATTGAAGGACCCCACCCATTTCCATCATTCTTCTTTGAGCTTCTTTGGAGACACATCTCTGCATTGAAGAAGAACTGCTATATCTGAAATAAGAAGATGGCTTCTTCACAACAGCAAGAAGAGGAGTCACAACATTCTTCAGAAGAAGAATTTGTGCAAGAGGACCCACGTCCACAAAGGCATGTATCGGTGGTGTGGAAGTTTTTCACTTTTCCAGAGGGCCAAAAGAAGGTTAATGCAACGAAAGTCAGCTGCCGGATCTGTGAGAGGGTGCTGTCTAGAGGTAGTGCTGACAAGAAATATTCTTGTGGTACTGCCTCTATGTACAAGCATTTGAAAACAATCCATCCACTGAACCTGGCTCGGGAGGAGTCTCGTAGAGCTGCATTGAAACAACAACCAGTTCCTTCTACATCTGGTACTGCTACACCTTCAACATCTTTGGACATACGTCCTGAATTTGCCTTCTTAAAACAGCACTGTGTGAAGTGCAACAAACTCATTTCCTATGGCGAACAATCCGTGGAAGCTGTTTGTGCTGCACAGCGCAATCACCACTGTTAGACTTTTTTTTTTTGTGTGTTTTCCAGTAATGAAATGTAATTCCTGAGGTTTCCTGTTTTTTTCCTTTTTTTTGTTTATTATTTCCTAAAAAAACACCAAAAAAAAAAAATAATAGTTCAAAAAATCCCAAAAATAAATAAAAAACAAAAAATTAAAAAAAAAGTTCTTTTCAGAACTAACTTCTCTGGTTAAAGAAAGAACTATATTTGTTTGTTAATGTGTGAAAGGTTGGTTAATGTATATTTATAACTTAGAGAGTGCCTGGGTGAATGTATAAGTGTTTTGGTTTTGGCGCAACGAATGGCTTTGTGGGTGTTGCTGAATAAGTCAACAGAAGACTGCAAGGGGACTGACAGGATGTTTGCTGCAGTGTATGGATACTGACTGGGGATTTGAAGGTGTGAAAGACAAGTGTGTAGGTGGTTAGAGAACCGCATGCATAGTGGATAGGGGTTTGAAACAGTCTATGTGCTAAGACCTGGTTCACTGAATGAATACTTGGGTACTGACTGAACGATTAGAGTACTGCAAGGAGAGTGCCTAGGTGAATGTATAAGTGGTTGGGTTTTGGCGCAGCGAATGGATTTGTACGTGTTGCTGAATGAGTCAACAGAGGACTGCAAGGGGAGTGACAGGATGTTTGCTGTAGTGTATGGTTAGTTAGTGGGGATTTGAAGGTGTGAAAGACAAGTGTGTAGGTGGTTAGAGAACCACATGCATAGTGATTAAGGGTTTGAAGCAGTCTATGTGCTAAGGCCTAAGTCACTGAATGAGTACTTGGGTACAGAATGAACGATTAGAGTACTACAAGGAGAGTGCCTGGGTGAATGTATAAGTGGTTGGGTTTTAGCGCAGCAAATGGATTTTTAGGTGTTGCTGAATGAGTCAACAGAGGACTGCAAGGGGAGTGACAGGATGTTTGCTGGAGTGTATGGATACTGACTGGGGATTTGAACGTGTGAAAGACAAGTGTGTAGGTGGTTAGAGAACCGCATGCATAGTGGTTAAGGGTTTGAAGCAGTCTATGTGCTAAGGCCTGGGTCACTGAATGAGTACTTGGGTACAGAATGAACGATTAGAGTACTACAAGGAGAGTGCCTGGGTGAATGTATAAGTGGTTGAGTTTTGGGCGCAGCGAATGGATTTTTAGGTGTTGCTAAATGAGTCAACAGAGGACTGCAAGGGGAGTGACAGGATGTTTGCTGGAGTGTATGGATACTGACTGGGGAATTGAAGGTGTGAAAGACAAGTGTGTAGGTGGTTAAAGAACCGCATGCATAGTGGATAGGGGTTTGAAGCACTCTATGTGCTAAGGCCTGTGTCACTGAATGTGTACTTGGGTACTGACTGAACGATTAGAGTACTGCAAGGAGAGTGCCTGGGTGAATGTATAAATGTTTAGTTTTTGGCGCAGCGAATGGATTTGTAGGTGTTGCTGAATGAGTCAACGGAGGACTGCAAGTGTAGTGACAGGATGTTTGCTGGAGTGTATGGATATTGACTGGGGAATTGAAGGTGTGAAAGACAAGTGTGTAGGTGGTTAGAGAACTGCATGCATAGTGGATAGGGGTTTGAAACAGTCTATGTGCTAAGGCCTGGGTCACTGAATGAGTACTTGGGTATAGACTGAACGATTAGAGTAGTACAAGGAGAGTGCCTGGGTGAATGTATAAGTGGTTTGGTTTTGGCGCAGCGAATGGATTTTTAGGTGTTACTGAATGAGTCAACAGAGGACTGCAAGGGTAGTGACAGGATGTTTGCTGTAGTGTATGGATACTGACTGGGGATTTGAAGGTGTGAAAGACAAGTGTGTAGGTGGTTAGAGAACCGCATGCATAGTGGATAAGGGTTTGAAACAGTCTATGTGCTAAGGCCTGGTTCACTGAATGAATACTTGGGTACAGACTGAACGATTATAGTAGTACAAGGAGAGTGCCTGGGTGAATGTATAAGTGGTTTGGTTTTTGCGCAGCGAATGGATTTTTAGGTGTTGCTGAATGAGCCAACAGAAGACTGCAAGGGTAGTGACAGGATGTTTGCTGCAGTGTATGGATACTGACTGGGGATTTGAAGGTGTGAAAGACAAGTGTGTAGGTGGTTAGAGAACTGCATGCATAGTGGATAGGGGTTTGAAACAGTCTAGGTGCTAAGGCCTGGGTCACTGAATGAGTACTTCGGTATAGACTGAACGATTAGAGTAGTAGAAGGAGAGTGCCTGGGTGAATGTATAAGTGGTTGGGTTATTTGCGCAGCGAAATGGATTTTTAGGTGTTGCTGAATGAGTCAACAGAGGACTGCAAGGGGAGTGACAGGATGTTTGCTGGAGTGTATGGATACTGACTGGGGATTTGAACGTGTGAAAGACAAGTGTGTAGGTGGTTAGAGAACCGCATGCATAGTGGTTAAGGGTTTGAAGCAGTCTATGTGCTAAGGCCTGGGTCACTGAATGAGTACTTGGGTACAGACTGAACGATCAGAGTAGTACAAGGAGAGTGCCTGGGTGAGTGTATAAGTGGTTGGGTTTTGGCGCAGCAAATGGATTTGTAGGTGTTGCTGAATGAGTCAACAGAGGACTGCAAGGGGAGTGACAGGATGTTTGCTGGAGTGTATGGATACTGACTGGGGATTTGAACGTGTGAAAGACAAGTGTGTAGGTGGTTAGAGAACCGCATGCATAGTGGTTAAGGGTTTGAAGCAGTCTATGTGCTAAGGCCTGGGTCACTGAATGAGTACTTGGGTACAGACTGAACGATTAGAGTAGTACAAGGAGAGTGCCTGGGTGAATGTATAAGTGGTTGGGTTTTGGCGCAGCGAATGGATTTTTACGTGTTGCTGAATGAGTCAACAGAGGACTGCAAGGGTAGTGACAGGATGTTTGCTGGAGTGTATGGATACTGTTTGGGGATTTGAAGGTGTGAAAGACAAGTGTGTAGGTGGTTAGAGAACAGCATGCATAGTGATTAAGGGTTTGAAGCAGTCTATGTGCTAAGGCCTAAGTCACTGAATGAGTACTTGGGTACAGAATGAACGATTAGAGTACTACAAGGAGAGTGCCTGGGTGAATGTCTAAGTGGTTGGGTTTTGGCGCAGCGAATGGATTTTTAGGTGTTGCTGAATGAGGCAACAGAGGACTGCAAGGGGAGTGACAGGATGTTTGCTGGAGTGTATGGATACTGACTGGGGATTTGAACGTGTGAAAGACAAGTGTGTAGGTGGTTAGAGAACCGCATGCATAGTGGTTAAGGGTTTGAAGCAGTCTATGTGCTAAGGCCTGGGTCACTGAATGAGTACTTCGGTACTGAATGAACGATTAGAGTACTACAAGGAGAGTGCCTGGGTGAATGTATAAGTGGTTGGGTTTTGGCACAGCGAATGGATTTTTAGGTGTTGCTGAATGAGTCAACATAGGACTGCAAGGGTAGTGACAGGATGTTTGCTGTAGTGTATGGTTAGTTAGTGGGGAATTGAAGGTGTGAAAGACAAGTGTGTAGGTGGTTAGAGAACCGCATGCATAGTGATTAAGGGTTTGAAGCAGTCTATGTGCTAAGGCCTAAGTCACTGAATGAGTACTTGGGTACTGAATGAACGATTAGAGTACTACAAGGAGAGTGCCTGGGTGAATGTATAAGTGGTTTGGTTTTGGCACAACGAATGGATTTTTACGTGTTGCTGAATGAGTCAACAGAGGAGTGCAAGGGTAGTGACAGGATGTTTGCTGGAGTGTATGGTTAGTGAGTGGGGAATTGAAGGTGTGAAAGACAAGTGTGTAGGTGGTTAGAGAACCGTATGCATAGTGATTTACGGTTTGAAGCAGTGTATGTGCTAAGGCCTGGTTCACTGAATGAGTACTTGGGTACAGAATGAATGATTAGAGTACTACAAGGAGAGTGCCTGGGTGAATGTATAAGTGGTTGGGTTTTGGTGCAGCGAATGGATTTGTAGGTGTTGCTGAATGAATAAACAGAGGACTGCAAGGGGAGTGACAGGATGTTTGCTGGAGTGTATGGATACTGACTGGGGAATTGAAGGTGTGAAAGACAAGAGTGTAGGTGGTTAGAGAACTGCATGCATAGTGTATAGGGGTTTGAAACAGTGTATGTGCTAAGGCCTGGGTCACTGAATGAGTACTTGGGTATAGACTGAACGATTAGAGTAGTACAAGGAGAGTGCCTGGGTCAATGTATAAGTTGTTGGCTTTTGGCGCAGCGAATGGATTTCTAGGTGTTGCTGAATGAGTCAACAGAGGACTGCAAGGGGAGTGACAGGATGTTTGCTGGAGTGTATGGATAGTGACTGGGGAATTGAAGGTGTGAAAGACATGTGTGTAGGTGGTTAGAGAACTGCATGCATAGTGGATAGGGGTTTGAAGCAGTCTATGTGCTAAGGCCTGGGTCACTGAATGAGTAGTTGGGTACAGACTGAACGATTAGAGTAGTACAAGAAGAGTGCCTAGGTGAATGTATAAGTGTTTGGGTTTTGGTGCAGCGAATGGCTTTGTAGGTGTTGCTGAATGAGTCAACAGAGGACTGCAAGGGGAGTGACAGGCTGTGTCCTGGAGTGTATATATAGTGACTGGGGAATTGAAGGTGTGAAAAACATGTGTGTAGGTGGTTAGAGAACCGCATGCATAGTGGATAGGGGTTTGAAGCAGTCTATATAGTAAGGCCTGGGTCACTGAATGAGTACTTGGGTACAGACTGAACGATTAGAATACTGGAAGGAGAGTGCCTGGGTGAATGTATAAGTGGTTGGGTTTTGACACAGTGAATGAATTACTACATGGTGCTGGATGGCTGATTGGAAAAGTACAATTACAAAGACTCACTAGCCTGAAAGCAGTTAGGTGACTACATACATTTTACAAATTTCAGTACAACACTGCTAGTGTGAATGCCTGACTCATTCTGCAAATCCATAAGCAGTAATTTAGTTGTACTACAAGGTAACTTAATCATATAAATTAAAACACCCACAGAGCATCTTTCCAGATATATCTACACCGTCCATCCCCCTTTCTTCACCAGTGTCCTCTCACAGACCATTTTTCATTTTAATACTTAGTTAATTTTACCTTCACAGTAATAGTTATAAAAACACTAATCATATTTCCCACTTGTTTTGTTAACTAAAATTTCTGAAAAATTAAAAATTGTAGAATTAGGATCTGTAAAAGAGAAGAAAAAATCGTTATAATATATAATATTATATTTTTTATAACACAACATAATTTTCACATTTTATAAATTATTTTCTTTGTCTTTTTGCTGTTCTCAGAATACATTGAATTTCACTACAAATAGTGATTTCAATGTTACTCATCACATAACAGCGGGCAAAAAAACAAAACAATCAATAAGATTGTTTTAAAAAACCCAAAACTACTTGTAAAATATTTTAAATATACTTAACTATTTATGAACATTACATAAAAACTTCCTGCTCAATAACATACCATATAATACAAATTACAGGTATATGAAATGTTCTCTCCTAAGAAAATGTTGTAACTTGAAATTCTATACACAGTAAATGTTTTTCTTTCAAAATATATGCTGAGAGGATGTGCAAGAAAAAGTCCATAATTAAAATATATACTTTTCCTCTAGGCCAAATAGTTTTTTTGAAATCCTTTAAATTAAAATTGTCCAATAGTAATCATATTAAGAAATATCAATAAATTCTTCAGAGGTTGAATTATGTTCCTAAAACTTTGGTTTTAAAAATATTAAGTATGAATTTGGTAATTCACTAGGCAAACGTTGTTTAAAATACAATTGAGCATCATTACAATATGTCCATCCTTTATTGCATTTTAAATACACAGTGTAATGTCCAGATGTTGTAGAAGGACCATGATGGAAAATAATTGATACTGCTACAAAAGTCCTTCCGGATATAGATAGTTGACTTGCTACAAAATGTTTAATTAAAGTTTCCAATTTTCTTCCATCAGCTCTACAACGTTGTATCATTAAAATTATGTATTGTCCAAATCTTTGTATAAATAATGTTGATAACATTTGTGATTTGCATTGGCTACACTCCATGTTTTGATTTGCTGCTTTAACTAGTTTATTGAAAGACACTGTTTTACAGTCTGGTAATGTCAAATATATAAATCTTTCAGTATCTATGTTAGTTGTACATGTAAACATACAATTTTCACATTCATGTTCCCATTTATAACGAAGGCCAAAAAGATTTTCAATTTGTATTCCCTCATTTTCTAATACTGTAAGCATATACATTAGAAATTCCTGAGCGTCTTGTTGAATATCCTGCGTAAATTGTGTACAACCAGAACATATATCCAAAAGATTACGAATATGAGAAACACTTTGTAATTTCCTTTTCTTAGTGTTCAATTTTTCATAAAAACAATGCAATATGGAACAAAATCTTTTTCACGATTTTCCATGATTTGCTGTTGCAAACTTTCTAGAAAAAAACTACATTGACCACTACATTAGCATAGCAGTTGATACCTGAACTGTTTTCTAACTGATACCCAACAATCTCTTCAATACTATCCTTTTTCTTTTTGCTTGCAATATGAACATTATCTTCATTTTTTTCCTTCTGTATAACTTCACTACAGATATTCTCATATCTTCTTTTTCGATGTACTACACACTTTTCAAATACAGGATATTCACCTAAATTTGGAGTATACGCTCTTCTTAACCTATTATACTCTTTTACACAGTTTGCATCTGCAGTAATCTTTGACTCATCAAAATCAATCAAAAACAATCCAGATAAAGTTCTGACTCGGGACAAAGCAACATATGCCATACCCTCTTTAAACACGCTACTTCCAATGTTCACCAAAGCACTGTCTACACTCAATCCTTGAGATTTATGAATAGTGACTGCATATGCCAAAGAAAGTGGAAATTGTTTCCTACGGACATACAAATCTTTAACAAGCAAAAAACGAACAGAACAACGACCAATTTGTTTTACTTCTTCAATTTGATCAAATTTAATTTTTAAAAATTCAATTCCATCTGTTTTTTGATAATTAACAAAATTCACAACTTTCCCCATTGCTCCATTAACTAAACCTTTTTCCACATCCAAATTACGCCGTAAAATTACTCGACAGTTGACACATAGATATAAATTCTTTTCTAAACCAGCAGTTTTAGATATGGATTTTTCTAAAGAATCCAATTTTTTTCAATTTGTCCGTCAAAATAATAGTAATTCCTTCATGCTCTATTTTATCAATGGCTTCCATTTTTTGATTTCTTGATTTTCTAGCTTCAAAAGTTGTTCATTGAAAATAGAACACTCACGGAGTGTTGGCATTAAACAAATTATAGATTTACTTTCAGCAATTTTCATATACATTTTTTCTGGAACTATATTTTCATTTGGAAACAAATTCTTAAATAGTCGACTTTGCAAAGCTTGTTTGCCTTCTTCTCTGAGAACTCCAATTCTTATATCTTGAAGTATAGATCCATAATTAACATCATTTGCCTGTCGCATATTTGTAATGAGTTCTTTGTATTCAAAATATGACCAAATATTAACGTTGCCAACACTTCCCAAAGACTTTCTGGTGTCTTCATGCACAAGTGTTTTAAATACTGGTTGTCCTTTTACAGGAGTAAGTTGCAGAAGATCTCCAAAAACTATGACATGTTTTCCTCCAAATAAGACATCATATTCTGTTTTAAGAATTTGCTGCATTCTTAAATGCACAAAAGCAAGCATTAAGTTTGAGACCATGCTTACTTCATCAATAATTAGAAGTTTCATTTTCTTTAGCACTCTTGAAACTTCATAACAAGCTTCTCCAGATAGCTTATGATATTCCAATTTGTTTTCATGCTCTACAGGTAGCATAAGTAAACGATGCAATGTAATTCCTTTAATATTGTGTGCTGCCAACCCAGTTGGAGCAGTTACAACACAAGACAAATGTGAGTCAGTTGTTTTCTGCAGATAACTGGTCAATACTTTAATTAAGAAACTTTTTCCTGTTCCAGCTTGACCACTGACATACATTCGGATAGGTTGAAATGATGTGCATGTGCATTCTTTCTTTTCATGAAGAAATCCATGGTCAATCTGTTGTCTCACTTGCTGATATATTTCTTTCTGTTCAATATTTAGTTGTTCTTCCAAGTTTCCTAAGTCCATAATATCTTCTTGAGCTTGATGCATTGCTGTTTCCACCTCATTCATTGCGATTGCTGCTTCATTTTGAACAATTGGTTGTCCTAGTGGATCTTCACTCAGTGGAGCAGAACTTTGACTGTCTTGAGAACTGTCTCTAGCAATCTCAGCTGCAATAGTAGCTTCTTGATCCATTTCATCGTTCAACATTTTCAGATAGTTAGCAAAAACTGGACATTCTATGGTATCTTTACAAGCATTGAAGGAATCTTCATAGCTCTGAAAATCCCCAAGTAATTCCAATTCTGTACGCCACGGTTTGAAGAGTTGCAAAAGTGCTAAATAGTAAAATTCCCTTTTCTGTTCAGTGTCACAACTCAGTTTTCTGTGATTAATCAAATTTCCTTTCCTTTGTTTCACCAAACATCCTTCTGAACCAATAACTGCATATTTTCCATCGTTTATGTTTTCTGTAGTATTCCGTTTAAAACTGTAGTATTGCAGCACTTCATATAGACATATGTTCTCAAGATTATGACTTCTATTTGGATAATATGTATCCAACATGTTTGTTTTGACAATATCTGTACTTTCTGGATCTTTTTCTGCTAAATATTCAATTTCTTGTACAGATTTAAGTACTCGATTTCGTGTTGCAGCAAGACCTAGACTCACCCAAATAATTGATCTAGATTTTGAGTATAAACTTGCAGATGATAACCGATCTGAGCATTCATATGCTCCAATTTCTCGATGGGATAACATCTTCAAACTGAAACTGTATAACTTCTTACTAAGACTCTTCTCATGAGCAATTTCTTCCCACATTTCTTTTAACTCTGTCTTTTCAGATTTTGTTATATAAGACGTGACATACCGGGCAACTGCAATCGAATTATCCGCAACATACTGAATATCCATATTAGCATTCCACATTGAGAGAATAACTGGATTATAATCATTAATATATTTTGATTCTTCACTTCTTCTCAAATTATATGTATTTTTGGGTGATTTCCTAGTGATGGTATGTCTCATAGCTGACATAAAACTGTTTACTCTTCCTTTGGATATTACAGGACGTGGAAATCCAAAACGACATTTGGTGTAAAACTTTTCCTTAGACTTGTACTTCCGTCGGCAGTATTTTCCACATCGATGATTTTGGAATCGTAACACTTGTTGTCTTAAGCTGTTCTCATCTGTTCTTTTTGGTATAGCACATGTCGCATATTCCTCAATAAAAGACAAAACGGTGTCATCCGAATCAGTTCCGAATTTAGGTGCATCCTTAATCCATAACAGCATATGTATATGAGGAGCACCTCTCGCTTGATACTCCTTTCTCCCAAAAAAATCTAAAACTTCTCCAAGAGGAGGATTCTTTTTATTGCAGATAAAACACATCATAGCTTCAAACCTATGATTGAAATACCTGCATACATTAACAGGATCCAAAGAGCACAATTCTCCAGGTGTCTTGTATTCAATATTTTTTACATTTGAATTTGCCTCACGAAGAAATTCAAGTAAATCATCCCAAGCGTATTCAGCACAGCTTAGGGTAAGAAACCATGTAGGAGTTCCTAAGTTCCTTAGCATGCATTTAAGTTCTCCATGACGACGGTACCAATACTCATTAGTACCACGCTGACATGCCATCAAATTAATCAACTGAGATTCTAGATGATCGTCTCTCTGATGTACTTTATCCATAAATTGCTTTGCAGAAACATTTTGAAAATGTACTCCTGTTTTCAAAATGTGGTTGACTGCATATGAAAGTCCAGATAAGTCACTCTCAAACAAAAGATGAAATATATATGGGATACATTGTCGAAACCTTGGATCTTCTGCATACAATCTTGTTGTCCGATATTCAGATGCAGGAATCTGCACTGGTCGTTCATCATATCGTCCACCTTTTCCAGTTGGAAACAGCTGCGGAAAACAACGAGCTTCCAAACTTTTCTCCCATACACTCATGGGAGTACCCTTTGCTTTTTTCATTTGGAATAATTCAATTGTATTCCCCATCACTTCTTTCGAATGAAGTGGATGTACACTATAATGTTCATAGATTTCTTCACTTTTGGTCATGTCCACTTTTTCAATTTGTCCATTTGACGTTTCAGTATCATCTCCTAAAAGAATTTCTTCTTCTTCCACATATACATTTTTGTAGTAATCATTGTTTTGAATCAGATATAATGTTGCCTTTTGCGTTTTCCTAACATCCACTAATTCTTGCCAGATTTTCTTACTCTTAGTAGGAACACCATTAACTAGAATAAGTAGTGGCTCACTTTCTACATTCTCTCCACCAATAGTTTCAATATTTTTCTTTAAATCTAGAGGTAAATATACAACTCTTCCTTTTAATCCTCTCTGTAAATCTGTAGGAGGCAATTTACCTGTCTTAGGCTCCATACGAACAATAGCTTGAAATGGGTGCACACATTGAATCAGAATAGATTCATATGTATTTAAATCTATCAGTTCTGGAGGAATAGTTACCAACTCTAGATTATTATGGACAGCTCTAGCAGGCATTTTATTCTCGTTTAATTTGTTATAACAATATTTACAAATACGCTGATCAGAACCCAAATCAAAACAATCCTCTACGAACAAATAAGTTGCAAATTCCTTCCACTTATCATTATTTTCTCTTTCACTTTGTAAATACAGATCAACAGTCCTAGTCTGAATTTTATAGTGAGTTCAGTCGGCAACAAATACAAGTATAATTTGGTCTTTCACATGAAATCACCTCAAACTTTGTAATTTGTTCTTCAAATTTTTTTGTAGTGGTATGTTGCACATTCTCCTGAACATTTTCCTGTATTAATGTGTCAGTTTCTGCACTCTCTTCTCCAGGACCAAAGTAACAAAACTCAATTTTATCACAAACATTTTTCACATCTGATACTGACCCACGCAAAAGAGCACTGTTCAACTCATTTAACATTAGTGCTGGACTTTTTGCATAATACAATCTTCTGACTAACTTTCGCATTTCAGAATGATGTACTGCTAACATCCTAAAATGATGAAAAACACTTTGACATACTTTTCTAGAAAGACAAGCGAGAGAATGTCCTTGCAAACCAGTATTTTTTCTCACTCTGCAAGGGTCTAGTCCTTGCAACATCTTAATCTTTTGCTTAACACTTTTTTAGTATACTCTCGTAAGAAATTGCGTAAAATATCAATAGATTCTTGTCGTATACTACAAATACTACTGCAATCCCAAGTATACACTGGGGCTTTCGGTCGTCTCCCTACAACTTCATCAGCTAACACTTCTTCTACATTTCTGGAAACCATCTTCTCTTTCTCAATTGGACAACCATTTCTAACCTCATAAGCTCGACCACTGGTATCAACTGTATGCAATAAATTATTGGTCTGAAAATAACTCTCTTCATTAAAGAAAGGCTCTGAACTTGAAGTGTGTTTCCATTCACCCAAAAAAATTCACAAAAATTAGTTCTGTTAATTACTCTTTTCTTCTTACTTTTATCCTTTAATAAATGGATTGGTTTATCTAGAGATCGAATTCTGTTTAAAACTAAAATGAATAATTTCCTTTTTAATTCAAAAGTCTTTTCAACTAGAATTTCAATATGCTTCTTCTTTCGATAAAATACTGCTCTTTTTTTGATTTCCTCACATCTTTCAACAAATTAAGAACAACTCTATTATAAAAAATCTTTTTTCTGATTTCTTTATACTGACTCTGCCTTCTTTTACCATACATTGTGTTTTTTTAATGTAAATTCCCATTTTTTGTATTGTTTTTATTCATATTTTTTTTCTGGTAGAACCATTTTCCATATTTTCCACATTTTGCACACTGTTTCTTGGCTTTGAAAGTTTTGCAATAAATTGTTTTGTTCTCTTACCAGAAGACTTATTGTTTTTCCCCACATGTTGTTGCTCATCCAATATTGTTTGTTGATTTTTCTTCAAATAATAGCCCTTTTTGTTTCCTTTTCTCTTTTCTGTTTTTTTAGGCATGATAAGTTTATTTTAATGATCCTAATCAATATCTGTAAAAATAATTTTAAATACATTTATTGAAATAAATATATAAATTATACTTTTCTATTACTAAACAAACACATTGTATATAAAAACATTTAAGCACTTTCTTTTCTAATGAATAATTAAAGGTGTAAAACAGAAGTGTGTAGATGTTTAGAGGAGTGCATGCGTATTGGAGAGGAGTTTGTAATAGTGCATGTGTTAAGACCTGAGACAGTGCATGAGTACTTGGATACTGAGTGAACGATTACAGTACTGCAAGGAGAGTGTCTGGGTGAATGTATAACTTGTTGAGTTTTTGTGCAGCAAATGGATTTGTAGGTGTTGCTAAATGAATTAACAGAGGACTGCAAGGGTAGTGACAGGATGTTTGCTGCAGTGTATGGTTAGTGAGTGGGGAATTGAAGGTGTGAAAGACAAGTGAGTAGGTGGTTAGAGAACTGCATGCATAGTGATTATGGGTTTGAAGAAGTCTATGTGCTAAGGCCTGGGTCACTGAATGAGTACTTGGGTACAGACTAAACGATTAGAGTACTACAAGGAGAGTGCCTGGGTGAGTGTATAAGTGGTTGGTTTTTGGCGCAACGAATGGATTTTTACGTGTTGCTGAATGAGTCAACAGAGGACTGCAAGGGTAGTGACAGGATGTTTGCTGGAGTGTATGGATAATGACTGGGGAATTGAAGGTGTGAAAGACAAGTGTGTAGGTGGATAGAGAACCACATGCATAGTGGATAGGGTTTGAAGCAGTCTATGTGCTAAGGCCTGGGTCACTGAATGAGTACTTGGGTACAGACTGAACGATTAGAGTAGTACAAGGAGAGTGCCTGGGTGAGTGTATAAGTGGTTTGGTTTTGGCGCAGCGAATGGATTTTTAGGTGTTACTGAATGAGTCAACAGAGGACTGCAAGGGTAGTGACAGGATGTTTGCTGGAGTGTATGGATACTGACTGGGGATTTGAAGGTGTGAAAGACAAGTGTGTAGGTGGTTAGAGAACCGCATGCATAGTGATTAAGGGTTTGAAGCAGTCTATGTGCTAAGGCCTAAGTCACTGAATGAGTACTTGGGTACAGAATGAACGATTAGAGTACTACAAGGAGAGTGCCTGGGTGAATGTATAAGTGGTTGAGTTTTGGCGCAGCGAATGGATTTTTAGGTGTTGCTAAATGAGTCAACAGAGGACTGCAAGGGGAGTGACAGGATGTTTGCTGGAGTGTATGGATACTGACTGGGGAATTGAAGGTGTGAAAGACAAGTGTGTAGGTGGTTAAAGAACCGCATGCATAGTGGATAGGGGTTTGAAGCACTCTATGTGCTAAGGCCTGTGTCACTGAATGTGTACTTGGGTACTGACTGAACGATTAGAGTACTGCAAGGAGAGTGCCTGGGTGAATGTATAAGTGTTTAGTTTTTGGCGCAGCGAATGGATTTGTAGGTGTTGCTGAATGAGTCAACGGAGGACTGCAAGTGTAGTGACAGGATGTTTGCTGGAGTGTATGGATAGTGACTGGCGAATTGAAGGTGTGAAAGACAAGTGTGTAGGTGGTTAGAGAACTGCATGCATAGTGGATAGGGGTTTGAAACAGTCTATGTGCTAAGGCCTGGGTCACTGAATGAGTACTTGGGTATAGACTGAACGATTAGAGTAGTACAAGGAGAGTGCTTGGGTGAATGTATAAGTGGTTTGGTTTTGGTGCAGCGAATGGATTTTTAGGTGTTGCTGAATGAGTCAACAGAGGACTGCAAGGGTAGTGACAGGATGTTTGCTGGAGTGTATGGATACTGACTGGGGATTTGAAGGTGTGAAAGACAAGTGTGTAGGTGGTTAGAGAACTGCATGCATAGTGGATAGGGGTTTGAAACAGTCTATGTGCTAAGGCCTGGGTCACTGAATGAGTACTTCGGTATAGACTGAACGATTAGAGTAGTACAAGGAGAGTGCCTGGGTGAATGTATAAGTGGTTGGGTTATTTGCGCAGGAAATGGATTTTTAGGTGTTGCTGAATGAGTCAACAGAGGACTGCAAGGGGAGTGACAGGATGTTTGCTGGAGTGTATGGATACTGACTGGGGATTTGAACGTGTGAAAGACAAGTGTGTAGGTGGTTAGAGAACCGCATGCATAGTGATTAAGGGTTTGAAGCAGTCTATGTGCTAAGGCCTGGGTCACTGAATGAGTACTTGGGTACAGACTGAACGATTAGAGTAGTACAAGGAGAGTGCCTGGGTGAATGTATAAGTAGTTGGGTTTTGGCGCAGCGAATGGATTTTTACGTGTTGCTGAATGAGTCAACAGAGGACTGCAAGGGTAGTGACAGGATGTTTGCTGTAGTGTATGGATACTGTTTGGGGATTTGAAGGTGTGAAAGACAAGTGTGTAGGTGGTTAGAGAACCGCATGCATAGTAATTAAGGGTTTGAAGCAGTCTATGTGCTAAGGCCTAAGTCACTGAATGAGTACTTGGGTACAGACTGAACGATCAGAGTAGTACAAGGAGAGTGCCTGGGTGAGTGTATAAGTGGTTGGGTTTTGGCGCAGCGAATGGATTTGTAGGTGTTGCTGAATGAGTCAACAGAGGACTGCAAGGGGAGTGACAGGATGTTTGCTGGAGTGTATGGATACTGACTGGGGATTTGAACGTGTGAAAGACAAGTGTGTAGGTGGTTAGAGAACCGCATGCATAGTGGTTAAGGGTTTGAAGCAGTCTATGTGCTAAGGCCTGGGTCACTGAATGAGTACTTGGGTACAGACTGAACGATTAGAGTAGTACAAGGAGAGTGCCTGGGTGAATGTATAAGTGGTTGGGTTTTGGCACAGCGAATGGATTTTTACGTGTTGCTGAATGAGTCAACAGAGGACTGCAAGGGTAGTGACAGGATGTTTGCTGGAGTGTATGGATACTGTTTGGGGATTTGAAGGTGTGAAAGACAAGTGTGTAGGTGGTTAGAGAACAGCATGCATAGTGATTAAGGGTTTGAAGCAGTCTATGTGCTAAGGCCTAAGTCACTGAATGAGTACTTGGGTACAGAATGAACGATTAGAGTACTACAAGGAGAGTGCCTGGGTGAATGTCTAAGTGGTTGGGTTTTGGCGCAGCGAATGGATTTTTAGGTGTTGCTGAATGAGTCAACAGAGGACTGCAAGTGTAGTGACAGGATGTTTGCTGGAGTGTATGGATACTGACTGGGGATTTGAACGTGTGAAAGACAAGTGTGTAGGTGGTTAGAGAACCGCATGCATAGTGGTTAAGGGTTTGAAGCAGTCTATGTGCTAAGGCCTGGGTCACTGAATGAGTACTTCGGTACTGAATGAACGATTAGAGTACTACAAGGAGAGTGCCTGGGTGAATGTATAAGTGGTTGGGTTTTTGCACAGCGAATGGATTTTTAGGTGTTGCTGAATGAGTCAACATAGGACTGCAAGGGTAGTGACAGGATGTTTGCTGTAGTGTATGGTTAGTTAGTGGGGAATTGAAGGTGTGAAAGACAAGTGTGTAGGTGGTTAGAGAACCGCATGCATAGTGATTAAGGGTTTGAAGCAGTCTATGTGCTAAGGCCTAAGTCACTGAATGAGTACTTGGGTACTGAATGAACGATTAGAGTACTACAAGGAGAGTGCCTGGGTGAATGTATAAGTGGTTTGGTTTTGGCACAACGAATGGATTTTTACGTGTTGCTGAATGAGTGAACAGAGGAGTGCAAGGGTAGTGACAGGATGTTTGCTGGAGTGTATGGATAGTGAGTGGGGAATTGAAGGTGTGAAAGACAAGTGTGTAGGTGGTTAGAGAACCGTATGCATAGTGATTTACGGTTTGAAGCAGTGTATGTGCTAAGGCCTGGTTCACTGAATGAGTACTTGGGTACAGAATGAATGATTAGAGTACTACAAGGAGAGTGCCTGGGTGAATGTATAAGTGGTTGGGTTTTGGTGCAGCGAATGGATTTGTAGGTGTTGCTGAATGAATAAACAGAGGACTGCAAGGGGAGTGACAGGATGTTTGCTGGAGTGTATGGATACTGACTGGGGAATTGAAGGTGTGAAAGACAAGAGTGTAGGTGGTTAGAGAACTGCATGCATAGTGTATAGGGGTTTGAAACAGTGTATGTGCTAAGGCCTGGGTCACTGAATAAGTACTTGGGTATAGACTGAACGATTAGAGTAGTACAAGGAGAGTGCCTGGGTCAATGTATAAGTGTTTTGGTTTTGGCGCAGCGAATGGATTTTTAGGTGTTGCTGAATGAGTCAACATAGGACTGCAAGGGTAGTGACAGGATGTTTGCTGTAGTGTATGGTTAGTTAGTGGGGAATTGAAGGTGTGAAAGACAAGTGTGTAGGTGGTTAGAGAACCGCATGCATAGTGATTAAGGGTTTGAAGCAGTCTATGTGCTAAGGCCTAAGTCACTGAATGAGTACTTGGGTACTGAATGAACGATTAGAGTACTACAAGGAGAGTGCCTGGGTGAATGTATAAGTGGTTTGGTTTTGGCGCAACGAATGGATTTTTACGTGTTGCTGAATGAGTCAACAGAGGAGTGCAAGGGTAGTGACAGGATGTTTGCTGGAGTGTATGGATACTGACTGGGGATTTGAACGTGTGAAAGACAAGTGTGTAGGTGGTTAGAGAACCGCATGCATAGTGGTTAAGGGTTTGAAGCAGTCTATGTGCTAAGGCCTGGGTCACTGAATGAGTACTTCGGTACTGAATGAACGATTAGAGTACTACAAGGAGAGTGCCTGGGTGAATGTATAAGTGGTTGGGTTTTGGCGCAGCGAATGGATTTTTAGGTGTTGCTGAATGAGTCAACATAGGACTGCAAGGGTAGTGACAGGATGTTTGCTGTAGTGTATGGTTACTGAGTGGGGAATTGAAGGTGTGAAAGACAAGTGTGTAGGTGGTTAGAGAACCGCATGCATAGTGATTAAGGGTTTGAAGCAGTCTATGTGCTAAGGCCTAAGTCACTGAATGAGTACTTGGGTACTGAATGAACGATTAGAGTACTACAAGGAGAGTGCCTGGGTGAATGTATAAGTGGTTTGGTTTTGGCACAGCGAATGGATTTTTACGTGTTGCTGAATGAGTGAACAGAGGAGTGCAAGGGTAGTGACAGGATGTTTGCTGGAGTGTATGGTTAGTGAGTGGGGAATTGAAGGTGTGAAAGACAAGTGTGTAGGTGGTTAGAGAACCGTATGCATAGTGATTTACGGTTTGAAGCAGTGTATGTGCTAAGGCCTGGTTCACTGAATGAGTACTTGGGTACAGAATGAATGATTAGAGTACTACAAGGAGAGTGCCTGGGTGAATGTATAAGTGGTTGGGTTTTGGTGCAGCGAATGGATTTGTAGGTGTTGCTGAATGAATAAACAGAGGACTGCAAGGGGAGTGACAGGATGTTTGCTGGAGTGTATGGATACTGACTGGGGAATTGAAGGTGTGAAAGACAAGAGTGTAGGTGGTTAGAGAACTGCATGCATAGTGTATAGGGGTTTGAAACAGTGTATGTGCTAAGGCCTGGGTCACTGAATGAGTACTTGGGTATAGACTGAACGATTAGAGTAGTACAAGGAGAGTGCCTGGGTCAATGTATAAGTGTTTTGGTTTTGGCGCAGCGAATGGATTTTTAGGTGTTGCTGAATGAGTCAACATAGGACTGCAAGGGTAGTGACAGGATGTTTGCTGTAGTGTATGGTTAGTTAGTGGGGAATTGAAGGTGTGAAAGACAAGTGTGTAGGTGGTTAGAGAACCGCATGCATAGTGATTAAGGGTTTGAAGCAGTCTATGTGCTAAGGCCTAAGTCACTGAATGAGTACTTGGGTACTGAATGAACGATTAGAGTACTACAAGGAGAGTGCCTGGGTGAATGTATAAGTGGTTTGGTTTTGGCGCAACGAATGGATTTTTACGTGTTGCTGAATGAGTCAACAGAGGAGTGCAAGGGTAGTGACAGGATGTTTGCTGGAGTGTATGGATAATGACTGGGGAATTGAAGGTGTGAAAGACAAGTGTGTAGGTGGATAGAGAACCACATGCATAGTGGATAGGGTTTGAAGCAGTCTATGTGCTAAGGCCTGGGTCACTGAATGAGTACTTGGGTACAGACTGAACGATCAGAGTAGTACAAGGAGAGTGCCTGGGTGAGTGTATAAGTGGTTGGGTTTTGGCGCAGCGAATGGATTTGTAGGTGTTGCTGAATGAGTCAACAGAGGACTGCAAGGGGAGTGACAGGATGTTTGCTGGAGTGTATGGATACTGACTGGGGATTTGAAGGTGTGAAAGACAAGTGTGTAGGTGGTTAGAGATCCGCATGCATAGTGGTTAAGGGTTTGAAGCAGTCTATGTGCTAAGGCCTGGGTCACTGAATGAGTACTTGGGTACTGAATGAACGATTAGAGTAGTACAAGGAGAGTGCCTGGGTGAGTGTATAAGTGGTTGGGTTTTGGCGCAGCGAATGGATTTGTAGGTGTTGCTGAATGAGTCAACAGAGGACTGCAAGGGGAGTGACAGGATGTTTGCTGGAGTGTATGGATACTGACTGGGGATTTGAAGGTGTGAAAGACAAGTGTGTAGGTGGTTAGAGAACCGCATGCATAGTGATTTACGGTTTGAAGCAGTCTATGTGCTAAGGCCTGGTTCACTGAATGAGTACTTGGGTACAGAATGAATGATTAGAGTACTACAAGGAGAGTGCCTGGGTGAATGTATAAGTGGTTAGGTTTTGGCGCAGCGAAAGGATTACTACATGGTGCTGGATGGCTGATTAGAGAATTGCAATTACAAAGACTCACTAGTCTGGAAGCAGTTAGGTGACTACATACATTCTACACATTTCACTACAACACTGCTAGTGTGAATGCCTGACTAATTGTGCGAATCCATAAGCAGTAACTAAGTTCTACTACTACTAAAACTTGACAGCAGCTTAGGTTTTTAAGCAGTTATGTGTCAGCAAAGACATAAAGTAACCACATGCTTCTGTCACAATGGTTTCACAGGTGCACACATACTCACAGTGTGATTCTAGAGAACCAAAACTATTCCCTGGGCTTTAGCAAAAGAGACGCACTAGTCTGGAAGAGGTTAGGAGACTGCATACATTCTACACATTTCACTACAGCATTGCTAGTGTGAATGCCTGAATAATTCTGCATGGATCCATAAGCACTGACTGAGTTCTAATACTAGTGCAACTTGACAATAGGATAGGTTTTTAAACAGTTATGTGTTAGCAGAGACATAAAGTAACCACATGCTTCTGTCACAATTGTTACACAAGTGCACACATACTCACAGTGTGATTCTACACAAGCCAAACTATTCTCTGAAATTTATCAGAAGAGACTCACTAGCCTGGAAGCAGTTAGGTGACTACATACATTCTACACATTTCACTACAGCACTGCTAATGTGAATGCCTGACTCATTGTGCAAATCCATAAGCACTAACTAAGTTACACTACTACTGAAACTTGACAACAGGTTAGACTTTTAAGCAGTTATGTGTCAGCAAAGACATAAAGTAATCACAAGCTTCTGTCACAATGGTTGCAGAAGTGCACACATACTCACAGTGTGATTCTAGAGAACCAAAACTATTCCCTGTGCTTTAGCAAAAGAGACGCACTAGTCTGGAAAAGGTTATGTGACTGCATACATTCTACACATTTCACTACAGCATTGGTAGTGTGAATGCCTGAATCATTCTGCAAATCCATAAGCAGTGACTGAGTTCTAATACTACAAAACTTGACAACAGGATAGTAGAATAAATAATTATTCAACTATACCTTTCAACACAGTTTAAAAAATATATATTACTAAACAAAGGGGCAGATTTACAAGTTTCTTATGCCACATTTGCGTTACTTTTCCCATGTTAAAAGTGACGCAAAAGTGGCGCAAGAGGCTTCTAAAACTGCCCCATACTATTTTTAAAACAAACATCAAATACAATAAAAAATAATTAAAGTATACATCAGTACATTTAATAATATATTTAAAAACACAGTTTCATTAAACTATCAAATCTTTTTTAAATAAACGTCCAAAATATATAACTCACCTATTAAATAAATCTGTTGAATTAAAAATCTCACACACTCAGTCAGGATTTTCTTTTTCACACAGAGAATGTAGATAAGCACACTCTCCAATATAAAATGAGTAATGGCAAACTTTCCCTCTAATTTTTCATACATATACACATGACTTTCCAGTGTTTTTCAAATTGTAAAATGAATTTCCATTGGTCATAGAGAATAATACTTTCCAACTGACATCTTTCCCCCTTGTTCTGAATATCAGTTTCCATAGCAACAGCTCATGCAACATTCAACTTAGCTGCCAGGTCACAAGTTCACCACACAATGTTGCAAATGACAACAGCAGGTGTGGTTGGCTTTGCAAAGCATTCACTAATCCTTTCTGCTGTACCTTGCAAACTTTTCATTATAACCAATAAAAACATGCTTTCTAAACCATGAAAATGCACCCTATATTAGAATGCAGAGTGTTCTTAAACAGCCAATCAAATCTCTACTTTCTTAAAAACAGCATGTTGTCCACCATTTTAGATAGATTTCATTTTCCCTCCTACCTACCTCAACTACAGACATCTTTTTATTACCTACATTCATCCCTTCAAGATGCTTTCAGTGTGGATTGTGGGACACAGCTATGTTTTCTGGTGCAAAAGGTATGCTGAAAGCAGAGGTATTGACAAAGATTTAGCTTTGCCAAATGTAGACATTAAATGGATTGGTCAGAGAGGATTAAAGTGGCACCAATTGATGCCATTGGTTAAATCCTTTTTGCATCTCCAACACCCTGACCTCATAATTGTGCACTGTGGTGGCAATGACCTAGGCACTTTGACTGGGGTAGGTCTGGAAATGCTTATGAAGGACACCTTTGCAGAATTCATGTCACTTTTCTCTCAAACTGCCTTTGTCTATTCAAACATATGCCAAAGACAGAAATGGCAGTGGTCCAATCATTTTTGTCCACAGTTTGAGAAAGCTAGGAAACATGTCAATAAAGCTGTTTCTGCTTATCTCAGAGACTATAGGATGGGGTCCATTTTCAACAACAATCTGCGTTTTAATATGGATGGCATCTATAGGAGAGACGGTGTACATTTTACAGATGAGGGTAACAGAGTCTTTCTCATCAACTTTAGACTCTGCATCGGTACTTACTTGTAGGTACCATAATCTATCAATAAACACAAGGGCTCTTTTAGAGCCACCCAAGATATAAATATATATACTTTATGTATATTTACTTTATTTTTTAAAATATTTGAGGGATTCGCGCACCCAACGCGTTTACCTTGGAGTCGCGCACCCAACGCGTTTACACCAGGGGGCCGCGCTGGGAGTCGCGCACCCAACGCGTTCACACTAGGGGCTGCGCTAAGCGGCGCGCTGGGTGCGCGACTCTTATTTCTCCGTAAAATTTTTGATAGCTCCTACCACTAATTTATATTCTCCCCGGGGACCCCATCCCCCGGGGCCTATACATAATAATGGAGACCGTGAGGGGAGCCCCAATGCCCCCACGGTCCCGCCGGCTCCCGCGTCCTTCGAGAGCCGGCAGTGCTTTTCCACATGGGGAGCTGCTGACATGCAGCTCCCCGTGTGGAAAAGCAATTTGCTTTAGATATTGGAAGAGAGAGCAGGTTTCCTGCCTCTCTTCCAAAATCCAAAGCAGTTTGTAATGACAGGACGGGAGCCGCGAGGCTCCCGTCCTGTCATTGCAAACTAGCAGTGTCCCGGGGTAGGCACCCCGGGACACTGCAGGAGCCGGCCCTGGGGGTGGCGGTCCCCAGGGCCATCAAGGGCTCCAGGAGGGGGGCAGCGGCGGCCCCCCTCCCTTAAATTGCACAGCCCCGGGGAGGTGGTGGTCCCCGGGGCTTCAGGGGTCCAAAACGGACCCCCATTTTAAATTTTTTAGTGCCCCGGGGAGGTGGCGGTCCCCAGGGCGTGTGGGGGGCCAAGTGCCCTCCCGCACCATTTTAAAATGAAAGCCCCGGGGGTGGCGGTCCTCGGGCTTGGGGGCCCTTTGAGGCCCCCATACATAAATTTAACCCCCACCATGCCCCCGGGACTTGGGCCACCCGGGGGCAAAATACAATAGAAGCACGGGAGATCGCGCTTCGATTTTTATTTTTATCGGCAGGATCCGCGCACCCTGAGCGCATCCTGCCGATTTAAAAAAAAAAAATGCTTTTTCTGCCCAGGGGTCCTTATGGGACCCTCTGAGCAGACCTAGGGGGTCAGGGTGTTTCTACCCTGCTCCCTTTGTGCGCTTTGCGCACTTGTTTCTGTCCCTCGGTTCTACCGAGAGATAAATGGCTGTCAACATTTCCTGAATCGGAATGTTGACAGCCAGCTGACAGCCAATTAACATGCAGCCCGTGATCGGGACGGTGCGCGCAGGGTGCGCTCAGGGTGCGCGAATCCTCCGTGCCCATAGATATATATGTACTTTTACTTTTGATTTTCTCAGCAACTACTGAACGGATTTACACCATTTAACAAAAGGGTTCTTTCTGAACCAAGAACTACCTCTTTGCCAAATTTGGTGTAATTCCGTTCAGCAGTTCGGGCTGTAGCCGTGTCTAAAGTTTCCTATGGAAAATTGCATGGGGAAAACGCGTTTGGGACCCCTCTTTTTCTCGGCCCCCGCTTGACGAATCACCCCGAGACTTTCAGGGTAGGAGCGGACCGGAGCGCCCCACAAAGTTTGAAAATTTCGCGAAGATACGTCAACCGGCAAGAGAGTTATTTCAAATAGAATGTTGCGGATTTCCTATGGATAATAGGTTGTAACTATAACTATCTACTGGCGACCGCCAGTAGATAATATATATATATATATATACATATATATATATATATATATGTATATATATATATATATATATACACGCACATGAACACATATACACAACACATATATTTATATATTCTTCACTGAAAAAACCACAGGTTTCAGAGACGTTATAGTTAGGGACTAGCATTTAAAAAACATTAGATATTCATTGAAAAAAAAACACAGGTTTCAGGGACATTATTGTTAGGTTGACATTTCAATCGTACAAAAACAGAGAAATTCTGTCGTTATAGTTAGCTGAGCTAACTATAATTCGTGCCCCTGCATCATCCAGTGACTGAGTGTTTTTAAAAAGTTTAAGAATTTTATATATATATATATATATAGCTGCATGAGTGTCTATATGGGTTAATGATTGGTTGTTTGAGTACCTGTATGGGTGCCTGACTGTCTGTGGGGATGGGTGGGGATGGGTGGGGGCGTGTGTGACTCCCTGCATGGATGTGTGAGTGAGTGATTGACTGGGTGTATGGATTCGTGAGTGCATCTGCAAGGGGCTGTACGGGTGAGTGAGTGTGCGTATGGCCATGTTGGTGAGTGAATGGATGTCTCAGTGGTATATGTGTAAGTACTACATATGTGAAAGGCAGTATATGTGAGTGTTGGAGTATATAAGTGACTATATGTGAGAGTGAGTTATTGTGAGAGTGGCTGTATGGATGAGTGTGTGCTTGTGTCAGTGATTGTAGAAGAGATTAAGTATGTTTTACTATCTGTATGAATAAGTGAGGTGGTGTGTGTGCATAACTGTATAGGTGAGTAAATGGCAGTGTGATTGATTATTTGGGTGACTGACTAGGTGTTTGAGTAACTCTATAGGTGAGTGGTGGTGTGTGAGTGTCTGTGTGGCTGCATGAGTGCATATATCAGTGGCTGTATTGGTGAGTGACTGCATGTATGAGTGACTGTATGTGTGTATGAATCAGTGATGTCACTGACCATGTCATGAGTGATGTAATATGGGACGTAATCAGCAGTGCATTGCGGGGGCGCGAGTTATAGTTAGCTCAGCAAACTATAACAGCCGAATTTCTCTGTTTTTGTACGAGTGAAATGTCAGCCTAACTATAACATCCCGGAAACCTGTGGTTTTTTCAATGACTATCAAAGGGTTATTAAATGCTAATCTCTAACTATGACATCCCTGAAACCTGTGGTTTTTACAGTGAATTTCTATTGTTTTTAAATGCTAATTTCTAACTATGCCTACATAGGTAGAACATGTACAGAAAGAGGAAGAAAGGCGCAGAAAGAAGCAAGAGAAGTGCAGAAAGAGGAAAGAGAGGTGCAGAAAGAGGAAGAGAGGTGCAGAAAGAAGCAAGTAAAATGCAGAAAGAGGCAACAGAAGTCCATAAAGAGGAAGAAAGGTGGAAAAAGAAGCAAGAGAAGTACAGAAAGAAGCAACAGTGGTGCAGAAAGAGACCTACTTTAACTGTACTTTTCCACAGACTCAATCAAAGTCGCCTAATCACTAATCCTTTTCCCAAGATGTCTTAAAACTCACTTTTCTTTTGAAGGTTCACTATTCATCAACTGCTCAGAATGTTAGGCGTACCAAAGATAAAACATCAATCGTAACCATATCACTGTTGTAAGTCTCACCAAGTTTGTGTAGGTATGAATGCACTTGTCTGTGCTTTTACCTAGTGACGTTACAAAAAAATAAACATACAAATACTTGAATTCTTGTGTTTCAAACAGCATACTCAGTAAAGTTGTGTACAAAAAGGAGTATGTATTTCTTTCTGCTCATAATACAGGGCATATGGGAATTTAATAGTATTATTGAGGGGCTCTATAACACCTATATACATAAAACATGTCTGCCAGTGCAACCGAATGACAGAGCAGAACTAAGAAGATTTGACCACCTAAAAGAGAAGCTACCCGCTTTTAAGCTACCATCTTCGGATGCATAACACGTGAGAATGCATGTACAAGTAGACATATACCTCAGTCACGAGAGCACGCAGACCTTCAAACTTGACAGCTTGCACTTCCCATTTGAATACCAAAACAGGCAAGAAAAGTACAGAAAGAAGCAAGAGAATTGCAGTAAAAAACAAGAGGGGTGCAGAAAGAGTAAGAAATGTGCAGAAAGAGGCAAGAGAAGTGCAGAAAGAGCCAAGTGAAGTATAGAAAGAGGCAAAAGAAGTGCAGAAAGAGGCAAGAGAGGAGCAGAAAGAGGCAAGAGAGGTTCAGATAGCGGTAAGTGAGATGCAGAAAGAGGCAAGAGAAGTGCATAAAAAGGCATGAAAAGTGCAGAGAGGCAAGAGAGGTGCAGAAAGAGGCACGAGAGGAGCAGAAAGAGGGAAGAGGGGTGCAGAAAGAGGTAAGAGAGGTGCAGAAAGAAGCAAGAGAGGCACAGAGAGAAGCAAGAGAAATACAGAATGAATCAACAGGGGTGCGAAAGAGGCAAGATGGGTGCAGAAAGAGGCAAGAGAAGTGCAGAAAGACGCAACAGAGGTGAAGAAGGAGCAAGAGAACTGCAGAAAAAGGCAAGAGAGTTGCAGAAACAGGCAAAAGAGGTGCGGAAAGAGGGAACAGGGGTGCAGACAGAGGCAAGAGAGATACGGAAAGAGGGAACAGGGGTGCAGAAAGAGGCAAGAGGGGTGCAGAAATTTGCATGAGAGGTACAGAAAGAAGCAAGAGCAGTGCAGAAAGAACGAAAAGAGGTGCAGAAAGAGACAAGAGGGGTGCAGAAAGAGGCAAGAGAAGAACAGAAAGAAACAAAAAGAGGTGCAGAAAGAGTCAAGAGAACTACAGAATGAGGCACGAAAGGTGCAGAAAGGGGCAAGAGAGGTGCACAAAAAGGGAAGAAGGGTACAGAAAGAGGCCAGAGGGGTGCAGAAAGAAGTAAGAGGGGTACAGAAAGAAGCAAAAGAAGTGCAGAAAGAAGCAACAGAGGTGCAGAAAGAAGCAAGAGAAGTGCAGAAAGAGGCAAGAGATGTGCAGAAACAGGCAGGAGAGGTGCAGAAAGAGGGAACAGGGGTACAGAAAGAGGCAAGAGAGGTACAGAAAGAGGGAAGAGGGTACATAAAGAGGCAGGAGGGGTGCAGAAAGAAGCAAGTGAGGTAAAGAAAGAGGCAAGAGAGGTGCAGAAACAGGCAAAAGACGTGTAGAAAGAGGGACCAGTGATGCAGACATAGGCAAGAGAGGTGCAGAAAGAGGTCAGAGAGGTGCAGAAAGAAGCAAGAGCAGTGCAGAAAGAACCAACAGAGGTGCAGAAAGAGAAAAGAGGGTGCAGAAAGAGGCAAGAGAGGTGCAGAAAGAAGCAAAAGAGGTGCAGAAAGAGGCAAGAGAACTGCAGAAAGAAGCAAGAGAGGTGCAGAAAGAGGGCAGAATGGTGCAGAAAGAGGCAAGAGGGATGCAGAAAGAAGTAAGAGAGATGTTGGCCAACTTCTCACAATGTTATGTTATGTTATCTGAGTTTATATAGCGCACAGCTGCCCCAGCAAAGAGGCGTCCCGGCGCTGCCAGATACAGAAAAAAGCAAAAGAAGTGCAGAAAGAAGCAAGAGAGGTGCAGAAAGAGTTGAGAGTAATGCAGAAACAGGCAGGAGAGGTGCACAAAGAGGGAACAGGGGTGCAGAAAGAGGCAAGAGAGGTACAGAAAGAGGGAAGAGGGGTGCATAAAGAGGCAAGAGGGGTGCAGAAAGAAGCAAGTGAGGTGCAGAAAGAGGTAAGAGAGGTGCTGAAAGAGGCAAGAGAGGTGCAGAAACAGGCAAGAGAAGTGCAGAAAGAGGCAGGAAAATTGCTGAAAGAAGCAACAGAGGTTTAGAAAGAAGCAAGAGAAGTGCAGAAAGAGGCACGTGAGGTGCAGAAAGAGGCAAGAGAGGTGGAGAAAGGCAAGAGAACTACAGAAAGAGGCAAGAGTGGGTTGCAGAAACAGGCAAGAGGGGTGCAGAAAGAGGCAAGAGAGGTGCAGTAAGAGGAAAGGGGGTACAGGAAGAAGCAAGAGAGGTGCGGAAAAAAGCAAGAGAAGTGCAGAAAGAACCAACGGAGGTGCAGAAAGAGGCAAGAGGGGTGCAGAAAGAGGCAAGAGAAGTGCAGAAAGAAGCAACAGAGGTGCATAAAGAGGCAAGAGAACTGCAGAAAGAGGCAAGAGTGTTGCAGAAACAGGCAAAATAGGTGCAGAGAGAGGGAACAGGGGTGCAGACAGAGGCAAGAGAGGTGCAGAAAGATGGAAGAGGGATGTAAAAAGAGGCAAGAGGGCTACAGAAATTTGCAAGAGAGGTGCAGAAAGAAGAAAAAGCAGTGCAGAAAGAACCAACAGAGGTGCTGAAAGAAGCACAAGGGGTGCAGAAAGAGGCAACAGAAGTACAGAAAGAAGCAAAAGAGGTGCAGAAAGAGGCAAGAGAACTGCAGAAAGAGGTAAGAGAGGTGCAGAAAGAAGCAAGAGAGGTGCACAAAGAGGGAACAGGGGTGCAGAAAGAGGCAAGAGGGGTGCAGAAAGAAGCAAGAGAGGAGCAGAAAGAAGCAAGAGAAGTGCAGAAACAAGCAACAGATGTGCAGAAAGTAGCAAGAGGGGTGCAGAAAGAGGGAGCAGGTGTGCAGAATAAAGCAAGAGGGGTGCAGAAAGAAGCAACACAGGCACAGAAAGAGGCAAGAGAGGTACAGACTGAAGCAACAGGGGTGCAGAAAGAGGCAAGAGGGGTGCAGAAATAGGCAAGATAAGTGCAGAAAAAAGCAACAGAGGTGAAGAAGGACCAAGAGAAATGCAGAAAGAGGCAAGAGAGTTGCAGAAACAGGCAAAAGAGGTGCAGGAAGAGGGAACAAGGGTGCAGACAGATGCAAGAGAGATGCAGAAAGAGGGAAGAGGGGAGCAGAAGGAGGTGAGAAAGGTTCAGAAAGAGGCAAGAGGATTGCAGAAAGAGGCAAGAGAGGTACACAAAGAGGCAAGAGATTTGCACAAAGAGGGAAGAAGGGTGCAGAAAGAGGCAAGAGGGGTGCAGAAAGAGGCAAGTGGGGTGCAGAAACAGACAAGAGGGGTGCAGAAAGAGGCAACAGAAGTGCAGAAAGAAGGAAAAGAGGTGCAAAAAGAGGCAAGAGAACTGCAGAAAGAGGCAAGAGAGGTGCAGAAAGAGGCAAGAGAGGTGCAGAAAGAGGCAAGAGATGTGCACAAAGAGGGAAGAAGGGTGCAGAAAGAGGCAAGAGGGGTGCAGAAAGAAGCAAGTGGGGTGCAGAAACAGACAAGAGGGGTGCAGAAAGAGGCAAGAGAAGTGCAGAAAGAAGCAACAGAGGTGCAGAAGGAGGCAGGAGAACTGCCAAAAGAGGCAAGAGAGGTGCAGTAAGAAGAAAGGGGGTGCAGGAAGAAGCAAGAGAGGTGCGGAAAAAAGTAAGAGAAGTGCAGAAAGAACCAACGGAGGTGCAGAAAGAGGCAAGAGGGTTACAGGAAGAGGCAAGAGAAGTGCAGAAAGAAGCAACAGAGGTGCAGAAAGAGGCAAGAGAAGAGCAGAAAGAGGCAAGAGTGTTGAGAAACATGCAAAATAGGTGCAGAAAGAGGCAAGAGGGGTGCAGACAGAGGCAAGAGAGGTGCAGAAAGATGGAAGAGGGATGCAGAAAGAGGCAAGAGGGGTGCATACATTTTCAAGAGAGGTGCAGAAAGAGGCAAAAGCAGTGCAGAAAGAACCAACAGAGGTACAGAAAGAAGCACGAGGGGTGCAGAAAGAGGCAACAGAAGTGCAGAAAGAAGCAAAAGAGGTGCAGAAAGAGGCAAGAGAACTGCAGAAAGAGGCAAGAGAGGTGCAGAAAGAGGCAAGAGAGGTGCACAAAGAGGGAACAGGGGTGCTGAAAGAGATAAGAGGGGTACAGAATGAGGGAGCAGGGGTGCAGAATAAAGCAAGAGGGGTGCAGAAAGAAGCAACACAGGCACAGAAAAAAGCAAGAGAGGTACAGACTGAAGCAACAGGGGTGCAGAAAGAGGCAAGAGGGGTGCAGAAATAGGCAAGATAAGTGCAGAAAAAAGCAACAGAGGTGAAGAAGGAGCAAGAGAAATGCAGAAAGAGGCAAAAGAGTTGCAGAAACAGGCAAAAGAGGTGCAGAAAGAGGGAACAAGGGTGCAGACAGAGGCAAGAGAGATGCAGAAAGAGGGAAGAGGGGTGCAGAAGGAGGTAAGAAGGGTGCAGAAAGAGGCAAGAGGATTGCAGAAGTTTGCAAGAGAGGTGCCGAAAGAGGCAAGAGAACTGCAGAAAGAGGCAAGAGAGGTGCACAAAGAGGCAAGAGATGTGCACAAAGAGGGAAGAAGGGTGCAGAAAGAGGCAAGAGGGGTACAGAAAGAAGTAAGAGAGGTGCAGAAAGAAGCAGAGGAAGTGCAGAAAGAGGCAAGAGGGGTGCAGAAAGAAGTAAGAGAGGTGCAGAAAGAGGCAAGAGAAGTGCAGAAAGAAGCAACAGAGGTGCAGAAGGAGGCAGGAGAACTGCCGAAAGAGGCAAGAGAGGTGCAGTAAGAGGAAAGGGGGTGCAGGAAGAAGCAAGAGAGGTGCTGAAAAAAGTAAGAGAAGTGCAGAAAGAACCAACGGAGGTGCATAAAGAGGCAAGAGGGGGACAGGAAGAGGCAAGAGAAGTGCAGAAAGAAGCAACAGAGGTGCAGAAAGAGGCAAGAGAACTGCAGAAAGAGGCAAGAGTGTTGAGAAACAGGCAAAATAGGTGCAGAAAGAGGGAACAGGGATGCAGACAGAGGCAAGAGAGGTGCAGAAAGATGGAAGAGGGATGCAGAAAGAGGCAAGAGGGGTGCAGACATTTGCAAGAGAGGTGCAGACAGAAGCAAGAGCAGTGCAGAAAGAACCAACAGAGGTGGTGGAAGAAGCACGAGGGGTGCAGAAAGAGGCAACAGAAGTGCAGAAAGAAGCAAAAGAGGTGCAGAAAGAGGCAAGAGAACTGCAGAAAGAGGCAAGAGAGGTGCAGAAAGAAGCAAGAGAGGTGCACAAAGAGGGAACAGGGGTGCAGAAAGAGGCGATAGGGGTGCAGAAAGAAGCAAGAGAGGAGCAGAAAGAAGCAAGAGAAGTGCAGAAACAAGCAACAGATGTGCATAAAGTAGCAAGAGGGGTGCAGAAAGAGGGAACAGGGGTGCAGAAAGAGGCAAGAGAGGTGCAGAATGAGGGAGCAGGGGTGCAGAATAAAGCAAGAGGGGTGCAGAAAGAAGCAACACAGGCACAGAAAGAAGCAAGAGAGGTACAGAATGAAGCAACAGGGGTGCAGAAAGAGGCAAGAGGGGTGCAGAAATAGGCAAGATAAGTGCAGAAAAAAGCAACAGAGGTGAAGAAGGAGCAAGAGAAATGCAGAAAGAGGCAAGAGAGTTGCAGAAACAGGCGAAAGAGGGAACAAGGGTGCAGACAGAGGCAAGAGAGATGCAGAAAGAGGGAAGAGGGGTGCAGAAGGAGGTAAGAAGGGTGTAGAAAGAGGCAAGAGGATTGCAGAAGTTTGCAAGAGAGGTGCCAAAAGAGGCAAGAGAACTGCAGAAAGAGGCAAGAGAGGTGCACAAAGAGGCAAGAGATGTGCACAAAGAGGGAAGAAGGGTGCAGAAAGAGGCAAGAGGGGTGCAGAAAGAAGCAAGTGAAGTGCAGAAAGAACAACAGAGGTGCAGAAAGAACCAACAGAGGTGCAGAAAGAGGTAAGAAGGGTGCAGAAAGAGGCAAGAGAGGTGCAGAAAGAAGCAAGAGTGGTGCAGAAAGAAGCAAGAGAAGTGCAGAAAGAGGCAAGTGAGGTACAGAAACAGGCAACAGAGGTAAAGAAAGAGGAGTGCAAAAAGAGGGACATGGGGTGCAGAAAGAAGCAAGAGAGGTGCAGAAAGAACCAATGGAGGTACAGAAAGAGGGAACAGGGGTGCAGAAAGAGGCAAGGGAGGTACGGAAAGAGGGGAGAGGGGTGCAGAAAGAGGCAAGAGGGGTGCAGAAAGAAGCAAGTGAGGTGCAGAAAGAGGTAAGAGAGGTGCAGAAGGAGGCAAGAGAGGTGCAGAAACAGGCAAGAGAAGTGCAGAAAGCGGTAAAAGAATTGCTGAAAGAAGAAACAGAGGTGTAGAAAGAAGCAAGAGAACTGCAGAAAGAGGCAAGAGAGGTGCAGAAAGAGGAAAGAGGGGGCAGAAAGAGGTAAGAGGGGTGCAGAAAGAAGCAAGAGAGGTGGGGAAAAAGCAAGAGAAGTGCAAAAAGAACCAACGGAGGTGCAGAAAGAGGCAAGAGAACTGCAGAAAGAGACAAGAGTGTTGCAGAAACAGGCAAAAGAGGTGCAGAAAGAGGGAACAGGGGTGCAGAAAGAGGCAAGGGAGGTACGGAAAGAGGGGAGAGGGGTGCAGAAAGAGGCAAGAGGGGTGCAGAAAGAAGCAAGTGAGGTACAGAAAGAAGCAAGAGAAGTGCAGAAAGAAGCAACAGAGGTGCAGAAGGAGGCAGGAGAACTTTCAGAAAGAGGCAAGAGAGGTGCAGTGAGAGGAAAGGGGGTGCAGGAAGAAGCAAGAGAGGTGCGGAAAAAAGCAAGAGAAGTGCAGAAAGAACCAACGGATTTGCAGAAAGAGGCAAGAGGGATGCAGGAAGAGGCAAGAGAAGTGCTGAAAGAAGCAACAGAGGTGCAGACGGAGGCAAGAGAATTGCAGAAAGAGGCAAGAGAGGTGCAGAAAGAGGAAAGAGGGGGGCAGAAAGAGGCAAGAGGGTTGCAGAAAGAAGCAAGAGAGGTGGGGGAAAAGCAAGAGAAGTGCAAAAAGAACCAACAGAGGTGCAGAAAGAGGCAAGAATGTTGCAGAAACAGGCAAAAGAGGTGCAGAAAGAGGGAACAGGGGTACAGACAGAGGCAAGAGAGGTGCAGAAAGAGGGAACAGGGGTGCAGACAGAGGCAAGAGAGGTGCAGAAAGAGGGAAGAGCAGTGCAGAAAGAGGCAAGAGGGGTGCAGAAATTTGCAAGAGAGGTGCGGAAAAAAACAAGAGAATTGCAGAAAGAACGAACAGATGTGCAGAACGAGGGAACAGGGGTGCAGAAAGAACAAACAGAGGTGCAGAAAGAGGTAAGAGGGGTGCACAAGAAGGCAACAGAAGTGCAGAAAGAAGCAAAAGAGGTGCAGAAACAGGCAAGAGAACTGCAGAACGAGACAAGAGAATTGCAGAAAGAGGCAGGAGGGGTGCAGAAAGAGGCAAGAGAGGTACAGAAAGAGGAGTGCAGAAAGAGGGAAGTGGGGTGCAGAAAGAGGGAAGTGGGGTTCAGAAAGAAGCAAGAGAGGTACAGAAAGAAGCAAGAGAAGTGCATAAAGAAGCAACAGAGGTACAGAAAGAGGCAAAAGGGGTACAGATAGAAGCAAGAGAGGTGCAGAAAGAAGCAACGGATGTGCAGAAAGAAGCAAGCAAGGTGCTGAAACGGGCAAAAGAAGTGCAGAAAGAGGCAAGAGAGGTGCAGAAAGAGGCAAGAGAGGTGCAGAAAGAGGGAAGAGGGGTGAGGAAAGAGGAAAGAGTGGTGCAGAAAGAAGCAACAGAGGTGCAGAAAGATGCAAGAGAGGTGCAGAAGATAGAAGCAAGAGAGCTGCAGAAAGAAGCAAGGGAGGTGCAGGAAGAAGGGAGGTGGAGAAAGCAGAAGAGATGTGCAGAAAGAGGCAAGAGAAGTGCAGAAAGAGGAAGAAAGATGCAAAATAAGCAAGAGAAATGCAGAAAGAGGCAAGAGAGGCGCAGAAAGAAGCAAGAGTGGTTTGCGCACAATTAGTACCAATTTAACACCCACATCTAGCAATAAGTAACAGGTGATTATTCCAGCTTTACAAAGGGCCTTCGACCATGCTGTAACACTTGTCGCTGCATTTTTGGTAACGTTAAAGCCGTTTGAGGTAGAAACAAGGTTTTTTTAGTTCAAATATGCAAAATATGCTGCAGATGATGGATTATGTGGCAAATGCGCAAAATGTAATTATGCAAAAATCGCTGCTGCCGAACAGTCGCATAATTCTAGTGGCCCTGCTCATACCACTGACTATGTCCAGAATTGCTCCTCAGTGGTTCCTTCTTTTTTTGTGTCTCATTGAGTTTATAGTTTAGCTTCTATGGAAACAAGGAAGACTAAACCTGAGGTTGCCACTCCACAACACAGACTGCCATACCACATAATTACTCTCCATAAAGCGTAATCCCACTCTACATAATTCCTATACACTAAATACCACATACTTTCTATCCACATAATTTCACTGCACAACATACCACATAATTCCAATACACACAACGTACATCCACTCCACTACCAAAAACATAAGTACATTTTACATTTACAATGCCAATAGCCCTAACCTTTGCAAATGCAAGACCTATTGGATTGTAAATGCTTCTTTAACTAGTACTCGCATTTGCAGAGAGGTGGAGAAAGGGGGCTGTGCCCCCTACCAGCGCTCAGGAGGTCCACTGCATAGGACTTACAGGAGGTACCAGGAGGGCTTCTTGGCCCCCAAAGTACCTCAGGAGTAAAGTGGACTTCATCCCCCAACCAGTAGTTTGCCAGGAGGTGCGTTTGCAGAGCGGTGGAGAAAGGGGGGGGGCGTGGCCTCTGAAGACCTCTTAGCAATTCCACTGTGTGGGACTTTCTGGAGGTAACAGGAGGGGTAGTTGGCCCCCAAGGACATCCTTGGGGGCCAACAACCCCTCCTATTACCTCCAGTAAGTCCCACACAGCAGGATTGGTAAGTTCTCATAGCAGGCTACGCCCCCTTTGCCCACCACTCTGCAAATGCGCTCCCTGGCACACTCTTGGTTGGGGGATGAAGTCCCCTTGCTTCCTGAGGGTCCCTGTGGGCCAACTAGCCCTCCTGTTACCTCCAGTAAGCCCCACATAGCTGGATTGCTGAGTGGTCAGAGGCCACGCCCCCTTCTTACACCACTCTGCAAACGTGCCTCCTGGCGCACTGCTGCTTGGGGGAGGAGGTCCACTTTAGTCCTGAAGTCCTCAGGACACAAGGGGACCTCATCGCCCACCAGCAGTGCGCCAAGAGGTGCATTTGCAGAGTGGTGTAAAAAGAGGCGTGGCCTCGGACCACCTCTCAGCAATCCAACTGTGTGCGGCTTATTGGAGGTACCTGGTGGGCTAGTTGGCCCCTAAGGAACCTTAGGATTCAAGGGGACTTAATCCCCCCACCCAGAATAATGGAGGGAGGGGGCGGGCACTCCGGCAAGTTGCCGGTTTCTTTTATTTTTTTAATTTTAGGAAGTCGGGCTGTGTGGCCCCCCTCCCCAGACCAATTTTGGCCCAGGGGACCCCATCCCCCGGGGCTAGCCCTTTTTGTTTTTTTTAAGGGGAGGGGTCTGTGCGGCCCCCCACCCTAGGCTGATTTTGTCCCCAGGGACCCCATCCCCCGGGGCATGGCCACTTCTATTTATTTTGTTTTAAAACTAAATTTAAAGGTCGGGGTCATTTTCGGCCCCGGGGACCCCATCCCCCAGGGCTTGGCCATTTTTTAATTTGTATTATATTCTAAAGGAGGAGGGCCGTACGGCCTTCCTCCCCATGCCAATTTGGGCCCCAGGGGCCCCAACCACTGGGGCCCAGCCATTCTTTTTAATAAATAAAGGGAGGGGGGCCAAGTGGCCCCCCTCCTAGACCATTTTTAGCCCCGGGGACCACATCCCCCGGGGAATGGCCTCTTGTTGGGGACCCCCAATGCCCCCGCTGTCCAGGCCGGCTCCCCACCTCCTGCGGAAGCCGGTATTGCTTTTGGACAAAGGGAGCTGCTAACATGCAGCTCCCTTTGCCCAAAAGCAAATCTGCTTCACTTCATGGAAGCGAGAGCAGTTTTCCTGATCTCGTTCCCATGAAGCAAAGCAGAAGTTTGCTATGGCAGGGCGGGAGCACTGCTCCTGCCCTGCCATAGCAAACTGCAATCTCCTGGGGGTGGGCACCCCGGGACATTGCTGGAGCCTGCCCCAGGGGTGGCAGTCCCCAGGGCCTTGGAGGGCTCCAGGAGGGGGGCCGCGCTGCCCCCCTCCCAACAGCATTAAAGCCCTGAGTAGGTGGTGGTCCCCAGGGCCGGGGGTCTGCTACGGTCCCCCGTATTAATTTACTCCATGCCCCGGGGAGGTGGTGGTCCCCGAGGCAGTGTGGGGGGTAGGAACCCCCCACACTTCATTTAAGTTTTTGAAGCCCCAGGAAGGTGGTGGTACCCATTGCTTGGGGGGCCACGAGGCCCCCAACACATAAAATAAAGGAATGCCCCAGGGAGGTGGCGGTCCCTGGGGCAGCATGGGTGGGCAGGAGCCCCCCACACTTTTTTACTAATAATCCCCAGGGAGGTGGCGGTCCCCAGGGCTGCGAGGAGCCGCATGCCCCCGCACATTATTAACAGAGCCCCAGGGAGGTGGCGGTCCCCACAGCTAAGGGGGCCCCCGTATAATAATTAAACATTGCCCCCGGGACCTGGTCCACCTGGGGGCTTCAAGATAACAAAGTGGGGGAGACCGCACTTTGTTTTTTTTTTATTCTTGGCCAGATTTGCAGACCCTATGCAAATCCTGCCAAATGTCTTTTTAAAAAAATGCTTTTTTGGGCCCCTGGGGGTCCTTTTTGGACTCCTGAGAAGCCCTAGGGGGTCAGGGTGTTTCTACCCTTCCCCCTTTTCTTCTTTTTTCACCTTTTTTCTTGTGACTCGGTTCAACCGAGCCACAAGATGGCTGCCAACACTTCCTAGTTTGAAGTGTTGGCAGCCAATCAGAAGTCAGCTCGTTATCGGGAGGGTTCGCGTATCCACAGCGGTCACCAGACACTGATATTTTTTATTTAAGTATGAATTTCTCAGGAACTACTGAACAGATTTACACCATTTAAAGCAAAGAGTGCACTCTGGACCAAGAGCTACCTCTCTGCCAAATTTGGTGTAATTCCATTAAGCGGTTCTGGGATCCCCCTTTTTTCTCGCCCCCCACTTGACGAATCACTCGGAAACTTTCAAGACAGGAGCTGACCTGAGCAGGGAGTTAGTTTTGAAACTTTCACGAAGATTCATCCAACGGCGCCAAAGATATTGGGAAAAAAATAAAACGCTTTTTGAATAAAAACAAGGTCCTAACTATAACTACCTACTGGCGACCGCTAGTAGGTAATATATGTACTGATCCAGCGATCTCGGACTAATAATTTTCCACAAACAAGGCCCAATTTCATTACCCACAAGTCCTTTCACGCTGAGATTAGTGAATTACCAAACAAATTACCAAAATTACCAAAATCCAATTTGTGTCTTTATTTCTATTGTACCAATTGTGGTGATGCGGTCTTTATATAGTTGACAGGGTTTGGCAAACCAATACTTGTTCTATAATAATCATAAACTAGAAAAACACCTCTAATAAAGACAGACACATTTGTATATTTATAATGTTTATCTAAAATAATGTGAAATAAATGCTTATCAATATCAACATACAGTACAAAGCATAGATCATCACAGAGCAACAATATCAGAGTAATAGTGATCAAAACACATCTCAACATATCAATGCATAAAGGAGTGGAAAGGCGAAGAGACAAAAGGTTCAGAGACAAAATACATCTGCAAATGATTATGCAAATTCAGTTTTCTGTCTATACTAACCCAATTGAATAGGAAATCTACTCTCTGACCATGAGAGCAGTAAGGCCCTTCAAGTAGAGATTGAAGAGGCAAAGATTAAGTCAGGAATTCAGCAGACAGGAACAGCCAGCTCAAGAATAGAAGACAGCATAGAAGGCCTCTCTCTCACGTAGGTAGGAAAGCAAGACACCAACTAACCACCAACAAACTCCCGCAAAAACTCTTAAACCCCTCCCACCAGAAACTACAATTATACCCTAAAACCCAAATGTCCAACCCACACTTGTGTCTGAACAGAGGATTTCTCTACACATGATTGGTTAAGGAAGTGGGTATATTGTCACACCACTCTCGTCATGTCCTTTAGCTCATCTTCTTCATTGTTCATTTATTCTGTATATCTACTTCCACACCAGGAAATACAAATTCGAGCCTCTTTCATAGCATTAGTTTCCTCCATCCTAGTCATGTAGCAAATTATGTGTCACATTTATCCGTTCGTGCCGCATGAAGAGGAAATGTTCTTTCACTCAAGGAAAATTTTGTTTCTATCAGCTGTCTCTTGGCAGGCACACAGGACTGGCGAAGGACACTTGTCTTCCACTGCCATCGTCTTGCTCAGTGTTATTTTACAGAATGTATTCTATTCACATTAACCCTGTGTTTTCCTGCAGAACAGAAAACCATGCCTCTATGAAAAACAAACACAGGCATTATTAATCATTTATAATGCTTTTCATTATGCATTCACCCCATGTTGCATCTATCCATGTGCTACCCATGTTAATATTATTTTTCTAGCAAACGTTAATAATGTGCACAAAAGCAGCATTAGTCTTTTATTTTTCGTTTGTCAAGAAGCATTTGTGGCCTACTTCAGTGCTTTAGTACGCGCTTGCGCTGTAGCATTTTCCCTCATGTTAGGCTCTTTTCCACATTAGTTTTTCACCGCACACGATTAGTAAATGTTACTGAGGGTTCAATTCGAGCAGGTTTTATTTCGCAAAAACCCTGCTCCATCAATCCCCCCTTTGATGGCGTTTTGAGCCATCACCAAAATACCCACCAATACAAATTATCACTTTTAGAAAGCAGTTGTTCTCTCTCCTTTATCATTATCCCATCTAAATCTTTCATTGTTTCATAATAATTCCCTTTCTTGTCCTCTAATTCTATCTCTTCTCTCTTTCTCTTCCTTGCTCTTCGTTTCACATCAGATGTCTCCTTTCTGCATTTACAGCATTTATAAATCAGAAAAATCATTAGTACTGCTGTAGCCACTGCAATGGTAGGTGTTAGTATTCTTCCTAATACACTATTCCCAAAAGTAGCAAACCAATTACCCATGGAGGAAAAACTCTTACTAAGTTTCTCCCAAGCACCGTCAACCTTTAGTTCAGCCAAATCTTTTCGAAGATTTGTAATGTTCTTAATATAACCCTCTAAACTCTTACTCTTGTCAGGTATATATGTACAACATTGTTGAATCTTTAACATATTACAGATTCCACCCTCTTTGGCCAATAATACATCAAGGGCAAGTCACTTTTGTAAAACCATAGATCTAATCGCAATCATTTCAGTATAAATCATCAAGAAACCACCAGCAGTATCTGTTGATAAACGATCAACTACTGTGGACGATTTTCTAATTTTGTGCGAGTTTAATACGACTCCAACTGAAGGTATCAATGCTCCAAATATATCTCCCACTATTTCTGAAAAACTCGCCCCTCTCTTATTACGTGTTAGTCCATCCTTTACTTCATTGATTCCATCATTTTTATCCAAGTGGTACACCTTTGGAAATACAATACCAATATAGCAACATCCATACCAATGTGCAGGGAACCTATAGTAGGCATTCTCACCACACACATAATAGATTCCTGGAAAGACAGGAGTAGTTCCTCCTTTTATTCCCCATCCTCCCGTAATTAGGAAAGTATGATCACACTCACTAGAACCAATGAAATAATTGTTGTAATCAGTTTTTAGTCTAAGCAAGCAAAGCTTCCCTCTATGATGCCAGTCCAGGGTCATGGCAGCGTATGTCTCACCCTTTTTGTAATCTCCTTCTCTGAAAGCCCATGGAGGTACATGAGACATTTGCTCAGCAGCCTTTCTCTTGAAATCCTGCCTTCTATCCTCTACCATGTTAATGAATTCTATTTCTTCAAACCGCAGTCTACATATTAAGTTATGTCTATGAGCGTATACTATATCAATTGTTTTTGTTGGATGAAAAAATTCCCCCATATATTCTGCATTTTCAGCACTACTTACTCTATTCATGTTTTTTCTAATAGGAATTTCTGAGAACACTAAATCCATGTTAGAATAGTAATATTGTAAGCTACCTCTCTCGTAGAATAAACTCATGAGTACACTACAAGACACACCATATATAAAAGGTAGGTGATGATAAGGCACCCCCTCTGAGACAGACGATGGTAATTGCATGCACACATAACAATATCTCACATCCATCGTGTCAACATATTCATACAACAACTTAGTAAAGACATTTAACGAAAAGTCATTAATTGATTTATCTTGATGGTAAATGCTATCACCTTCCATCTTTTCCATATTAGTATGTGAGATTTCTTTAAGACTTTTAAAATATACTTTCTGACTCATCACACCATTAGTATTATTTTTATGGTTAGTTACCATTAAGACAGGCACAATAGCAATTAGTGTTAACCACACCAGCATTAGTAATAAAATACTAAATAAGCAAGCATTAATACATCTACTTTTGAACCTATGATTTTGATATCCAGTCTCTGTTATTTTTGCCATTTTAAAGAAAAATGTATATCAATTCAAAAAGAAAAAAGAAAAACTACTAAAACTATAAAACTATAAAAACTATCTAAGTAGTGTATCCAAACACTTCAAGCCTTCTCTCTTTCTTCACCCCTCTTTTTCTTTTTTTATATCTTCTTCACAGCCTTTAGTTCAATTTCTTCCTTCAGTTCTCTTTTCTTTGAATGAATTCTTTAGTTTTCTGCACCCTTTAGTTTACACAGTTCCTTTAGGGTGGTTCAAAACCATTTGCTTCACTCTGTTTTGTGTCTTCTTTGCTCTGATCTGTATGGTCAATTTCTTCCAATACCACAGATGTCCATCTGGAGCTGTGTATTTCTTGTTTGGAACTCTTACTCTCTTTGTTTTCCAAACTAATTCTTCTTCTGACTCACTTTGTTCTGTTTTATTTGTTACTTCAAATATTGTGTCTGGTATTTTCTTTTTCAGAGTGTATTTCGGTCTTTTCACTCCTTTTGGCCACACATCACCTTTTCTTGCTCTCTTAACTTGCACAGTTCCTCTGCTTCAGTGTCAAGTCCTTAAGTTCTTTTATTCGGTTCTTTTCTCTGTTGCATTTGCTCTTGATTCTCATTTAACACTCCTCCATCATTACTTTCAACAGCAGTCTCACGAGACCCAGTAGCTGGTGCCCACTTTATTCGACTTTGTTCTCCATCATCCACGTGTTCAACACTCTCAGAATCTGTAGCTTCAGACTCTATGTTTTCACGTTCTACAGCTTCTGGCTCTTCTTGACTCTCTGCCAGTCTCTGCTCTTCTTCCTCTTGTCTTTCAAGAGGACTTGGGACTCTCCTTGTGTGACTTGCGTGTATCAAATTCGGCAAGCCTCCACACTTCACTGCTGTCGTTGTCACCAGCATTACTTGGTATGGGCCATGCCACCTAGGCTCCAGACACGACTTTCTCACATGTTTCTTCACCAGGATCCACTCCCCTGGACTTAAATCATGTGCTTGCTCTTGCTGTGTTGTGGTTGCACTTTTTCCAACCTGATGAAACACAGAACGCACCACATCAGCCAATCCTTTGCAATAATCAAGCACCAAATCATCACTTATATTCATCAGTTGATTTGCTGGTACAATCGGCTGTCTCATTGCTCTCCCCATTATAACTTCATGAGGGGATAATCCAGTCTTTTTATCAGGAATGCTTCTCAGACTCATTAATACCAAGGGCATAGCATCTGGCCATTTCAGTGCTGTGGATGCACATACCTTTGACAGTCTCGATTTAATAGTGCCATTAATTTGCTCGACCACACCTGAGGCTTCTGGTCGATAGACACAATGCAGCTTTTGCTCAATTTGTAATGCTGTGCAAATCATCCGAATTATTTAATTATTAAAATGAGTACCTCTATCCGTTTCTAAAGAGACTGGAAATCCAAATCTAGGAATGATCTCTCTCAAAAGCAATTTAGCAACTGTTAAACTATAATTTCTTCTTGTTGGATATGCTTCTACCCAACGAGAAAACAGACAAACAACAACCAACACATATTTCAGTCTATTACACGGAGGCAATTCTGTGAAATCTGCCTGTAATCTAGTAAAAGGACCTGCTGCTTTTCCAATCCGTCCCCAACTGACAACAGTCTTTCTACCTGGATTCTGCTGCTGGCACACTACACACCTCTGGCAAAGACTCTCTGCAATAACCCTGAACTTTGGATTGTACCATGATTGTTTGAAAAGCCTAATCGTAGCATATCTTCCCACATGAGTCACTCCATGGTACATCCTTTCAAATTGTGAAAGTAAATAGTCTGGCATTCATCCATGTACACCCATATTTCATCTTCAGGTCTCTTTGTACATCCTGCTTTAATCCAAATTTCTATCTCCTCCTCACTAGCTTCTTCTTGCAATTGTCTAACTTCATTCCATGTTTTTACAGAAGAGAACATCAAGTGACAATTTGTATTCTTTTTTTCTGCTCCTTTATTAATCGAAACCGAATTTTGTGCACAGAAACGAGCCACTTGGTCTGCGTATCTGTTGCCACTAGTTATATAATCATTTCCTGATTTATGTGCTTGGCATTTGACCACTGCAATTTCTCTAGGCAATTGCAATGCATTCAGCAAATCTTTACATCCTTGCTGTTTCTAATCGGGATCCTGAAGATGTCAGAAACCACATTGCATCCATAATTGACCAAAATCGTGCACCACTCCCAAAACCATATTGACTATCCGTAAATATGGTTATCCTCAAATTTTTGCCAATTATACAAGCCCTGGTCAAAGCGACCGATTCAGAAATTTGAGCTGAATTTATCCCTCTTAGACAAGATGCTTCAAGAACCATGGCCACTGTACATACTGCATATGAAGCACGCAAATGCACCTTTTTCATCTCTCAGACACGAACCATCTAAAAACATCACACAATCTGATTCTGGCAATGGTGTATCTTTTATGTCAGACCTTGGTTTCATACACAACTCTGTCACATCCAGACAATGATGATCTGCTTCATCTTTTACTTCTTCACAACTCGAACTCGGCAACAAAGTTGCTGGGTTCAGTGTCGTGCATCTTGTTACTGTCACATTCTCAGCACCCAAAATCACTCTCTCATATCTAGTCAAATGACTACTTGTCATGTGCTGTGTCCTCGTCCTTGTTAGCAAAAACTCAACAGAATGTGGCACATACACTCTCAATGGATGTCCCATCACAATTGATTCACTCTGCTCCAGACTCACAGATGTAGCAGCCATTGCTTTCAAACAACCTGGCAACGCTGCAGCCACTGAATCAAAAGTAGCAGAGAAATATGCCACTGGACGACGCGTCATTCCATGTGTCTGTGTCAAAACTGAAACTGCACATCCATCTTTCTCACAACAGAACAATGCAAATTCTTTGGAATAATCTAGCATTCCCAATGCAGGTGCTCAACAAAGACTATCTCGCAACTCAACAAAAGCCTTCATGCTTTCTTCATCCAGTTCGATCGGATCGACTACATCTCTGTGAGTCAATCTCTGTAATGGCTTGGCTATCAATGAGAAACCACTGATCCACTGTCTGCAGTATCCAACCATGCCCAGAAACATTACAACTTCTTTCTGTGTTCTGGGAGGACCCATTTGCAGGATCATAGCAATTCGATCTTGTGATACTTTCCTGACTCCTTTCTCAATTTTGTGTCCCAAATATTGAACCTCTTTGACAAAACTGTAATTTTGCTGGTGACACTTTATGCCCACCTACTGGCAAATGGTTCAGTAGAGCAATTGTATCTGTCACACATGCTTCTTGTGTCTTTGATGCCACCAATAGATCATCGATGTATTGCACCAATACTGAGTCTTCTGGCATAACCAATGACTACAGACACTTTTTCAAAATCTGATTAAAAATCGAAGGACTCTCTGTATACCCTTGAGGAACTCGGCACCATGCCAAGACACGGTCTCCGAACCGAAAAGCAAAAAGCTACTGGCTATCTTGATGCAAGGGTATCGAGAAAAAGGCTTGGCACAAATCAATCACTGTGAACCATTCCGCGTCACAGGGAATTTGGTAAAGAATCACTGCTGGTTTTGGGTCTATCGGACAACAGGGTACTACAATCTTATTAATCTTTCTCAACTCTTGCACAATTCTGTACTTGCCACTCAGTTTTTTAATTCCCATAATAGGTGAATTACAAGGACTTCCTAGTATTTCTCTCAGAATACCTTGTTGAATCATTTGCTCAATTACAGGAGTAACTCCCTCAATAGTCTCAGGGCTCATTTTATATTGTGGTGTTTTCAGAAATTCTGCACCTTGTTTGACCAAAATTTGAATTGGATCAACACCCTTCATCAATCCGATGTCTTTCCCTGAAAAATCCCTCACATCAGTCGTCACAGTATCTCTCAATTCAACAGGCAAACCCTTTGCTGTAAATAAAGGATACAAATCATTCACTTCTATCCCTTGCCTTGCTAACATCACCTTGAAAGCAACATCCTCATATGGTGTTTGAAAAGCAATACCATCTGGTGTACAATAGATGGTGCAGTTCATCTTGCACAACAAGGCCCTACCTAAAAGGTTCACCGGACTCGTATCACATACCACAAACCGATGCAAATCTCTAAATTCTTCAATATGAACCTCTATTGGTTTGGTCACTGGAGTTCTAATATACTTGTTTGAAACTCCTACAACTTGGATAGTTTCTCCAGAGAGGGGTAGGTTTGGAATTTCTGCTGCTCTCACAGTAGAACGGGTAGCACCAGTGTCCACAAGGAATGTAATATCATTACCTTCCACTTTCCCATCCACAAAAGGACCTGATTTATCTACCTCTAGAGATGTGCCAAGCATGCACTCTTCCTCCCCCCTCAGACACCGTCATTGAGATGAATCTGAATCACTCTCAGGACATTGCAACCAATATTGCGAAACCATTTGTCCATTTTGTTTCTTACCAATCTGTTCACTCCTGTGAAATCCAGCATTCACACTGCATTTCTGTACCTGAGCATTCACATTATTTGGCATAGGAGCTTAAGATACTTGTACCTGTTGTACCTGTGGTGTAACTACCTGTTGCTGTTGCAGCTGTTTATTCACAACCACCTCATTCTGCATCTGTGGATTAGAATTTTGAACCATTCCATTATTTTCTAACAAGAACTTACACTCGTTCTTCCAATGTCCTAACCTGCCGCACGCATGACAAGGGAATTTTCCATCATCTCTTCTTTATTATTTCTACCTCTGCCCTTTCCCCTGTAATTGCACTTGAACACCACCATTCAGTACAACACTCAAACCAGATACCTGACCATTTTTAAAATTCTGTCCTGTCATCTGGAAACCTGTTTGAGAATAATCAACAAAATTCCCATTTTCATGCTGTTCGGCTTTCACTTGCGCCCACATCATTTTCTCTTTCAATTTCTTATGCCTAGATTCCATATCATCACTACAATATTTTGCATATCTCAGTATCTCATCCACTGTTTTGTTCTGCCAACAAATCAAATGCTGCTAAATAATATTACTAATTTCAGGTTTCAATTCAAACACAAACTTATGCACAAAATGTTCCATATCTTTGTCAGTTATGCTTTCAAAACCACTATATTGTTTAAACACTTGTAAAAGTCTCTCGTAATAGGCATGTACTGTTTCTTTTGACTCCTGTGTTGTCCTGTCAATCTTAACCCAATCTGTTTCCTTTGGGAAAATCTTACTCTTCAAATAAGTAATCACTTGATTATATTTCTTCATCACCTCTTCTGAAGGCGCTCCAGTTTTAACATCGCTAGGATATTCCTCTTTCGGCCAGTCAATTGCAATCTTACACTCAGTCCATAAATCAGCTGGAACTACAATGTCAAACAAACCATCCAAATCTTTTAACAAGACCTTTGAGACCTTTACAAACCTCTCTACCTGTTTGTACCATTCGACAGGCTTTTCTCTCAACCTTGGGAAGTCATTTGTAAAAGATAATATGTCCTGTCTTGACCAAGGAATATGAACATATCCACCACCCGGAACTTCTCTCATTGGATATATCATTTCAGCAGGTTCTGCCTCTTTTAATGGAAGCAAAGAAGATGCAGTCACATCCTTACTTGCAAGCGCCTCTTCTTTCTTTCTCGTCCATCTGTCTTTCCATCGTTCCAAATCCCCCCATTTTTTCAAAGTGTTAATCAACTCTTTTATTTGCAAACGTTTACCAGATGCATTCAAGCTCTCTAAATCTTTGTCACTAAAATCCAACCTATATGTCTTTTGTACAGCTTTTGATTTCTCGATATCCCCTCCATATTCTTGTGCTGCTTCCGCTAACTTCTCATGCAAATTTCTCGCTTTCAATGTAATATTTTTACACAAGAATAACAACTCATCATCCTGATATTTACTCAATCTCTCCGGAATTATTGTACCAATAATCATTTCTTCCAAATCTACTCTTAACCTACCTATATCTATACTCTGTTTAGACTTATTAGATGCCATTCCCCTAATCCAATCATCCAACTCTTCTTGCGAAGGTCCCACTGAACTCCCTGATACTGAAGTCGTGTCTCTCACATTTGGCGATAATTTTCTAGGATCAATCTGTACATTCCTTTTTGGGGTTTCAGTCACATTTCCATTTACTGGAATTTCAATCAGTGACGTACTCATTTCATTTGACTCTGGTCCACTAACACCCCTAGCACTATTCACTGGCACTGTCAATGAATGCACTGTCAAAATATTTTGACCCTCACTATACAATGGAACTATAGGACCAATTGTTACCGGAACTGATAACGCTTCAGCATTTAAACTCATCTGACTAATTTTCTGAGTCAGTTCTTCTTTTGTTCTATTGAGCATTTCAATCTCTCTCTCCTGTGAGACTCGAGTAGCTGATGAAGACAGTAAAACTAATGGAACTTGTGAAGCTTGTGTAACCTGTGGAACTTGTGGAACTTCTATCTCAATTAATGGTGCACTTGGAGTAATATCATCCGGACTCTCCTGATATGATGGAGGTCTCTTCAATAACATCTCATCTAATAACTCATCAGTTTCATTCAGATCTATATCTAGTTCTGAAGTCTCTACATTATTCTTTTTCTCCTTACACTTTCCACTAGCTTGTCCCTCAGCAACCATTACTGGATATAATCCATCTATCATTACATCTCTCCTCCACTTTTTCAACTGCGCATCCCATTTAACCTCTGAATACCATCTCTTTGTATTCCTATATTTCATCCCATTCCTATCTCTCTCCCTTCTATACACCTCATGTTCCCATTCCTCAAGCGCCTCATACTGCATAGGTCTAGGATTTGGTTTCAACGAATTCATTTGTCTTCTCAAATTTTCTAATACCTTTACATTGAAAGTACCATGCTCTGGGAAAGCTAAAACTCCATCATCCTCCGTATAACTCACCCAATTCTCTAACCATGTACACGTATGATATCCACGCTCTATCATCATAAAAGAAGCAGGCAATCTTGCAGGAGGTACAGGAAGTCCCTCTTTAGGAGCTATTGGCTTGTCTTTTCTAAACAAATCTTGTATCATCTTTATCAACTTCATTTTCAACTGTCTCTTCTCGCAAAATGCTTTAGAAATCAAGAAAAATCCTTCCGTAATTCTGCTCACTCTATTGGCTCCCACTCGTCCAATACCAGCGCGACTCACACCAACCAACCAATCACAGCACAATACACGCCCACTATCTGACCAATGCCAGCGCGGCTTTTTGTGACGTCAGTATAACTCCAGCGACTGACCCTCCCTTTACAAAATAATACGTCAATGTACTATAAAAGTCTTTCTCAATAAATTCTATTTAGAAACTACACAAAACGCTGCTACTTTGTCTGCTCCACTAATAAAGAGATAGTTCAATCGTTCAAGAGAACCTTATACAACCAGCAGAATAACGACCAGCGTCACTCTACTCTCAATCAAGTGAAAGAGGTCTTGGTATTCCTTTGGGGATACCAGCCAAAGTTTCGGAAGAGGACTTTTAGAAAAGAGGTCTTGGTACTCCTTCGGGGATGTAAGGCCAAAGTTTCGGAAGCGGACTTTCACTATTTCATACAATCTTCTTACATCAGAATAGGTCCCTTAAAATAACATCAACAGTATTTCACTGTTCGATATTACAACAACAGACAATGTACTTCTGCAGTGTGATACTTTCCCACACTATTCCTCTGCCCCTGAGGCTAAATCGATACCAAAAGGGGTTCCAAAAGGGATGATGGACGGAGCGTTAGAGCAAATCAAACACTCACCCCCAGTCAACTGATCTGGGTTTAATCCATCATCATTCTTTAGCTCACTCCACCACCCCAGTTCAGACATGGCCATATGCAAATCAGTCTGACCCTGTGCCTCATGGGAACAGTCCAGCCCGAACTGCCAAGCCATGTCTTCCCTGGACCGGAAACAAGCATCCTGGGACCGGTTTCGGGTTCAAAACCCTCATCAGCCAGGCTATCTTGAATCCAGTGGCAAAGTGAGCAAGGGACCCATGTCTGGGCATACCCTGCCAACTTAGGGCGAACAAAGCGATACCAAAAGGGATGATGGACGGAACGTTAGAGCAAATCAAACACTCACCCCCAGTCAACTGATCTGGGTTTAATCCATCATCATTCTTTAGCTCACTCCACCACTCCAGTTCAGACATGGCCATATGCAAATCAGTCTGACCCTGTGCCTCAAGGGAACAGTCCAGCCCGAACTGCCAAGCCATGTCTTCCCTGGACCGGAAACAAGCATCCTGGGACCGGTTTCGGGTTCAAAACCTCATCAGCCAGGCTATCTTGAATCCAGTGGCAAAGTGAGCAAGGGACCCACGCCTGGGCATACCCCTGCCAACTTAGGGCGAACAAAGCGATACCAAAAGGGTTGATGGACGGAGCGTTAGAGCAAATCAAACACTCACCCCCAGTCAACTGATCTGGGTTTAATCCATCATCATTCTTTAGCTCACTCCACCACTCCCAGTTCAGACATGGCCATATGCAAATCAGTCTGACCCTGTGCCTCATGGGAACAGTCCAGCCCGAACTGCCAAGCCATGTCTTCCCTGGACCGGAAACAAGCATCCTGGGACCGGTTTCGGGTTCAAAACCCTCATCAGCCAGGCTATCTTGAATCCAGTGGCAAAGTGAGCAAGGGACCCACATCTGGGCATACCCTGCCAACTTAGGGCGAACAAAGCGATACCAAAGGAGTTGATGGACGGAGCGTTAGAGCAAATCAAACACTCACCCTCAGTCAACTGATCTGGGTTTAATCCATCATCATTCTTTAGCTCACCCACCACCCCAGTTCAGACATGGCATATGCAAATCAGTCTGACCCTGTGCCTCATGGGAACAGTCCAGCCCGAACTGCCAAGCCATGTCTTCCTGGACCTGAAACAAGCATCCTGGGACCGGTTTCGGGTTCAAAACCCTCATCAGCCAGGCTATCTTGAATCCAGTGGCAAAGTGAGCAATGGACTCACGTCTAAGCATACCCTGCCAACTTAGGCTGAACAAAGCGAGCACAAAGGGATGATGGACGGAGCGTTAGAGCAAATCAAACACTCACCCCAGTCAACTGATCTGGGTTTAATCCATCATCATTCTTTAGCTCACTCCACCACCCCAGTTCAGACACGACCATATGCAAATCAGTCTGACCCTGTGCCTCATGGGAACAGTCCAGCCCGAACTGCCAAGCCATGTCTTCCCTGGACCGGAAACAAGCATCCTGGGACTGATTTGCATATGGCCATGTCTGAACTGGGGTGGTGGAGTGAGCTAAAGAATGATGATGGATTAAACCCAGAACAGTTGACTGGGGGTGAGTGTTTGATTTGCTCTAACGCTCCGTCCATCATCCCCTTTGGTATTGCTTTGTTCGCCCTAAGTTGGCAGGGTATGCCCAGACGTGGGTCCCTTGCTCACTTTGCCACTGGATTCAAGATAGCCTGGCTGATGAGGGTTTTGAACCCGAAACCGGTCCCAGGATGCTTGTTTCCGGTCCAGGGAAGACATGGCTTGGCAGTTCGGGCTGGACTGTTCCCATGAGGCACAGGGTCAGACTGATTTGCATATGGCCATGTCTGAACTGCGGTGGTGGAGTGAGCTAAAGAATGATGATGGATTAAACCCAGATCAGTTGACTGGGGGTGAGTGTTTGATTTGCTCTAACGCTCCGTCCATCATCCCCTTTGGTATTGCCCTGAGGCTAAATCAACATCCCGGGATCTTAGGTAACTCCGTACCCGTACTTCCTGACTACATAAAACAAAAACGCTAACTTTTCATATTAGTAGCCAAAATCAATAATTCAACCATTAATTTGCCAAAATAATCAATATAAACCATCATGCTGCTATCAAAACTGATCCAGCGATCTGGGACTAATAATTTTCCACAAACTAGGCCCAATTTCATTACCCACAAGCCCCTTCACGCTGAGATTAGAGAATAACCAAACAAATTACCAAAATTACCAAAATCCAATTTGTGGCTTCATTTCTATTATACCAATTGTGGCGATGCAATCTTTATATAGTTGACAGGGTTTGGCAAACCAATACTTGTTCTATAATAATCATAAACTAGAAAAACACCTCTAATAAAGACAGACACATTTGTATATTTATAATGTTTATCTAAAATAATGTGAAATAAATGCTCATCAATATCAAAATACAGTACAAATCATAGATCATCACAGAGCAACAATATCAGAGTAATAGTGATCAAAACACATCTCAACATATCAATGCATAAAGGAGTGGAAAGGCGAAGAGACAAAAGGTTCAGAGACAAAATAAATTTGCAAATGATTATGCAAATTCAGTTTTCTGTCTGAACTAACCCAATTGAATAGGAAATCTACTCTCTGGCGATGAGAGCAGTAAGGCCTCTCAAGTAGAGATTGAAGAGGCAAAGATTAAGTCAGGAATTCAGCAGACAGGAACACCCAGCTCAAGAATAGGAGACAGCATAGAAGGTCTCTCCTCACACAGGTAGGAAAGCAAGACACCAACTAACCACCAACAAACTCCCGCAAAAACTCCTAAACCCCTCCCACCAGGAACCACAATTATACCCTAAAACCCAAATGTCCAACCCACACTTGTGTCAGAACAGAGCATTTCTCTACACATGATTGGTTAAGGAAGGGGGTGTATTGTCACACCACTCTCGTCATGTCCTTTAGCTCATCTTCTTCATTGTTCATTTATTCTGTATATCTACTTCCACCCCAGGAAGTACAAATTCGGGCCTCTGCCATAGCATTCGTTTCCTCCATCCTAGTCATGTAGCAAATTATGTGTCACATTTATCCGTTTGTGCTGCACGAAGAGGAAATGTTCTTTCAATCAAGGAAAATTTTGTTTCTATCAGCTGTCTCTTGGCAGGCACACAGGACTGGTGAAGGACACTTGCCTTCCACTGCCATCGTCTTGCTCAGTGTTATTTTGCAGAATTTATTCTATTTACATTAACCCCGTGTTTTCCCGCAGAATAGAAAACCATGCTTCTATGAAAAACAATCACAGGCATTATTAATCATTTATAATGCTTTTCATTACGCATTCACCCCATGTTGCATCTATCCATGTGCTATCCATGTTAATATTATTTTTCGAGCAAACGTTATTAATGTGCACAAAAACAGCATTAGTCTTTTATTTTTCGTTTGCCAAGAAGCATTTGCGGCCTACTTCAGTGCTTTAGTACGCGCTTGCGCAGTAGCATTTTCCCTCCTGTTAGGCTCTTTTCCACATTAGTTTTTCACCGCACACGATTAGTAAATGTGACTGAGGGTTCAATTCGAGCAGGTTTTATTTCGCGAAAACCCTGCTCCATCAATATGTATATATATACCGAAGAAGGCGACAGCCGAAACGCGTTTGTTTTTCTTGCATGAGTTCTAAGAGAAATAAAATTAAGAACTCACCCCCGTTAGTGCTTCTCATTTGGGTCTGATTACCTATGGGATTGTGGAGCTTTGATATATATATATATGACTAGTTGGTGCGAGTAATAAAGAAGAAATTACGCACATATCCTGTCGGAGTCCGTGCCCGTTTGTCCAAGGAAAGTGGATGTATATTGGAAAGTATTGTGAGATATATATATATATATATATATATATATATATATATATATATATATATATATATATATATATGTCTCCAAACTCCTCCAACCTCCGTTCCCAAACACGACTTCAGCAAGGGAATCAGCGAAAGATCACAGCACCACGCACAGAAGGTAAATCTTCAGTGATTATTTATTTAACCCATTAAAACCAAGTGCATAAACAAAACGGTAGAGGACGGTCTACGCGTTTCGGCTCCCAGCCTTCTACTGGACCATAGAGTCCTGGGGCCTAGAAAGTCTCTTTTAAAGTGCCAGTGCAATTTTACATTTCTTTTTTCTTTTTCATTTTCATTAAAAGACAGACTAAGCTATACACAATCCTTAAAGGGTACAATTTTTTAACAATTGATTATTAATTTGGCTGATTTCAAGAAGAAATGGTTTACAAAAGTTTATACAATTAAAACCAAAGTTTTAAAGTATATATGTGCAAAAGTGCAAATCCAGCAGAGATTTTTAAAAGAAGGTGTAATTTAAAACCACAAATGGGATTGATCATGCTATTTCATGTTTGTATTCATAATGGAGTAAAAGCAACTAAATATTCGTGAAGTACATAAATGCAATGCATTCATTATAGGCAGAATAAAGTCCATTTTCATTATCAATTGATCAGTTCAGATCAGTTAAGAATAAAATTGTAAAGTACATTTTTGTCTCTAGTATGTTTTACATATGGTGCAGAGCAGTTGATTAAAAATATATCCTTTCCTTCCAAGATTAACATTTCTAATATTTAAAAAAAAAATGTATATATATGTTCAAGGCAAAGATACTGATTTACATAAACTAAAGTGACTAGTGCATAGCATGTTTACATTGAAGTAAAAACAGTAAAAAAATGCATGCCACTTCAGTGCTCTCATTCCATCATAATCCTAACCACTAAGACCCCTGAAAGCTCTGATCATTATTTCAATTGGACATCATTTCTGCTATAGATTTTAAAGTGCTAAATCTCCAAATTAAAAATAATATGATCCCATTGGTGTTTTATTTCTCTTGTTCTCTTTTTTTTCTTCTTTCTTCTTTCCCTTTTCTCCTTTTCTTTTATCTTTCCTACTCTTCTGGTGCAACAAGATCGAATGCAAAACATCATTAGGTTCAGTATTTGTAAAATGCAGTCATTCATTTATCCATTACATTTTCTCAAACTATCAGGTGTCCACAACCATGTTGCCATTATTATACAACTCCAATTTCGATTACATCCATGTTCTATTGCAGATGAACATATAGTTCTGCATCCAAATTATGGCCAAATGGACTCTCGGTACCAGTTGCTAAAATGAGTTTAGATTCCATCTTGCGCAACTCCAATGTTCTGTTTCCACCTCTCTCTTTTTGTTTCACAATTTTGATACCACAATATTTGAGATGTCGACAATCACTCGAGTGAGACTCATGGAAATGTTTGGCCATGGGATAAGTGAAGTCTTTGTTTTTAATAGCACGTAGATGTTGCAGTATCCTCAGTTTTAGTTTGTTGATTGTACTTCCTATATATCGTTTTTTACAGGAGCATTCTAGTTGGTATACAACAAACTTGGATTCACATGTGATGTGGTCTTTGATTGATTCAGTTCGACCATTCTGCAATTTATATGATGTTATATTTTGACCATGTTCACACGCCTTACATTTGTAGCATTTCCAGAAGCCGGGTTTATTGAGCCAGTGTGAGGTAGTAGATTTTAGAGGGTCAAGATGGCTTTTTGTGAGAATGTCCCCCAAAGATGCTGTCTTCCTATACGTAATGTTAGGATGAGGTGACAAGACTCTTCGCAGTGTTTCATCTAGCAGTAGGACACCCCAGTTCTTTCTAACAATTTTCTTAAATTCCCCACTCTGATTGTTATAATCCACAATGAGGCGTGTGGTTGTGTCCTTTTGATGTCTATCCATCTGAGGTCGTTTTTGTGTTAGTAGTTCTGACCTAGCTTTCTGAGTGACTCTTGTTCTTGCTGTTACAAGCACTTCCTCTGGGTATCCTCGTTCTAAGAAGCGTTTGCTCATTTCATTCAATTGCAATTCAATATCCTCCGCTTCAGAACAGTTTCTCTTTGCCCGTAACATCTCTCCATAGGGTATTGACCATTTGAGATTCTTTGGATGTCCACTATTTGCATGCAAGATGCTATTACACGAGGTGGGCTTTCTATACATTTTCGTACAGACCCTCTGGTCTTTTATGAACACTTCTACATCCAGAAAAATGATGTTCTTTGGGCTTACTGTAGATGTGAAGGAGAGATTGTACTTGTTGGCATTTAGAGAGTGGATGAAGGTTTGGAGGTCTGTGTGATCACCCTCCCAGACTATAAAGAGGTCGTCAATGAATCTTGACCAAAATTTGATGTTTCGATGATTCCTTTTCTCCAATACTTCAGTCTCCCAGACTGCCATGAGTAGATTCGCGTACGTTGGAGCGAATGATGTACCCATGGCAGTCCCCTGTTTTTGCAGGAAGATGTCACCTTGAAACAGAAAGACATTGTGTGTCAAGCAGTATGTCAACATTCCAACCAACATTTCAGAGTGCTCCAGAAAGCTAATGGATCTTGTTTGTAAGAACTGCTTCACAGCAGCTACGCCATCTGAATGGATAATTGATGTATAGAGCGATGAGACATCGATCGTTGCCATCAAGAAACCTTCTCTCCACTGGATCATTTGAATTTTGTTCAAAAAGTCCATTGTGTCCCGCAGATATGAGGGAAGTGACATGACATAATCCATGAGAAAAACATCCAAGAAGCGGGAAGTGCATTCTAGCAGAGAACCAATGGCACTAACAATTGGTCTACCTGGTGGATTCGTGAGTGACTTATGGACCTTGGGGAGGAAATAGATTGTTGCCATGACCGGATGGTCAGTTTTCAGATATAAAAACTCCTCCAGGTCAATGAGATTTCTTTCTTTCCAGGCATGCAGCATTTGATGGTATTCCTTAGTCCAACTCTCCATGGGATTTGAGGTCAATTTTTCATAATGCTCTTTTATATTGAGTTGTCTTTCAGCTTCAGCCACATAATCTTTGCGGTTTTGGATCACAATATTACCGCCTTTATCAGAGGCTTTTATGATTATTGTTGTATCCTCTCGTAGATCTTTAAGGGCTTGTTGTTCACCAGCTGTTAAGTTCCACGATTTTTTAATATTTCTCTTTTCGTTTCCATTCTCCATTGTATTTGTGTTAAGACACGATATATTATGGGTCATCTTATTAATTTCATCCACAATGATCTCCTGAAATAAATCGATTTTATTACCAGCTGGAAATTGTGGGCAAAAAGTGGACTGCTGTTTCAGGCCACTGTTGCCCCCCATGTTGGTTTCAATCCCCATTCTGTGGCTGAACTCCTTGTCTGTTTCCGAGGAAGGTTGCTGTTGCCCTGGTGTGGACTCATCTTCATCTTGTAAATCCACTAGTACTCTGAGGGTAGATATATCTTTTTGATTCAACTTTGATGTTGCCAGGCCGGCAGTTGGTCTAGATTGTTGGATGGAAGTCTTTTCTTCAAAATATTTTTTTAGTTTAATTTTTCTGCAAAATTTGTATAGGTCAATGCGCATGTTTGGGGTGTTCATATCTTTATTGGGGCAGAATGTAAGTCCCTTGTTCAGTAATGATATTTGTGTTTCACTCAAGATCTTGTCTGAGATGTTTATTACTAAATTGTTCTTGGTCAGAGTTTTCTTCAGTTTTACTTTGTCTTTCCTCTTCCTTTTTTGTGTTTTGCCCCCTCTCCTTTTTCTTCTAGTTGTGTTCTGGGTTGGCTTTTTCCCCACGTTGTTCCTCTTCCTCTCCCTCTTTGCCGTGTTATCATTTGCATGAGTCTCATTTCCCCGGAAAAATCCAGGTTCGATGAGTTAGGTTCTTCATTTGCAGAGCTGAGGTCAGAGCTGTCGATCGTCCCAGGGGTTTCATACCCAGCGCATTTATCCATTACTGCCCGGTTTCTGAATATATCATATTTCCTGGCAAAGGTGTATATTCGCCCATTGGCGTAATCCAATCTATCCCTGTTGAATTTATTTGCCTTCCGTTTTTCTACATCCGCCTCATGTTTATTGATTTTCTTTTCCATATTCTCAATTATTACTTTATTTTCTTCATTGTCAGGATACTGTTTTAGTTCCTCTTCCAGCTCCTTGATTAAGGTAACTAATCTTTCCAGTTTCCTTTCCGCGTGAATAATCAATGCACTCATCAATTTTAGGGAGCATTCATTGGTATCTATTTGCCATTGTTTAATTAAGTCTCCATCCAGGTCATTTAATGTTGGCATAATAAGTATTCTCAGTCTCCTTGGACTATATATATGCTATAGATTCATCTCTTTACCAAGGTAAGGATTTGTTGAACAGACGAAGCAAACCCAAATGATGGTGCAATTGTAGTTTATTTCATGCCCAACACCACCGCCGCCATAACGCGTTTCAGCCCGCGTGGGGCCTTGATCACATGACACTGCTGAGGGAGCGGTTACAACATTTAAAGTGCAAATTAGTGACGTTTTGCTATGCATCAGCTTTTTTTCTCTCTTTCATAGACATGGGAAAAAAATGTCATTCATATGTCTGAAGACACATCTATACCACGTAGTGGTATTATTATGTTGGTTCACCAGGGGTGTACATACATCTCTTAAAGTGCAAAGTAGAGCAAACATGATAAAATATCATGGGAATAGCAGCACATTGAATGAATAAATAAATATATACTCAATATATGTCTGTCCAGCTCTTAAAACTTCACCAGTTAGCGAAACAAGGCTTATATTTATGAATAAAATGAGGCTAAAAAAAAGTAAAACCAATGTAAAACTTTTTCTCATATATAGCAGCATCATTCAAAAAGCATATAAGTTTAATATTTGCATATGTGATATACCCATGAGGTTAAGATGTTAAAAAGATAGAGCCCAAGTGGGCAATTGCCAAAAGTCCATGTCAGCTTAAAAAATGAGACAAAGTCAGTGCAAAATACGCAAAATCATGTCACAATCTAAAGTGCAAACACTATGTAAAAAAATGTAAACAACAAAACAGTACAATGAAAATGAATTCTCAAACAAAAACATTAAAAACATTGTTATCAGGTAGGTCGGCAGCAGCATGAACGTCAAATCTTAATCATAATGACTTATTAAAGATGAGAGTAAAAATCTTCACTGGAGTTTAATCCATTCGGTGTTTTGCAGTCCATTTCTAAAATGTACCTTGTTTCTAATTTGCGTAACAGTGATTCACGATCCCAACCTCTTCTCAGTGGTGGGACCATGTCAATTACAAAGTACTTTAGATCAGCAGAATTTTTAGCATGTGATTCATCAAAATGTCTAGCAACAGGATATGTAGCATCGCCATTGTTAATAGCACGTATGTGCTGGAGTATCCTCTTGTGGACCTGCAGCTTCGTGCTTCCCACATAGCACAGGCCACAGGGACACTCCAGCACATATACTGCAAATTCAGTTTTGCAGGTAAGTTTTTTCTGGATGTGGACAGGTCTGTTGCTAAGAGGTGTCATGTATTCGGTCTTACTAACTCCATTTCTGCAGGCTTTACAAACAGAACACTTGATGAAACCCTTGCTGCTATTGAGCCAGGAAGTGTTAGTTCTAACCTCAGGGCTGCTTTTCACCAGGCAGTTGCTCATCGAGCGGGCCTTCCTGTATGTAATGCTAGGTGATCGTGACAAATGGGTCCCCAATATCGGATCACTTTTGATTAATGCCCAATTTTTGTTTACAATCTTGCGAATTGTTTTGTGCTGATTGTTATAGGTTAGAATCAATCTAGTCTTGGTCTGTTCGTTTTGTACCAGTTTGGTTTTTCCTGCTAATGCCAGTGGTCTGCCATGTTCATTTTCTTTGAGTATGGCTAAGTCGACCACTTCTGGGAGATAGCCTCTTCTTAAAAACCTGGCTCTGCAATCTTTCTGTGCAATTTGTAATCATTATCAGTGCTGCAAATTCTTCTTATTCGTAGCATTTCCCCGTAGGGAATGCTACTGATTAAATGTGCAGGGTGATGGCTAGAGGCATGTAATATAGCATTACCAGCAGTTGGTTTCCTGTACATTCTGGTGTGAAGTTGATTATGTTGGATGTTAATTTCTACATCTAGAAAGCATATTGACCTATTACTGATCTGACCAGTGAAACTAAGGTTAAGATTGTTGTTATTAAGTTTTTCAATGAATTGTTAAGCCTCATATTCAGATCCTTTCCAGATTATCATAAGGTCATCAATATACCTAAACCATTTAATGACATTGTCAGACATAATTTCAGGGTAGGTGGGCATGAGGATCTGTTCCTCCCAGTGCCCCATATGCAGACAGGCATAACTAGGGGAGAAACAAGCCCTCATGGCCACACCTCTCACCTGCTGGAACACTTGGTTGGGAAACAAAAAGAAGTTATTTTCAAGGCACATATTGATCATGGATAACAACATCCTGTTGTGATCGAGGAAGCACAAAGGTCTCGTATTTAAGTAATATTCAATGGCTTTTAATCCATCCCTGTGATGGATACTTGTATACAGGGAAGATACGTCAAGCGATATCAGCAGATAATCAGGTTGCCAGATCATACCTTCTAATTTTTGTAACAGATCACCAGTATCAAGAATAAAAGAAGGAAGATTCTTTACATGGTCCTGTAAGAAAAAGTCAACATACTTGCTGGCATTCTCCATAATGCTATTGCAAGCTGAGATTATGGGGCGTCCAGGTGGCTTCACATTGTTCTTATGTATTTTGGGTATAAAGTAAACAATGGGCATCACCAAGTGGTCCTTCTTTAAAAATTTAAACTCATCCAAAGTTAATAGACCAGTGCTTTTCCACGCCAGCAAGTTAGTATAAAACAAGTTCCAAGCCATTTTGACCTCTGCCATTGTAGATCTTTTGTAGCAATCCCTGTCATTGAGTTGACCAAGTGCCTCCTCCATATACATTTCCCTTGGCCACAACACGACATTACCGCCTTTGTCCGATTGGCGGATAATGACATTCACATTATTTTGGAGTTTTTTAATAAGTTGATGGTAAGCAAAGTCACAATAGTAGTGCCTCTTGTTAATGTTAACTTGCTTTTGGTGCAATAACCTCAGTTCTTGAGCAACTTTGTCGTGAAAGACATCAATATTATCTTTCAACATGATAGGGCAGAACGTTGACTTGGGTTTGAAGTTAGTGGGTGCTGTACTAACCTTATATCCAGTGCCCTGATTAGCAGATAAAGTTACAGTATCAGTGCCGTCCTCACCTTGCATTTGTAGTAGGTCCTGCAATAACTCTGCATCACCAGCTGTAAGTAAGGGCGGACTCATATTGTGTACTGGGTGGTACTGACCGTGCTGATTTATGTAACATGTGAAACTTACGAAGTTTCAACTTACGCACGTATTTGTACATGTCTATTCTGGTACCCGCATAATCACAATTACTTTTGGCACTGAAAGATAAACCAAGTGCTAAAATGTTCGTTTCCTTTTCACTCAACGATATTTTGGTTAAGTTGATTACCGTTTGTGAATCACAGGTATCAGTTAATGAATCTATTTGCGCCTCCATTGCTTTCGTGGTTTTCTGTTGGGTGGCTTTGTACTCACGTTTGTGTTGTTTGTTGCGTCGCCGCCTTGCACCCCGCTTCCTGTTGATGCTTTGCTGATGTTTGCATTTCGAGCACCAGAACGTAGAGTCTGCCTCCGATCCTGGCGCATGCAATCTAATTCTTGTGCCAGTGTGAACTTTCGAAACCCCAAGCGCTGTGCTCGTTGTTGATCATTATCGGACTTACTATCAATGTTCGAGCTCAAATCTGAAAGTGACGATGCAGGCGGTATGTCATTATTAACTGTTTGTAATGATGTCGAGGGACTTGGTGTCATTTTCTTAGTCGCTTTCACATTATCGTATTTCCTTGCAAAAGTAAATATTTGCCTGTGTTCGTAATCCAACCTGTCTCGTTGGAATTTATAGGCTTTCCTTTTCTTTATTACTTCGTCCTCACGGAGCAAGCATGCTGTCATGTCATCCCGATATTTGGCGGTGCTTGGAGTGATCGGAATCATATCAATCTCCACATTGAGGGCATCAATTTTACTTTGTAATGCAACCCGATCACTCTCGGTGTATTTGACAAGAGTTTCCACCAAACGCCGAGAGGACTCCAGGTTGCATTCGGCCCATTCCGATAGCATGCGGGGGTCTGGGTTCTCATAGCTCGGCGCGGGCATTATACGCAGACCCTGCGGTATCCTGCCAACCTCCAAGTACCGGGTGAGAGAGCGATGCTCCCACCACTTCGCCTGCTCCGCTTTGCTTGCTTTTTCCAAGTTTTTAAACAGTTCTTTGATCTTTGGCTGTGAATCAGGCGGACTGCTGGTTGTGGAACTTTGTACACGTTCCCCAGATGGGGAATCGTCGAACATGCCGCTTGCTGCCTCCTCCTGACTCCTCAAAGTGTCTGCGGACATGGTGATAATTAATGGGCTTTAAAATGTTATCTCGGACTTTGACGCCGATTGAATGTCGGCGTCCAGTACCTGCACACTCCTTCACGGGACACTCAGCGGGCTCCTACCCCAGCAAGACGTATCCGGCAAAGCACGGGTCCTCCGGTCAGCCGACATCCGACCACAACTCCACCACACAGCTCCACTGCATGGTAGGTACACTTCCGCCGTCCTGGGGCAACCACGGCTACTCCTACTCGGAGACTTGAGGATTCCAAGACACTCAGAATTGCTGCTTCCTGCCGTACGGCCCGTAATCGAAGGAGGGGTGTCGCTATTTTCGAGGAAGCAAACTCGAAAAATACTTGCGATAGATTCATCTCTTTGCCAAGGTAAGGATTTGTTGAACAGATGAAGCAAACCCAAATGATGGTGCAATTGTAGTTTATTTCATGCCCAACACCACTGCCGCCATAACGCGTTTCAGCCCGCGTGGGGCCTTGATCACATGACACTGCTGAGGGAGCGGTTACAACATTTAAAGTGCAAATTAGTGACGTTTTGCTATGCATCAGCTTTTTTTCTCTCTTTCATAGACATGGAAAAAAAATGTCATTCATATGTCTGAAGACACATCTATACCACGTAGTGGTATTATAATGTTGGTTCACTAGGGGTATACATACATCTCTTAAAGTGCAAAGTAGAGCAAACATGATAAAATATCATGGGAATAGCAGCACATTGAATAAATAAATAAATAAATAAATATATACTCAATATATGTCTGTCCAGCTCTTATAACTTCACCAGTTAGCGAAACAAGGCTTATATTTATGAATAAAATGAGGCTAAAAAAAGTAAAACCAATGTAAAACTTTTTCTCATATTTAGCAGCATCATTTAAAAAGCATATAAGTTTAATATTTGCATATGTGATATACCCATGAGGTTAAGATGTTAAAAAGATATATATATATATATATATATATATATATATATATATATATATATATATATATATATATGCTACAGTGTAATTATATTTAGGTCAGACTTTCCATAGGAAAGGCACCTTTTTCTCTCTAACAACATTGGTGCCGTTTGACCAATCTGCATGCAGCTTTGCAAAAACAAATTCAGCCACTTTGGCTCCATTGTGGAAAGTTTTGGGCCGAGTCATTATGCGGAGATCAAGAATTTATTTATTTTATTTATTTAAGGAGTTTTATATAGCGCTAGCTGGACCCGAGGGTATCAGAGCGCTTCACAGCAAGTAACTTATGTGCAAATAGGCAGTACAGAGTATATAGAAGAACATAGGGGTTTGTGCCGGATAAAGATCGAACAAAGGAGTGATCGAGCAGAAGGAGCATGGAGGGTGCAGGTCAAATAAGCATTGCATGCACATATAAACCACAAATGTTACATGAACTTATAAGCAACAAATACAATAGATATATCAGTAAAAATGTTCCTATAACGTCAGAGCATATTACAGTTCTGTCATATTACACAAGAAAATATATGCAGAGTGTCCTGGAAAGTTACTTGGTTATGAAAATAATAATCCACATTCCTTAAGTCGAGTATCCAAAAGGATTTCTTGATCAAGCAATGCGAGTATCCAAAAAGTTTTCTTGTTCAGAGTCAGTGTCACCGGTCACATAATTGAAGTTAGATGGAGTGCCGGCTAAGGTACTTCCTTGGTTCCTATCGGTTCGCTCGAGAGCGGGCAAGGAGGAGGACTTTGAGCAGGTTTTTGAATTTTGGAAATGAGGGGATCGTTCTGATGTGGGGGGGTGGAACTCCAGATTTTGGGGGCGTTTCCAGCAAACGATTTGGCCGCAGTTTTTTATTTGCGAGTTTTCAGCGGGATGAGTAGCAGAGTGTTGGAGCTTCTGAGGTTCCTGGACTGGCCGGCCCTTTTGAGTTTGGCGGCTAGGTATTCCGGTTTGCCTGTGTGCAGGGCTTTGTGCGTGAGGCAGGCTGTTCTGAAGCTGGTTCGCAACTCAATTGGGAGCCATTTAAGTTCTCTGAGTGCAGGGGAGATGTGTTCGAATTTCTTAGTTCCGGTGACCATTCTGGCTGCTGCATTAAAGGTTGTTTTCAGGGGGGCGAGGTGGGATTTTGCTGTACCAGTCAGGGCTGCAATCCCATAATCGATTCTGGAGAGCACCAGTGCTTGGGTGGCTTGTTGAAGGTCCTTGGGCGGGAGGAAGGGTTTTATTTTGTACAGTAATTTCAAATTGAGAAAGGAACTTTTAGCGGATCTTGTAATGTGTTTTTTCATGTCCAGTTTCGGGTCTAGGGTGATACCTAGAGATTTTACCGAATCCGCCAGGATGAGGTTACCATTGAGGGCGTCAATAACTTTGAGCCATTCTGCAATTTGTTTTTTTTTGTCTTTGTTGGAAATGAGGAGTATTTCCGTTTTCTCTTGATTGAGTTTCAGGTGGTTACTTGAGAGCCAATGTTGAACCTCTCTAAGCGTGGCGTTGAGTCTCTGGATGTCGTCAATGGAGGAGGTTTCCAGATATAACTGCGTGTCATCAGCATATAAGTGGAAAGGGATGTTGGATTTCCTGAGTAGAGTGGTAAGGGGTTCAATGTAAATGTTGAAAAGCTGAGGGGAGAGCACTGACCCTTGTAGAACACCCCTGTTAACGGGGTGGATGTCGGACTCGAAATTTTTAATTTTTATTCTTTGTGAGCGGTTGTGGAGAAAGGAAGAGAACCAGTCGAGGACTGGCTCTTCAAGACCAGCCCTTTCTTGTAGAACCTTGATGAGAAGCTTGTGATCGACTGTATCGAATGCCGCCGATAGGTCCAGGAGGATGAGAAGGCAGCATTGGTCCGAGTCGAGTGACTTGTGTAGGTCGTCTATGACATTGAGGATTGCGGTTTCAGTGCTGCAGCCTTTTCTGAAGCCCGATTGATGGGGATCTAGAAGGTTGATGTTGTCCAAGTGTTGGGTCAGTTGAGGAAGTACACATCTTTCCAGGATTTTGGACAGAAGAGGTAAGTTCGAGACAGGTCTAAAGTTATTCAGATCCTCAGTGTCTAGTCCTGGCTTTTTCAGCAGTGGTGTGACTTGACCAACTTTGAGGCAGTCTGGTACGACTCCTGATCTCAGTGAGCTGTTAATGATCTTGCACCATAGCGGGGCTAGGACGAGCTTCAAGTCCTTGGTCAGTTGAGGGGGGTAGCTGATCAAGGGCATGGGATGAGGGTTTAGCGTTGGAGATTAGTTTGACTATCTCTGCTTCCTGAATGGGAATGAAGGAGGACCAGTGTTTTGGGGCGTTCAAGGAAGCGCTATTGTTGGTTCCAGACGCCTGGATCTCGGTGGAGGGGATGAGATTGGAGCCAAGTGAGAGATCGATATTGGCGATTTTGTCGTTGAAAAAGATGGCGAAGTTGTCACATTGTTCTTTAGATGCCTGAGTTGAGGAGGTCACTGGCTTAGAGGTTTGTTTCCTGATGATATTGAAGAGCTCTTTGGGTCTGTTTTTTGCGTTGTCTAGCGCAGAGCAGAAGAAAGAAGTCTTTTTGTTCTTAATGTGCTTTTTGTAGTTCCTGCGGGCTGCTTGGAGCTGATCGCGATGGAGGGCGGTGGGATTGTTCCTCCAGATTCTTTCTGAGGCTCTTAGATGCCTTCTTTCTTCATTGATGTCAGTGGTGAACCATGATCTGGATGGAATGCTCCTGGGTTTTTTTAGTTTCAGAGGGGCAAGTTGGTCCAGGGTGAGCGTCATATTCGAGTTGTAGAGAGAGGTGAGTTCGATAGTTGGGAGGTGATCAGTGATGTTGGGGAGGAGCGCGCTTATTCTTTCTTCTAGATCCGCTCGGGGATCTGAGCTGTGTTCCTAATCCATTTGGAGGGGTCCTGCATGGGGTGTTGAGTTAGGACCGCTTGGTTGATGTGAAAAAGGATGATGTGATGGTTGGACCAGTCTACGGGAAGGATGTGGTTGATGGTAATTGCATTGCTTTCGGCAATAATTGCGTCGGGGGTTGCTCCTCTGTGGTGTGTTTCTTCTGAAAAAGAAAAAGTGGGAGTGCCAAAAGTGTCATTTCTCATGTTAATTCCCATATGAGACTTTGCTCTTTGACACAGAAAGAAAAATGCCAAGGGGAATCACAGAAAATTTGGCAAAAGGTTAAAACTTTGCATAGAAAGAGTGTTTTTTGTAATTTTGTGTAAATCCGTTTAAACATTTTTGAGGAATTTGCATTTAAAGAGGGGCTCAGGTTGGGCATGAAGGGGTTAACCTTCAGAAAAAGTTACAGATATCTGGACAGTTGGTCCCGCAGTACTCCAATGTTATGCTACTGCGGTACTCCTGCGGTACCAAAATGTAAATATCACGTGGACCTGATTAGTCAATGGAGTTTTTTCTCCTATTGGCCATTTTGGTACTGCAGTATCTTTACTGTCCCCACAGTAACATAACAATCTGTTTGCTGACCTCAACATTAGAGAAAATGTTTGGGCCGCTGTTACGGGAATGGGGGACTTGGACCCCGGCTCCTGGGAAAGGTTTGAAAAGGGCCCACAAAGGAGCACTAGGGCCTAGCAGAAAAAAAATAAAGCTGATTTTGTCACTAGTAAAGTGAACTACCGTGGGACCTAGCACAGACCCTTGGGTGGCACACAGTACACCTGTCTTATGGTGGTACTGCAGTAGTACTCAGGTACTCAAAATAATATAAATCAAAAATGCTGCATGCACTAAGGGTTGACTGCAACCCAGAGGGTTGAATGCAGTCACCCTCCCCGGTGCACACGTTATGTAGATCAATTGTACTAATTAACGCACAGTCGCAAATTTATTGCTAATGGTCAAATTGAATTTTATTACCACAAAAGAGAAAAAAATTGACATTGGAGTGCACGGTTTCTTGCCTCACAGATTACAATGATTTTATTCCGAAAAGCATCTTGGCCACTTGCTGCATTTGAGTGTTGCATTCTGTATTGGCACAAACAAGATAAACAGCTACTTAAATACCATTCTGTAGTCCGAGACCTAATGCAAAATGATGTGGTACCCCTTCAGAATGGTACAAGGATCCCAAGTCTGCCATATATCCAGCCGCGGCCCATACTGGTAAGAGCGGTGGGGCGGTAGGGCCGGGTGAGGGGGGGGGATTTCGACGGACGATGACGAGGGAAAATGAATTATTTATTTAATTTTTCCTTGTCATCGTCCGTCGAAATCACCCCCCCTCCACGCCCCACTGCCCCAACGCTCTTACCTGCATGGGCCGCGGCCGCATATATCACAGATATTAATTGGCCTTAGGCTGAATGGGGACCCCCCCATGAAGGTTTGGGGGCCCTGTGAATGACCGGCCCCCTTGCCCTGCTGGGGCAGCAGGGGCCTGTTACGCCCCTGGCTGTAGTTTGATGGGTTAAGTTAAGGATCTACATCACTTTATTAGAATTAGCATACTCTGAGAAAAATAATTACTGATCACTGTTTTACTAAAGTCTACAAAGGGGGGGGAACATCTCTTCTAGCTAGGCCACGATTTTGCGAAATTAACTTGTGTTTACCTTGACAACACTATCACTGTTTATTTGATATATATTTCACTTTAACCATATTTGTATTTCTATTTTGGTTTATCTCTTTCATACCAGAGCCAGTGTCAGTGTTCTATTTTAGATTTTGTTGACACCTAAAATGGTTTATTAGTTGTATCTCACCAGTTCTCATTTTGACATTTCACCTTCCTCAGATAAGTTGTTTTTATTTTTTCTGTTTATTAATATGATCTGTTTGGTAAATGCTCCCTTTTATTTTAAAAGTCTGTATCTGAAAAAAGACACTCGAGTGAGTGGTTTCTACTTCATCCAGTTATGACATATGGGTTTTTGGAAAACTACTAATGGAGTGGACAACCGATGACCAGTTGAGTTAATCAGGGACAATCTATTAGTTAATAATATGTTGAACCAATATGCTGCTGAAAGGCAATTAAACATTCCATTTATGTAAATAGTGTTCTCTCCATTTTCTGCTTCCTGTTTTTTTCTCGGATTTTCGCCCTTGATTATTTGTAATTTTGTATTTTACAGTATAACTCTATGTCTAAGTAACTGAAAGTGGCATGTTTTTGTACAACATTGGGTGCCCTTTATTTATGTATTTAAAATAGTTAACATATAACATAGATTATAGAAGGAAGACACCCATACATTAGTTACCTTTCTAGATTGGTAAAAAGTAGGCCTTTTTCTGTGTTTTATCTTGTAATTTAGAGGCACATATTAGTTTGCAAACAGCAGACAGATAAGGGGAGCAGGTGTTGGAAACAGTCAATCTAGACGCACTGGGCAACATTTGCTAACTTCTGGCACAACCAAAGTTTCTGTGATGTGTTGCATCAAAGGTAGAGAGAAAAACTGCGCCATATTTATGAAGATATGGCACTATTTTTCTCTCCCCCAACACTGGCGCACTTTAGGCTACCATGCACCACTGCACACACCCTTTCACAGAAGTGCAAGGGTGTGTGTGTTGTCAAGCATAGATTATGTACTGGAAGAGCAACTTTCCAGTACAAAACTGTACTTTGACATACTTTATATGTTCCATGTTCCCACTTTGTATGTGTGGTGTGTGCTGTACAGCCAGCCTGGGGTGGGGTGGGGCTTTAGCCCCCTCCTCCCCCCTCCCCATGGTCTCACGTAGGGGCTGTGCAGCTTCATCTTCGAGGACACACGGTGTCCAGGGCTGGGCAGGGGCTGACGCCTCAGACGCATTTAAAAGTATTTTGCAGGTCTTCTAAAGACCATTTAACAGCTGTGTCTTTTGTATGCTTTCACTTCATCCTTTGCCCCTGCCGCCCGCACTCTTGTACAGGACTGTTGCTGCCACAGTGGGAGAATATATGTTTCATGAAAAATACAGAGGTGGGTAAGCAGGAAATTAATAGGGAGAGCCAAGCCAGAGCACAGGAAATTATTGGGCATGCCTCTAAGCTCTATAACACAAACAAAGTCCTCTGCGTCATATGTAAATTGTTGTGTAAAATGCAGTAGCGGCCCGTGGAGGGAGTTCCGTTGGGCGGTGAGGTGGGGCGGGGGAGGGGCAGGGTGGGGGGTAGTAAACACCGGAATATGGATGAACGGAGGTAAGTAAACAATTAAATAAATAAAACGAATTTCGTTGCGTGCGCTGCATCGCATTTTGCATTTTGCGATGCAGCGCACGCACCGAAATTCGTTTTATTTATTTAATTGTTTACTTACCTCCGTTCATCCATATTCCGGTGTTTACTACCCCCCGCCCCGCCTCACCGCCCCACGGAACTCCCTCCACGGGCCGCTACTGGTAAAATGTGCTAAAGACTTTGAAATTCAAAAAGTGTATTTCTTTAATGTGGAAGTGTTTCACTTCAAGACACTAAAATGAACTGCTGCATTGAGTGACATTTATCAGAAGTCTTAGAGCAGATTCAGTAACATTATGCACTTAGTTTGCAAATGTTTATTTAAAATTTACGATTCAGCACAAAATTTGTTTTGCACTGCAATGTTGCCTAAAAGTAATGCAAAGCAATGCTTTGCTCTGCTTTACTTTGCTTTGCGTCAAGGGGATGTTCCAAGGGCAGTGCATGAGTGTTCCAGTTTCCAAGGCTTTTAATGCAAAGCCCTATCCACTAACAATAGTAGAGCGGTTTCTGTGCCCAAAAATATTGCCTCTTTGAGGCAGGGCATTAAAAAGAAGAACATTTTTTTATTTCTCTAAATATTTCCAGCTTTGCATCTGCTGCACTGTACAGCATGCATCCAAAGTGAGAAAAGGTTTAACGTTTGCTTAGGTATAGTATTTTGAACTAGTATGGTACGCTTCCAGTGTGAAAGCTATGATAGACACCATGCACACACCCTTGCACTATCATGCAAAGATGTGTGTGTGGCACTAGGCAGCCTGAATGCGCATCAGTGCTCACTTAAAAGTTATGGTGCTGCCCTGCTCTCTCCTCTAACGCAAAGCAGTGCAACAATTTTGGTTGCTGCGCTACGTTGCATGGCTTTTTAGTAAATCTACCCCACAGTTTCTAAATATAAACCTAGAAACATTAATATCTCCAATGATGATGCTATTAGTGAACCAAGATACAAGCAAATTATCATGTGAACCCTGCTAAGGTTTTAATAACACGTGGAGCAACATTAAAATCTATCGAAACATACACAAGTGAGGTTTTTGTACAGCACACATCCTAAACTGAGGTTTTTTAATGTACATATAAAAGAGATGACAAAGGAAAAGGAGGCCCAATGAAATAAGGCTATTGCCTAGGATCGCACAATTTTGTCAAGGAGGTAAACTGTTGGATCCCAGGTGTCCTAGTTTCATGTTGCACAATTTAACCACTAGATGAAGAGAAAAGGGGTTTAGTGATTGATAAAAGCCACATGAAGATCTGGCTCGTTTTTGGCTCGAGGTTCTCGAGGTTACAAAAATCTTCCCGAGTCAGAGCTCAGGATTTGGCTTTGGCCTTCAGTGGCTCGCATAGCTCCGTAAAAGCGAATGTAGGCGTGTCCAAAAAGCTGACATTTAGTTGCAGGATCAAGTGATGATTTATTTTTCCAGCGCAAGTTACTTATTGATGTCATAATAATCATAGTTTAAATTACACCTGAAACTTCACTTGCTAATCATCAATGACATGGTGTGTTACTTAGAGATACACTATCCTGCATTCACAGGACTCACACTCCTCGCCCTACACTTACACAGGTTCACCACTCACTGAACTCACATGGCACTCTGCTCACCCATTACTTACACTGTTCACCCTCCATTCACATGGACACACTGGTCACTCAGCTGTTACATGGGCACCCCACTCACCCTGCACACATTTCTGCACACCTCCTAGCGCCTTGACGCCCTTGGGCAAAGTTCGCGCTTTACAAGATGTTCATTCATTCATTCACCTTCCACTCAGCACTCACAACGCTAACCACGCATTCATTCCACTCACTGTCACCCAGCACTTACAAGGGCACACCTTTCACACAGCACACATTTAAATTACCCAACACTTGTAAATATGCACATAAGTCTATAAATGCTCCCACAGAACATCTGCAATTCCCGTAGTACTAGATGCCTATTCAGTTCCATTCGCAACCTCAGTGTGGGTGCAAGAGGGAAGAGTGTACTGAGACTGTGCGATGGAATGGGAAGGGAGATTGGTCTGAGGCTGTGGGGGCTGGTGTGGGGGTGAGATCAGTCTTAGTCTGTGGGTGTGAGCCAGGAAGGAATGGTGCTTTGGTATAGGAGGGGAAAGCAGGTGAAAGCTGCTGGAGGGGTAGCTAGCACCACAGTCTAAGGGTGAAGCACTGCATCTGAGGTTGTGGGCTGGTATGAGAGTTGAGTGGGGACTGCAAGATAAGAGTGTGATGGGGTGGGCACAGGCTATAGATGTACTCGTTGGTAGTGCACTTAAGCCTTGTTGGTCTGCATACTGGCTGCTGTGAAGGAAGCAGGTGAGGGTGCCAGTGGTCAGATCTGTTTTTGCTGCTTCTGAAGTCTCAATGTAGACCAGCATCTGAACCCACAGGCCTGCATAGTGATAGTGCACTGCAGGGGCTGCTACTGGAGGGGAGAGCGAGTCTGGGCTGTTGGGGCTATCATGGGACAGGGGAGCTGGATATGAACTGAGGCTGTGGGTTGGTGTGGGAGGAGTGGGTATTGGTAGGGGGCTTTTTGGGACATCCCGCCACACGCTATGACTGCAGCAAAGAGCACATCCATTGTGGTGCCTGAAAGGATGGATGTGTTTTCTGCACATCATAAATGTAGATGGGGAAGAAAAAACATAAAGAGGCTCAGATGTCATCACGCTGTATGCAACAGCCATTTCATTGAGGGACAAACCCATATCGGCAAGCTCTATTCACCAATACTTCTACCAAACATACTGCTGCCGGCTCACAGAGCAATACTCTTAACCAGTACTTCCACATCACGATTAAAAGGTCTTCCTCTTGCAACTTGACAACATCAGATTGCAGAGAGTGCACTGAAGCATACTGCATCTTTTCTATCAGACAGATCATCATCTCACTTTATCCCTTCAGGTGGCTCCATTCAAATCCCAACTAATGTGCCTAACAGTTCTACCTCTTCTATAACACTTGCCTTGGCTCTCCACCGGACCTATTCTCCTGAACTATACTATTATGCAGATAATACACAAATTAGATTTAAGTATGAAAACACATCTGAGTTTGACTCATACTTAAATGGGTTTGCCTCAAGAGGTCACATAAAGGATGATCTAGAGCCACAAGAAAATAAACATGTCACAAATCGAAATATTCATATGTGGCAAAAGGATAAAACACCACCCATAAACAATATGGCCTTAGCAATCAGCCCCCCCACAAAACAACTCAATCCTAGTGAGGAATAACGGGGTAACCATGGATTCCAAATTTTCAATCATAATCAGTTTGGATTTGTCCAATGTGTTTAAACTGCAAAGTTTGGCACTTCTTTCCCATATATTGTCTATAAAGATACCTCTGCCCACATTGCTTGAAATTCTTGACCCGCACCACCTTCTGGAAGTGTTACCCCTGCCCCCAAATGTTGGGTCTAGTTGTGCCCCTGCAGCCAGCACACATGCAAAGATAGAAAAGTGTGGAGACTTTTAAAGCATGTACCACTGCTACTCCTTCCTTGAGGAAGTTTAATTTTTGGATGCTAATACATGTCTACAAATGTTAGTAAACAAGGCTAGACTGACAGTACCGGGCATCAGGCGTTTTCCCAGGATGTAGGAGGGGTGGGGGCCCGATTTGTTACTGGAGGGTGTTTCTGTAGCAGTGCAGCAATTTTGAAAGCACCTGCTGCAGAGTTCCTTGTATATCCAGTAACAATAAATGTGTCAAGATAACTCTGGTGATTAGTGTACCTGCTGGAGAGAGATCTTTTGTCTAGTGGCAGTTTTGACTCATCGAAGGTAGCTCAGAGGGTTAGCATGCCTGCTGCAACAGACGTGTACCATGCAGATCACAGAGCAGTATTTTATGTGCATATCTTAGTGGGTTATTGCTTTTGTCGATAGACCCTTTTGCTACAGTGCAGTTCATAAGCTACATTAATAATCTAGCACAGTGAGCTATGACATGTTATCAAAGAGCTGCACGCAAACTACATGGTACAGGTTAGAAAGTTATGTTTTTTTCTGAGTCTTTCATTATCCTAATGTTGCTAAAAAGGGGTTGTTTGGGTAGAAATAAATTCTTATTAATAAAGCCAACCCAAACCACTGTGTTGTGTTCTGAATCCTGAGTTTGTGCTTCCCCAGGCCAAGTACTCTTAAAAATCATGCCTACCAATATGGGTTACATGTGAATCCTACACCTTGTAGTCCCCTTTGTCTTATGTAACGTTTTCTATACACTGATTTACACACGTATGATTCATTGTGACTGTATGTGTGTGTGTTGTAAAGTGTTCCAACACCCTATACTGGTAGGAGAGGCACTATAAAACAAATGAAATCCATGTGAGAGAGGGGCTACGGAGAGATGTGGGCACTGTTGGAAGGTGATAGTGAGGTAATCATTGAAGAGCCCGAACAAAGATTGTCCTGTCCTGCTGCACTGTAAGGTCATCATTTACTATGCTTTAAAAGCTAACACAATTGAACATATAATGAAATATGTGTTGTAGAATGCGCTATTTTTGCCCAAATGTTTATGGGAGGAGAACCCCCCCAAACCCTCCTTGTAGTGGTCAGGCTCGCTCACTGCACTCGCTATGCACCATACAGGGGCTGGTCTGACAAAATTTGCCAGGGCTGCTTTGGGTTCCTAGTCCAGCCCTGTTAGTAAATAGGGATTTGAGTCAAAATATATGGCTGGTTGCATGGAAATGCCCATGTACCCACCTGGGACTACCCTTTTATGCAAAGTAGAAAAAAGTAGTGCATAGCACTATTTTGCATAATGTTAGACAACTTTCCAAACGGAAATCATGACTTGCATTGGAAAGCATATGTCATCACAACGCTTTGCGCCAGGTTTACGTCACTTTTGTGAAGCAAACATGGGGCAAAGTGTTAGTAGACTTTCCCTACCGTGTGCACCATCTATTGATGCACATCGTGTCATTCTATATGTGTAAACCATTATTGCCTCCTGTTTACGCTTTTCTTGGTGTGCAGTTTAAGGCGTTGCAAAGGGCCATGCATACCTCGTTTGGCTGGAGAGACTGACTACTATATTTTCACCATGACACCATCGACGTGGCCCTTTGATGTCGTGTGATATCAAAACAAAAAGAGGGGGAGAGGAGGATATGGCTAGGTTCTTCCTCCTGGGTACTTGTAAAGCAAAAGAAGATCCGTAAATAATGGATCAGGGAACCTAGCTAATAGGGAAGAGGAGGGGTCTACTAAATGAGTAAGACACACCTCAATAAAGGAAAAGAAAATTATTTTCTTGAGTCCCCTCACTCACCAAAGGTTTCCCCTAGGTGACATGCTTCATCATTGGGGCCATCCCAAGCATCTACTGCTTGGGGCGTGCTGCGACTTGCGATAGTTACGTAGGAGCACTAATTTTTAAGATATGACTATGTGTGGTGCAGTGAAGGGGAGTGGTGTGAGTGATTGTTAAAAATTACCTAACTAGTGAACGTAAACGATTTTATTCTTGCTCCTAGTTGGCAAAAGATAAAAAGGGGTTAATAAAAGGGAAAAGAATTAAATGTCCCTGATATTGTAAGTCAACATGTTTCGAGGTGTCCCCTAACCTCTTCTTCAGGACAACATGGGGACCAGCCCCATGTGTACCACTCTGTGCAAACCTGTAATAAAGTGAAAAATAAGAAAAACAATGGGGCGCGCACTTATTGTGTCAGCGCTAGATATAATACATACGGTTAAACTGAACACGTAGTATCTAATGAAGAAGTAAAAAACAGACAAGTTAGTATACACTGCCTGCCCATCTGTCTCGTGGGCAGGTAAAAAACAAAGTCTTTTAGCGATCAAATCAATCCAATAGTGATGGTGCTCTTGACTGTAACTTTAAACATGTACTTAGTTCTGTTCAGTCTACTAGTCTTGTGTCTCTGTAATTAAAAACACATGTTAAAGGAATAAAAAACACTTGTGAAAAAACATCAAACAAAACAAACATTACATGAAACATATAATTGCGTGTTGCCTCATGGACCTACTTAATAACTGGCAAAAGTAAGCCCCATGGTCAGCCCGGGTGGAGGAGCCTGAATAGACCCTAGAGAAAGAGAAGTAAAAGTCTTAAGTCAACGACTCGAAAGAGAGAAAATGAAAAAGGAAAACCTCATTAGTAACTTAGGAATGGGCTCCCAATGAAGAGAATCTTACTTGACTCGGCTAGCCTCCGTCAATATGACCTACTCGTTCCCATAAGCGGACCGCATCTTAGCGTGTCTGGCTTCCGAGAGGTCTAAAGTAGGGAACCAGGAAACTGCCTAGTCACGAACGCGTTTAGGAAGACTATACCGCGTATCGTAATAATAGAGATGCTCTCCTGGAGACTTACGTAAAACAAGAAACAGGAAAAGATAAGAGACCCATCTGCATCACTACCTTCAGCACAGCGTCAGACAAGATCACAAAAATGGTGAAAAAACATTGGAATATCCTAAACAGTGGTAATTTAAATATCCCCATTCCAATGTTTTCACATAGGAGAGGGAAGAATCTACGTGACCTTCTAGTACACACACGCCCGAAACCTAATCAGAGAAATAACCAACAGACCATAAGTACTTTACCAACGGGCCACCACCCGTGTGGGAATTGCAGCGTGTGCCACCTAACTTCCACCACAAAAAGGGTCTGTTTTAATACAGGCACATCATGGGAGCTCAGAAATTTTACAGCATGCAGCACAGTAGGTGTAGTATATTTGATTACATGTCCCTGTAATCTCCACTATGTGGGCATGACAACCAGGAAGGTGGGTACAAGGATCTGTGAACACCGTAGCAACATCCGGTGCCACAGAGCGAGTACCAGGATGACAGCACACTTTAATGATATGCAACACACACCCAACGAGATGAAGTGGGTGGTGTTAGAACATATCAAACCATGTGACAACCTTGAGCAAAGGTTGTTGGAAAAAGAACAGAGGTGGGTGTTCAAACTACGCTCTGATACTAAAGGGTTAAACGAAAATATTCCGTGGGGTCATTTTTCTAGATAATTGTATTCCAACTATACATGAAGTATTGTACCTCCACCCTTCTGCCCTTAAAATCATTTTATTATTTTTTCTATTTTTTCTATTTTTTCTAAAACTCTATTTCAATGTCTTGTCAATATAAACCCCCCCTTTACTAGATATAGTACACATAGGATTCAGTCCCTATCAGGACCTGTTTTCACCATTTCAAGATGGCCGCCGTCTTATTATGACCCTTTTCGCAATAGAGAAGCTCTGTTTTTTCATAAGGGAATCGCTTAATACCGCAGGGTTCGAGACCCGCTTTCTCAGTTTCTTAATTTCCCTTATTTTCTAATTTTTACCTTTACTAGATATAGCACACATAGGATCCAGTCCCTATCAGGACCTGATTTCACCAGTTCAAGATGGCCGCCGCCTTATTGTGGCACTCTCGCAATAGAGGAGCTCTGTTTTTCAAAAGGGAATCGCTTTATACTGCAGGGTTCGAGACCCGTTTTCTCAGTTTCTTAGTTTCCTATTTTTTACTTTTATTACATCTACAGAGTGTTTTCCTTATCTTTGAACCAATTAGCCCTCGTGAACAAATTTCTGATTGAACCGAGGATTCCTTGCCCATTTTAGGCACGATACACGCAACATAAGTACACCCAAAATGGCCCCCATCACTTTCAACGATACGCGGTATAGTCTTCCTAAACGCGTTCGTGACTAGGCAGTTTCCTGGTTCCCTACTTTAGACCTCTCGGAAGCCAGACACGCTAAGATGCGGTCCGCTTATGGGAACGAGTAGGTCATATTGACGGAGGCTAGCCGAGTCAAGTAAGATTCTCTTCATTGGGAGCCCATTCCTAAGTTACTAATGAGGTTTTCCTTTTTCATTTTCTCTCTTTCGAGTCGTTGACTTAAGACTTTTACTTCTCTTTCTCTAGGGTCTATTCAGGCTCCTCCACCCGGGCTGACCATGGGGCTTACTTTTGCCAGTTATTAAGTAGGTCCATGAGGCAACACGCAATTATATGTTTCATGTAATGTTTGTTTTGTCTGATGTTTTTTCACGAGTGTTTTTTATTCCTTTAACATGTGTTTTTAATTACAGAGACACAAGACTAGTAGACTGAACAGAACTAAGTACATGTTTAAAGTTACAGTCAAGAGCACCATCACTATTGGATTGATTTGATCGCTAAAAGACTTTGTTTTTTACCTGCCCACGAGACAGATGGGCAGGCAGTGTATACTAACTTGTCTGTTTTTTACTTCTTCATTAGATACTACGTGTTCAGTTTAACCGTATGTATTATATCTAGCGCTGACACAATAAGTGCGCGCCCCATTGTTTTTCTTATTTTTCACTTTATTACAGGTTTGCACAGAGTGGTACACATGGGGCTGGTCCCCATGTTGTCCTGAAGAAGAGGTTAGGGGACACCTCGAAACATGTTGACTTACATCAGGGACATTTAATTCTTTTCCCTTTTATTAACCCCTATTTATCTTTTGCCAACTAGGAGCAAGAATAAAATCGTTTACGTTCACTAGTTAGGTAATTTTTAACAATCACTCACACCACTCCCCCTTCACTGCACCACACATAGTCATATCTTAAAAATTAGTGCTCCTACGTAACTATCGCAAGTCGCAGCACGCCCCAAGCAGTAGATGCTTGGGATGGCCCCAATGATGAAGCATGTCACCTAGGGGAAACCTTTGGTGAGTGAGGGGACTCAAGAAAAGAATTTTCTTTTCCTTTATTGAGGTGTGTCTTACTCATTTAGTAGACCCCTCCTCTTCCCTATTAGCTAGGTTCCCTGATCCATTATTGTCGTGTGATATCATACATGCTTCAGCGCTCCCAGTCCTTCCGGGGCCAGGAGGCGTGTGGAATTTCCACATTATAGCACTGGCTGAAAGGGCGGTTGGACTTCTCCCACAGCTGTCACCGCAGGCTAGATAGAGCCTCGTGATTGGAGGCTATGCGCACGCGCCCACGGTGGAGAGAAAACTGCCATCGGTGAATCCACCTATCCGTCTCTAAACGGAGCAGGCACCAGCAGGCATTCCTGACATCTCTCTGACAGATGACAAATGCACTGTTTACAATTCCACACCAGCACCGCTCTGACACGGAGTATCTGGGCGGTTGGCCGCCCCCTCCCCCTCCCCCTGCCCTTCCCCTGAGCTCGCCTCCCTCCTCCCTGCGAGGGTCGCTGCACAATCCCGCGTGTGATCCCTGCAGTTATTGACATGGGCGTTCCAGGACATCCCCAGCCAGCCATTAAACTGCTGACCCGCGCAGCCCCTTTTGTTGATGTGCTCCCTTCACGGCTGGGGATTTAATATTAATGGGTTTTAATTCTGACTGGGCCGTCCTCGCTAGCCAGATACATGACAGCAATAGAAATCAATTGCTTTGAGGGCGAGTGACGTCCCTGGTTGCAGGTATTAGACGTCAATTTATTACAGCATCGTTTTTTTGCAATGATTGAATCCAGCAACTAATGTCTGCCCTTGTAGTCTCTTCTTTACTGCACGCGAACACGCACTCACTCACTCAACACCAAAACACACAGGCACATACTTCTTATTATGATTATTATTATCACACATACAGAAACAAACAAAACATGTACACGTGCATGCACGCACACACGCATGCACCCATAGAGACACACATAGAACAAATACAATCGGGCATCCAGACAGGCGCTCAATTATGCAGACAGAGAAATACGCATGAACAAGCAACAACAGTTATAATGCATATCACACCGCCACATATATCCTCCACATATGTACACACATCCATAGCCGTATTGCAAATCATACACGAATACAGACAAGCACAGGCGTATACAAATACACTAACATGCAAAAAACGTAGGCGCAAACGCACACACTCACATAAACAGACCAAACGCACACGCAACACACACGGAGAGACACACGCACGCGCCAATGCACATTCACACGTAAATAAAATCCAGAAAACACATACCCATACAACACACTCACCACAAAGGGGATGGTTTGGTTGTGTGCAGATGGAAAATAATGGAACGCATCATATTCAATGTTTCCGTTGCAAAGACCTGCTCTATCAAGCAGAAGAAAATGTCCATCGAAGATTCTTTCTTTGATGTCACCTCATTAAATTGACCTTCAAACGAATCGTCTAACAGACGTGTTAGTTTAAAATGAACTTTTTTCCACACACACTATCATTTTCCCACACGTTTTCAGCTTGATTCAAACAGCAAAGAACGAAAACAGAAAGGAAGAGAAGAATACGAAAAGCACAAGGCGGAAAATCCTTCAGATCTGCTCTTTTGATTTCCCCCTCCCGCCAATTTTGTCTGCATAAAATGGAATGGGAGATCAAGGGCACAATTAATTTCAACACACCGGGCATCACGCACGCACAAAAAAAGGCGGAAGGAGGAGGCGAGGAGGCGCATTAAAGAAGCACAGCACTTTACAAATGCGGATATCAAAAGAGCGGGGAGAATCGCGGGTGCGGTGGAGGGGGATACAAAGGCAAGCCTGTATTTTATTGCACCCTCTACGCTTTTCGCCTGTATTTATAGCTGCAATTATATCTCAATGAGGTTTGTCTACGGCGTTGGCTTCACGCTAATTTTCCTCCTCACTGGATTCTTGGAATAGGCTCGGACTGTTTATGAACCAGACATATTGACCTCATTTACAGCGAGTGGTTGAAATCCATAATTTTTCCACGCGGCTCCCCGCGGCCCCCGCCCCGTGTCCCTCTTTGACATTCCGGCGGCGCGGCGGCTCAGTGAGAGCAGCTCACACTTCATTGAACACCATTATGCGGCTTTATGCTTATAAGCCCCGCTTCCCTCGGCTGCCTTTCAGCTTTGCTGGAGATCCGTTTGGCCACAGGCCGGCAGTGATTAACTGGAAGAATCCAATAAATCAACCTGTCAGCCAGCAGGCTCTCCTCGCTGTGTCTACAAATCGACATTTGGATTTGCACTCCTTCGCCCTCCTCCCTCCCCCTTTCCCTCCCTCTGCTTCCCTTCTCCCCTCACTCCTTTTCTGCATCTGTTATCAGTTTCACTTGCTCATCACCCGCTCCTCTGAGCAGCATCCCTCCACCTATTCCTAATTTTCCTCATAGCACATCTCTCCCACAGACCACTTCACCTCCGTATGTTGTTTCTTACACATTGCACTGAATATTTATTTAACCAATTTACTCCCTGTGCGTTACCATGTATATTTTCCCTTATAACTGTACATCTAATGCTACCTTTCCAGTTTCTGTGTTTCACTCGCTCTGTTTTTAGGCCTTCTCTCCTCGCCTCCTTCCTCCTCTCACTCCCCTCCCTTTCCCTCTTTCCCTTCCTCTGTCCCCCCCCCTCCCTCCTCCTCTTTTCCTCATTTTGCCTTATCTCCTGTGGCTGAGGGTGACACTGATCTCGCCCCAGCAAATTCTCTACCTGCTCTAGTTATCCGGGCTGAAGATCGTGGCGTGCAAAGCAGATGACACCCATGCTTTTAGGAGCTTTCCAAGCCACTGCTGTGGGTTAACTTGGGCAGCTCCAACAGATGGATGTCTGTGGTGTGTGTTATCTAAAAGTCACCATTCATTAACTAATTGAGCACACCGCCTTTCTAATACCATCCTGGATAATGGAGGTGTTTCTGTGCTCCAACATCTTGAGCAGAAACAAATTTGGGGCCTTCACTGACTGCTATTCTTGAATAAAATGAGGTGGCAGAGTTGACCCTTCTTTGTCTGCAAGTGAGGGGGCCCTGATGTTTGCATAACCTTAATACAGCAGCACCGTGTGCCCATCTGAGGATTGGCGCCCTGGGCATGGGCCCAGGTCGCCCATGCCGAAAGTTGACCTTGGTCATGACCCACCACCGTGTTAGTGCAAGAACACTTTTTGAAGAGCACCCAGCAGCAACTGTGCTCAAAACTATGAGCACTTGCCGCCTTTCAGAGAAGCACAGTGTCATTTATCAGGCAATGATCTGTGAGCAGGTAGCCTCATTCCACAACAGAGGAACAGGAAGACGTCAATATGGATACACTCATAAAGGCAAAAGATAGACAGAAAAAGATGGAAAAAAATGTGCATGAGAAAGCCATAAAAAGCAAGAAAAGAGAAAATATAGCGAGATAAAATGAAGGCCACAAAGAGGGTGAGGAAGACGGAAAGACAAGGAGACGAATCAATGATGTACCTACAGGATTGAACTCAGAATCCCAGGGAAGATTATATGTGTTTCAAGGTACCAGACTATCATAAACAAAATATCACCTGACAGAAAATTTGTGTCAAAATATCATTTACAAAAATATCACCCCTTTAAATAATAGGAAAATAACATTAAGTGGGAAGGAAGAAACAGAGACAGGAGGAAGAGAGAGTTAGGATAACAGTGGCAAAGATAGAAAGCAGGGATGGAAAAAGAACCTATAAGGGCAAGATAAAGGGACAGGTGGTGTGGGGTGATGGAAGAAAGGAAAAGATGAGGTGGAATCACGGCTACAAATGTGAGAGAAACCTCTAATCTGACCTATTTCATTTCAACATTGGCAAATAGTAGTTTGTAAATTGAACATTTTAGCGGTTTCTTACTCTCTCGTGTGGGTACGTAGATAATATAGAGCCATACCATAGGCACCACATTGTAGATGCATTGGCGGCAGTGGTGTGGTATCAAACAGTAAATTGATTCTACATAGAAATGAAGGCCATTAAGGTAAAGAGTACGTTTGTTCAGAGTGGTGTAGGACACATTTATTTGGAGAGGCACTCTACCGCTATAAATTTGCGGCCAGTCGCCAATGATACGCTCCTACTTTATTTTTCGAAACTAATGTAGAATGTGACATTCCCCTTCTTCTCATGTAAGTTATTATTGTCTTTACAGATAACCCCCAGTCCACTGTATAGATTTAAAGAAATTATTTTGTAATTGGTCCTGATGAAGATGATATAAACTGCCTTTCACCGAAACGTGCGTAGACCACTTTTTAGACATCTGGGAATCCTACCTAAGATACAGACAAGAGAAGAACTAATCAAGAAGAATAAGCCAACTCTTGAAAGTTTTAAGCCGGAATTTAAAATCATGTTAGAAATTATAATTCTGTAGGATCCCTTATAAGTTTTGTATTTTATTGCCACTTTTTGTGTTGTATGTTTGCCAGTATGATTGAAGAGGATGAAAGGTGAGAATGTAGGTATGATGGTTTTGTGTGGGGGTTATCATAATTTGGAGATTTGATCCTTTAATGTACAACATTACTAAAAACCATATGAATTTGTGAATATTTGTATTGTTTTATGACTATGTGAGCACAAAAGAAAGAGAATATTTTTATACATAAAAAAAGAAAAAAATACAAGTGTTTGATACAAAATAAAATCATAACAGAAATTATATGTGATAAGACTGTGTTTATGGGGAAATGTCGTAATTTGAGCATTTGCCAATGTTGAAATGAAATAGGTCAGATTAGAGGTTTCTCCAGGGCCGGACTGGCTGTAGCGGGCACCGGGCAATCCCCCGGTGCGCCGCACGGGTGGGGGCCGGTTTTGGGCCCCTGGGGGCCGTTTTTGTTACAGGGCCGTTTTTGCAGCATAGCTGCAAAATCGGCCCTGTAACATAATCGGCCGAAAACAGGCTCGGCCGCACCCCCAACCCCCCGGGGGGGCCAGCCGAGCACTTTGTCAGGGCCGATTTTGGTTCCCAGTCCGGCCCTGGGTTTCTCTCACATTTGTGGTTATTTCCCCCTCCTCTTGGACCTAAAAGTAAATAGGGGCACCTTTCTCTCTATATAGTGGAATCAAGGCTAGTCAATCATGGCATTAGACAGAACTGCCGAAGGCCTTCTAACAAAAACTTTGGGCTCCTGCATTTATTTTCAAATCACCCAATGGCTTGATTTCTGAGCAGTTAGGTGCAGCAGAGCAGTCATTTTATGTTGGTACACACAACCTCTTTGTTACATATAGATCAAAATTTGCAAAACATTATTGCGTTCACAGTGAGTTGTATTCCAGCATATGTTTAGCAAAAATATTGACTGATAGAGAAATTCTATCCTAAATATTGTTAATTAGAAAAATGAAACATTGTATGGAGATTTTCTATTATTCAATACAATGGGACAATAGGTTTGTAACACATACAGAATTTTCTGTCAGATGATATTTTGGTTATGATATTCAGGTAGCGTACATCAAAGTGTCAACAATGCTCTAGGCACCAGGCCTTGCCAATGGAAAGTCTTGTGTTGTAGTGTTGGAATGGGTTTTTGCAAAACTACATTCAGAATAATTTCAAATAACAACTACGTTGTGATATTTTGCAAGGTAAAAGGGAAAAGACCCATGCTGCCAACTTCAAGACATGTAGGTGGGCTTGGAAAAGTGTTTACAAAGCATTACACCTGTCTAAAAACTATGGGGCATATTATCAAGGGCTTTATCGCCGCTTTAGCGGCACTTTTTGCCGCTAAAGCGGCGATAATTTTATCGCCCTATTAGCAAGCTGTCGCTAACAGGCGTTAGCGACAGCTTTCAGGCGTTAGAGGCCGCGTTAACCATCGCCTTGCATGTCAGCGATAATTATCGCTAATGACATGCAAGGAAGGCGTTCCCTACTAAAAGCGACTGAAAACAGTCGCTAATCCCACTACCCCTATTAGCAAGGCAGGCGAAGCGATATAATAATTCGCGCTAAGCGCGTTTATCGCTAGATTTTATCTTCTGCTAGTGAGGATGACTTACCTGTTTAAGGTATAGGAGGTGGATTCTAATGCTGAATCCACCTTAGCGATAATGCGAGAATATCGCTGCTTTTCCAGCGATATTCTCACATTTTACCGCTATCGCTGGAAATAATATCGCTATGGAGATAAACCTTACTAATAGGGTGTTATCTCAGCGATATTTTCCAGCGATAGGCGGCGTTAACCAAAGTCGCGCTAAGCGCGGTTAGCGATAAATATCGCTATTCCTTGCTAATATGCCCCTATATTCCTTCTTTGCATATATGTAGAATGCTCCCCAGACCGTTTCATGCGTTCCCACTTTGGGCCTTATTTAGAAATTGGAAGAGTTGTAGCACCACTGAAGATCAAGGGTTTTCCCGCCCAGTCAATCTTGCAGCTCACCCACTCTATTTCGAGTCAGAGGAAATGCCAGATTTATACTGGCTAGGTCCCTGCTGGCTCCTCCAGTGTACACCTCTGACCCCGAGGCCCATCCACTAAAGGGCTGCCAGAACACAGTGACAGTAGATTCGCCCTTTGAAGGCAGAGTGACCGTCACAAATGTTTCCTTTCTTTGTCCGCCATGTAAAAATCTCCCTGCACAATGGTTCATTTTTTATAAGAGTTTGTTTTTTCTAAAGAAAAAAGTTTGCTGAGGCAGAGCTTTCAACATGGCACCCACTTGGCAAACCTTCAGCATTCAGAAGAAAGTCACCACACTGGCAGCTAACCTCACAGCACAGATATCCCCAGCAGGCAGGCCAGGATTTCTAAATAGGATTCATAATCCTCTAGCCAGGTGGCAGAAGCCATAGCTTCCAATTCCCCTACCCCCGGGTTGACCAGCAAACTGTCCTCCACACAGACTCAGAATTGCTTATAATGAAGGAGGATGATACTGGATGGTGAATCCTATAGTAGTCTTCTCTGAGGACTTGGCTCTTTAGCACCTTTATGAATTGCAGAAGGGTTGTGGGCAGCTCTGATATTGATGAGATGTTGTTCCAAATCCTAAACGCATAAATGGAATAAGCTTGTCTTCTGTTTTTTGTTTCCCATTGGGAAGTGTGCTAGTTTCAGGTGTGTCACTATCAACATGAGTTAAGTTTTCTGCCAATATATTTAGGGTTTGTTGATAATGATAGCCTTGTCTATTATTCAGCTTATCTTGAAGATGCTGCTAGCGTGCAGGAGGAGTCAATGTAATTCCATCAGGGTGGGAGTTACTGCACACTGCAGAAAAGAATCCAACTCCTCACGCAAAGGCGTTTCTGTAACTTTTTTTAGGCCCTGCCCCAGGAAAGGTTGGTAAGTGGCATGGAGGCACTGGCCCACTCTCTTAGGAAACCTTGTATTTGCTCAGTAAGTGATGATATAAAAAGGAATGTGCACTGTCAGTGAAACAACAGTAAGCTTCATGTTCCTCTTTAACATTACCTTTTGTGTGTGATGTGGCTATCCTCAGAACATTGCTACTCCAAGACATATATCCTGTGATACATTTGTCTGATTACTCTTATTAAATAATTATCAATGGAGACTGCACTATCTTTGTTTTGTTTTGTTAGATAAATAGTTGTTCAACTCTTATTAAAAAATATGACTATGTTGAAATTCAAGAATAGTATTGGCAACTATTTGTGTGATCAAATAGCAATTAACTGTTAGTTAAAGAAAGGGCAAGAAAGTTCATTATGCATTATCCAAGTCTTGAAGAAAGCATACCCATTGCCAAGGGGATGGAGAGATCTACAATATCAATAAAGCTTTGTCTGATGAAAGAGAAAATTGGAGCCACTAAAGTGTGAATGCATTAGTGAAGGACAGCAAAGAGAAAAATTAAGAACGGTGCAGACCAGGGAATACACAACAAATATTTTATAGATGTGATTCCTGGAATAATTTAGGTAATAGCAGTAATTGTTCTATTGGAAAGAGGTTCAGCAGTTGTGAGAAAGTGGATCTGAGTGTGAGTCTTCAAGAGTAATTTGATTATTATTTGGGTGATCACAATGAGTGATGCATGGAGTGAAATGTTAAAATATATGTCCAGTTTAGATTTAGCAGTGGAAATAAATGAAGTGGGCTTTATTGCTGGCAAGAAGTGACCATTTTGTGGTGTAAGAATAGGTAGTATTACATTGAAGATTATGGTGGATTCTAGGTCACCAACACCTATTATTTCTGACCAGACATTCAATAAACATTTGTCAAAATATAATTTACATGGATGATATATCAAAGCTGTAGATTGCACTGAATATAGTGTACAGACTTTGAGATATTTCAAAGAACGGTTAGAATTTGAAGGTAGGAAAATATACACAAAGATTCACGTTGTTGAGAAACGGAGAGACATCATGGGTTGGGTAGACCAAGGCATTTTGGGCATTGTCCTGCGACCTAGTATAACCAGTTCTGTTACTTGGGATGACTAATTGGATTTGAATGTGTCAAGAATTTTGTAGAAATACAGTGAGATATACGTGGATTAAGTAGGATGTGTGTGTGGATTTGAACATAATATAAAGTTAAAGGTTGGTATCATAAGGAGAGGAGTGTTTTACTTATTTCTAGAGTTGAATTGAAGACATTGTTGGATGATATGAGCAAGGATAAGATATTTGAGCCTGTGGATTCAACTGAATGGATTTCTGGTATAGGTATTGTGGAAATAAAATTGGTCAAATTTGTTTTCGTTAGGTTAGGCAAATATTAAGCTAGATCACTTATTAGTCTAAGCGAACATTAGGCTAGGTTTGTTAAAGGTTATACTCTCATAATAGACCGTCTTAGGAAAATGTTTCGAAAAAAAGAAAAGTTCATATTGGGTGGGTATGAAAAATGTTTTGAATGAAGTAAACATTATTTTTGAAAGCACATGCTTTGCAACCAGTTATATCTCAATATAAATACACTATTATTGTTGATGCAAGTGCAGTTGGTTTTGAACGGCATTAAATCAGTGAGTTCTCAGCAAGAAAATATGGTAGCTTTTGTATCACATGCTTTACAGGAAGTGTAGAAGCTTACAGCACAATTGAAAGACAAGCACGTTTATATTGATTGAAAGACAAGCAATAGAGTGTTTACAGGCTGTGAGAGGCTGGCCTGGTATATTCTGTCCACTAGTTAAAGTGGGCACCCTGCACCAGTCCAGAAAACGCTTATGGTGATTTAAGAGGTCTCAGACAACCTTAGAAAGCTATCCAAGTGGTAGCTGTGGAGAGCAGCCTTCAGGCTAATTCTTGAAGGAGTGTAAAGCAGCTTGTTTTACCAGAATGCAAGCTTATAGTATAGATTAAATAAAAGAGAACCACACAAGGTATTTATAAAAATATGTATTTATTATAGAATACTCTCTAGTACGTTTCAGTATCTCCTACATGGAGATAGACACAAAGCACACAATACTTCAGCAAAGAAATTACAGTTAATAGCTGTGAGAAGTTGGCCTGGTATATGCTGTTCACTAATTAAAGTGGACACCTTGCACCAGGGCAAATCGACTCTTATGGTAGATAGGTTTAAGACAACCTTTTAAAGAAAGCTATCCTAGTGGTAGCTGTGGAGAGCAGCCTTCAGGCTAAGTCTCGGAGGAATGTAAAGCAGCTTGTTTTACCATATAATCTCTTGAATCACCAAATGAAAAGACACCACATAGGTATATATATCAAATATATATGTATTTATTTCTAAATAACTCTCTACTAATCTCTTTATGAGATTAGAAGACAAACATATGCACAAATCAACGTTTCACAATAAGTTAAGCACAAAATATGGCTGGGGCCCTAGGGGCGTACCAGACCATATACTAAGTAAGAGACTTAGAAACAACGACTTGCAGGGAGACAAGGCCTAGGGCCTTCAGAAGTGCTGGGGCCTCACAAAACCACCCAAGGCAGGTAAGTAAAGGACCCACGGGGGACGCGTGCAGTGTGGATACACAGGCGCGAATCGCCGTTAACTTCAATGGGGCAAGTCGCGGTTGGAAATAAAGAGTTTTAGGATACTTCGGGAGAACCTACAAGCAAGTCACTTACAGGGTAAGTAGTTCTAGGGCCCACACCCACAGGAGCACCGTAGTGCTGGAGTTACCTCACCCAGGGAAGCCGGGTGCACAGGTGTCCTTTGGTGTCGGGTCGCGGCGTCGTTTTCAATGGCGAACAAAGAAGACTTGCTGCTTGCGGGAGCTGAAGAAGTGTCCGGTGGAATCCAAGCCTGGATTCTGAAGAAGGATGACCTGAAAGCAGAGGGGACAGTGTTCAAAGTCACTTGGCAGTGACCCGGGGCAAGGAAGATGGATGCCCACCGTCGTCGGTCGCTTCAGGTCGGTTGCAGGTGCCTTGACTCTTCAGCCACGTGGTCCAGGAGGCGTCGACGACGACCAGGAGCTGGATTCGGTGTGTCCCTCGACGTCTGCAGCTGACTGCGGTGTCGGCAACTCGATCGGAGCCAACAAGCCTTGGCAGCCGCAAGTCTCGGGGAGATGAAGAAAAGTCGATGGCGCAGACCAGCAAGGTCTGTGGAACTCACCCAGCGAGGGTAAGTCAGGGCAGGCCTGGAGCAACCAGGGAGCCCTTCGGTTTCTTTAAGAAGTCTTCTGGGGACCCACAAGCCAGCGGGCAAGGGATCGCGAAGACACCTCGGGCGGAATCACTCAACAGGGGCCCACGGTCACTCGGGACGGTGTAGGCCTCTGATCTTCGGAGGGATTCCTGCTGGAGGTCGGGACCACACGTGGTCCAAAGCACAAGTTCGTAGAACGTTGTGAAGGGGTTGCACTCAACAATAGTGCACGGTACCCAGGGGTCGCGGTTCCTCGTTACTCGGGGGTCCACTTGCCTCAGCTTCGCTGGGGACTCACGATGGCCTGGGAGAGGTCAGGAAATCCACTTCTTGGGCTGCAGGGACTTCGGACTCCGGCGGGAGCGGCGTAGTTTGCGACCGTCGTTGTCGTTTTTGGTGCCTGCCAAGCAGGGGAGTCACTCCTTGACTCCAAGGGAGATTCTTCTGTCTTCCAAAGGTAGTGGAACGTCGAAGGGCCAGGATTCTTCTGTAGAGCGTCGTCCAGGGGTTATCTGCTTTGCAATGGCAAGGTTCCCCCTCTTAAACTAAAAAGAGGGGATGGACTAGCTCTATGACCCCACCTATGGGAGGGTCAAGGGAGGGGTGGCTACACCCACTTCCCTTTGTCCAGTTTCGTGCCAGAGCAGGGGCAGGTAGCCCCTGAGCTGGTTTGAACTGGCATATGCACAGAGGAGCCTTCTGCTCCCCCAGTGCAGGACTTCAAAGCACTCTAAGAGTGCACCCACCCAGCCCCAATACACTAAACCCTGTCTGGAAGGTGGTTACACCTCCCTGTGACAGGATGCCTATTGTTGGGCTTCCTCCACTGCGGGTTTCGGTCATCAGCAGGAGGGCAGCCCAGTGTCTGTGACTGGTGGCATCCATTTTGTGATGCCAGGGCTCTTTAGGATTCTACCGCGTTTCCACAGCAGGTACATGTCTTATCCCTCTAGAAGGGTGGAATGCTACCCCCGCCGCCAAGATTGGCGGGGGGTAGTATTCCAAGATGTTTGACACCAAACACGACATGTTTTGATGCAGCCATTCCAAAGTTAGCATTTACCGCGAGGATATAATGCACTTAAGAGTATATGGTTTAACCGCATCCACAAACAGCACCAGAGAATGGACTCTGAGAACTGCAGAGGGGCCCTGCTCATGCAGAGGCACCCCCTCACATAGAAGCCAAGCACCCTGCCCTCAGGATTGATAGGGCCTGCCTTAGGGGTGACTGATAGGTTTATATGTGTGTGCAGGAGAGATATAGGAAACCTATATCTCAGTGAGGGGTGCTAGCACCACCCCACCCAGGCTGCAGTAGCAGGCCTGTGGTGTCAGATTTAGACTGCTTCCCAGGGGTGGCATAACATATGCTGCAGCCCCTGGGAGGCCTGTGAAGTACCTATGCCCTTGGCACCTAAGGTACCATATACTAGGGACTCATAAGGCACCACAGTATCCAATCACTAGTGCACCTAGAGTGCACTCCATGTCATTTAGAGAGAGAGCAGATAGACTGGGGCCCTGAATAGCAGGGTCCCAGTCCAACTAAGTCATAAACCAGCAAAACACCATAAAAAAAGTGGGGGCAACCATATAGTCAGATTCCACCTTCCTACATAACCCCCCCAAACGAAAGGAGATAAGGCTAACCTTGACCAGTTGAGCCTATATTGACTAAGTGGCCATATAAGGAAGCACCTGCACTAGCATGGTTGCCCCCTATGTTATGGTCCACTAAGCAATCCCTCGCCCTAAGGGTATGAGAGGGTCTCCACCATGGGGAATCACTACCTCTGGTGTGCTTAGGTAAAGTACAAGGCCGGTGAGGTGTCTGAGTAGGGAAGTGAGGCCCTAGGAATGTTGGCCTCAGCTTCCTCAGATCACTGGTCACCATGTATGCCTGTCTTTCCATGACTGAGTTGCACTTTGCTCTAAGGGTCAACCTTTGGCTGCCTACAGCTGGGGGTTGGGTCCCTTTGGATGGAACACTGGAGGGACATGGCAGGTTTGGAACCTTCTGGTCCCAGGTTTGCCCTTGCCTACCAGAGTCCTTCTGGGGGAGGTCCCTACATAAAGGTATGGGGGATCCCTCAGTGTGTAGAGGAATTTTCACCTGGCTAGGGCTACTAGACTGGGTGCCCCTAATCTGCTGATGGGGGCTTCCTCTGGACAGGGGGCCCGGGGGGTCCACTGACCTCCCTGACCTCTGCAGCCCTGGGCTGACTGAGGCAGGGTAGAGAGGGGCAGGTTACCTGCTCCAGACTGGGTACCACCTTGGAAGGGTCCTCTGCCATCAGGGGTGTGGCCAGGCCAGGCCTGACTACCTCTGTGGCAGTTCCTTCACTAGGGGTAGGGTCAGTTCCCTGAGGAGGCTGACCCTTACCTACTGTCTGGGGGAAGAAGACTTTTCTTCAACCCTTGTGCTCTCTTTCGGGGGAGAGTGGGCCATTCTTTCAGGCTCCATCTCTCCAAATTCTTGGGCTGGGGCTGTGGCCATCACAGCCCCACTAACCTTGCAGGGACGCCCAACATCCTAAGATGGGTTTGGTGTTCAACTTCAGCCCAGGCTGAAATTTCCAAATCATTGCCCATCAGGCAATCTACAGGTAGGGTTGGGGACACTGCCACTCTTTTTGGGCCTGTGACCCCCTCCCAGCTGAGATTGACTATGGCCATGGGGTGATCTGTTCTGACACCATCAATGTTGGTCACCTGGTATTTAAACTCAGGTAAAAGCTGGTGAGGGGGGACTAGTTTCCCTGCCACCATGGTGACACTAGCCCCTGTGTCCCTAAATGCCACAGCTTTCTGACCATTAATCATTGGCTCCAGTCTGTACCTGCCCAATGCTATGGGACCCATGGTAAAGGTGGCATATCCTACACCACCATCAGAATCTGAGGAGTCTGTTGAGGGGGTCCTGTCTAAACTAGGGCCCACCTCTGTTCCTCTTGCAAAAGCACCTAACTTTTTGGGTGCACTACTCCCAACTGGAGGATTACTACTGGTAGTACCAGGAGGGGTGGTAGTAGTTGTTGGAGGAACATTTTCTTTATTGCCATTCCTGGGACAACTGGGATCAGATTTCCAGTGCCCAGGCTTTTTACAGACATGGCAATAGGGTTTCTTTTCAGGAGAGGAAGGAGTTTGGGACCCACCCCCAGAAGAGGAATTTTGGGGCCCTGTAGTGGACTTATCCTTGGATTTATCCCCACCTTTCTCTTGGGACTTGGTAGAATCTTTCTTGTGGTCACCACCCTGATTCTTAGGCCTTACTCTGGTTCTGACCCATTTGTCTGCCTTCTTTCCCAATTCTTGGGGAGAGGTCAGATCAGAGTCCACCAGGTACTGGTGTAAAAGCTGGTTTTGACAATTATTAAGGATCTGTTCTCTCATCATTAGATTATAAAATCCTTTGAAATCAGTAACCCTACTGCCAACCAGCCAACCCTCCAGAGCCTTGGATGCACAATCTACAAAGTCTGTCCAGTCCTGAGTCTGTGCCTTCTGGGTATCTCTGAACTTCAACCTGTACTCTTCAGTGGTTAAGCCAAACCCATCTATCAGTGCACTCTTCAGGACCTCATAATTATCAGCATCCTCTTCTCTAACAGTGAGGAGCTTGTCTCTACCTTTATCTGAAAAGGAGAGCCACAAGATTGCTGCCCACTGCTTTTGGGGGACCTGCTGTACTCTACAGGCCCTCTCCATAGCAGTTATCCACTTGTGGATATCATCCCCACTCTGGTAGGGAGGAACAACCTTGCTCAGGTTCCTATGGTCAGGGACATATTCTCTGCCTCTAGGGACACTGTTGCTGCCACCAGGGGGTTCTAAACCCTCCCTTCTGGAAGCTCTCTGGATCTCCAGGGCTTCTCTATCCAGTGCCAACTGCTTGGTTCTGAGGGCCACTTTGGCTTCCTCATACTGGAGCAGTTTGCACCTTCTCTCAGAGGAGGTCTCTCTTAAGTTAAAGTATGAGCTCCTCTCTTGGACAAATTCTCTGCCAGAGTGATAAGAGTGCTCAGATTCCCTGGAAGGGGATCTGTGCCTCTCATCCACTCTGCCAGTTCTCTTAGGGAGAACTCCTCTGTCCTGTTCAGGCTCCTTGAAGCCTGGCCCTTCAACCACAGAGTCTTGGTCATTCGGATTGTCCTCATCTGACCCAGATACTATGATTGACCCACCCACTGATTCAGACCCCTTAGCTCCTAGAGCCAATCTAAGGTCATCTGCTGTCAGCAGATCTATCAGGTGTAGTGTTGAGGGACTCTGTCCTAGTCTCAGGTGTCTGTCAACACACATGGCTCTCAAGTCAGAGAAAGCCATGTCCTTATACTGAGGCTGAGTGGATCCACTGGGTCCACCCTTTAAGGACATTCTAGTGTTGTGCAGTGTTGTACTACCTACACTAGTTTGTGGCCTACTGATCCTAGCTTGAGCTGTGGAAAGGGTGTGCTATCCCTTGGCACACAGCTCTAAGTTCAGTAGAACTTATTGATACTAAGCTTGACTTTATATGTACCTTGAGTACCTATAATGGTTTTCAGTTAGTAATTCAAATAGAGATTTTCTGGTAAAACAATGGCAAGCTGGAATCCCACACGCTGCCCACCAATGTGAGAAGTTGGCCTGGTATATGCTGTTCACTAATTAAAGTGGACACCTTGCACCAGGGCAAATCGACTCTTATGGTAGATAGGTTTAAGACAACCTTTTAAAGAAAGCTATCCTAGTGGTAGCTGTGGAGAGCAGCCTTCAGGCTAAGTCTCGGAGGAATGTAAAGCAGCTTGTTTTACCATATAATCTCTTGAATCACCAAATGAAAAGACACCACATAGGTATATATATCAAATATATATGTATTTATTTCTAAATAACTCTCTACTAATCTCTTTATGAGATTAGAAGACAAACATATGCACAAATCAACGTTTCACAATAAGTTAAGCACAAAATATGGCTGGGGCCCTAGGGGCGTACCAGACCATATACTAAGTAAGAGACTTAGAAACAACGACTTGCAGGGAGACAAGGCCTAGGGCCTTCAGAAGTGCTGGGGCCTCACAAAACCACCCAAGGCAGGTAAGTAAAGGACCCACGGGGGACGCGTGCAGTGTGGATACACAGGCGCGAATCGCCGTTAACTTCAATGGGGCAAGTCGCGGTTGGAAATAAAGAGTTTTAGGATACTTCGGGAGAACCTACAAGCAAGTCACTTACAGGGTAAGTAGTTCTAGGGCCCACACCCACAGGAGCACCGTAGTGCTGGAGTTACCTCACCCAGGGAAGCCGGGTGCACAGGTGTCCTTTGGTGTCGGGTCGCGGCGTCGTTTTCAATGGCGAACAAAGAAGACTTGCTGCTTGCGGGAGCTGAAGAAGTGTCCGGTGGAATCCAAGCCTGGATTCTGAAGAAGGATGACCTGAAAGCAGAGGGGACAGTGTTCAAAGTCACTTGGCAGTGACCCGGGGCAAGGAAGATGGATGCCCACCGTCGTCGGTCGCTTCAGGTCGGTTGCAGGTGCCTTGACTCTTCAGCCACGTGGTCCAGGAGGCGTCGACGACGACCAGGAGCTGGATTCGGTGTGTCCCTCGACGTCTGCAGCTGACTGCGGTGTCGGCAACTCGATCGGAGCCAACAAGCCTTGGCAGCCGCAAGTCTCGGGGAGATGAAGAAAAGTCGATGGCGCAGACCAGCAAGGTCTGTGGAACTCACCCAGCGAGGGTAAGTCAGGGCAGGCCTGGAGCAACCAGGGGAGCCCTTCGGTTTCTTTAAGAAGTCTTCTGGGGACCCACAAGCCAGCGGGCAAGGGATCGCGAAGACACCTCGGGCGGAATCACTCAACAGGGGCCCACGGTCACTCGGGACGGTGTAGGCCTCTGATCTTCGGAGGGATTCCTGCTGGAGGTCGGGACCACACGTGGTCCAAAGCACAAGTTCGTAGAACGTTGTGAAGGGGTTGCACTCGACAATAGTGCACGGTACCCAGGGGTCGCGGTTCCTCGTTACTCGGGGGTCCACTTGCCTCAGCTTCGCTGGGGACTCACGATGGCCTGGGAGAGGTCAGGAAATCCACTTCTTGGGCTGCAGGGACTTCGGACTCCGGCGGGAGCGGCGTAGTTTGCGACCGTCGTTGTCGTTTTTGGTGCCTGCCAAGCAGGGGAGTCACTCCTTGACTCCAAGGGAGATTCTTCTGTCTTCCAAAGGTAGTGGAACGTCGAAGGGCCAGGATTCTTCTGTAGAGCGTCGTCCAGGGGTTATCTGCTTTGCAATGGCAAGGTTCCCCCTCTTAAACTAAAAAGAGGGGATGGACTAGCTCTATGACCCCACCTATGGGAGGGTCAAGGGAGGGGTGGCTACACCCACTTCCCTTTGTCCAGTTTCGTGCCAGAGCAGGGGCAGGTAGCCCCTGAGCTGGTTTGAACTGGCATATGCACAGAGGAGCCTTCTGCTCCCCCAGTGCAGGACTTCAAAGCACTCTAAGAGTGCACCCACCCAGCCCCAATACACTAAACCCTGTCTGGAAGGTGGTTACACCTCCCTGTGACAGGATGCCTATTGTTGGGCTTCCTCCACTGCGGGTTTCGGTCATCAGCAGGAGGGCAGCCCAGTGTCTGTGACTGGTGGCATCCATTTTGTGATGCCAGGGCTCTTTAGGATTCTACCGCGTTTCCACAGCAGGTACATGTCTTATCCCTCTAGAAGGGTGGAATGCTACCCCCGCCGCCAAGATTGGCGGGGGGTAGTATTCCAAGATGTTTGACACCAAACACGACATGTTTTGATGCAGCCATTCCAAAGTTAGCATTTACCGCGAGGATATAATGCACTTAAGAGTATATGGTTTAACCGCATCCACAAACAGCACCAGAGAATGGACTCTGAGAACTGCAGAGGGGCCCTGCTCATGCAGAGGCACCCCCTCACATAGAAGCCAAGCACCCTGCCCTCAGGATTGATAGGGCCTGCCTTAGGGGTGACTGATAGGTTTATATGTGTGTGCAGGAGAGATATAGGAAACCTATATCTCAGTGAGGGGTGCTAGCACCACCCCACCCAGGCTGCAGTAGCAGGCCTGTGGTGTCAGATTTAGACTGCTTCCCAGGGGTGGCATAACATATGCTGCAGCCCCTGGGAGGCCTGTGAAGTACCTATGCCCTTGGCACCTAAGGTACCATATACTAGGGACTCATAAGGCACCACAGTATCCAATCACTAGTGCACCTAGAGTGCACTCCATGTCATTTAGAGAGAGAGCAGATAGACTGGGGCCCTGAATAGCAGGGTCCCAGTCCAACTAAGTCATAAACCAGCAAAACACCATAAAAAAAGTGGGGGCAACCATATAGTCAGATTCCACCTTCCTACAATAGCACTAATACACAGTGGGCCCCAGGGGAGGACCAAACCATATACTAAGAAAGTGGTATAAGAACCACGACTTGAGTCAGGACGATGTCGAGAGGACGTAGAGTCACTGGGACCCCAAGGAACCACCCAAGGTGAGTAGATAGGGACCCCACGGAGGATGGGTGCAGAGTGGGAACACAATTGCGTGCTCCGTACAATTCTATGGGAGAGTCACGGTTGGAGTTTTAGAGATTAAGGACTCTTCCCAGTGGACTACAAAGAAACCCAGTGGAAGAAAGAAAGTTGGAGAGCCACCCCACCCGTGGATACCGTAGTACCCAAGTTACCTAACCCAGGGAAGCCGGGTGCATAGGTCTGAAGATGTTGTCAGAAACCGCCGTCGAACCCAAAGGAGGACTTCGAAGAAGAGCTGCTGCTGGAAGGGAGAAGAATGTCTGTTGGAATCCAAACGTGGATTCTTGTCGATGAGTGCCTGAAAGCAGAGGGGACAGAGTCTGGGTCACTTCAGGGTGATCAGGGGCTCGGTAGACGAATGCCCACTGATGTCGGGTGCTTCAGGATAGTTGACGGGGACCTTGACTCGGCATCTGCTGGGACCAGGCGATGTCGGGGACAACCAGGAGCCGGATATGAGCTGTCCCATGAAGGATGAGGGGTTGGTGTCCGGCGGGAGCACCAACAAGCCTTGGCAACGGCAACCCACGCAGAAGGTCAAGGGAGTGTACGGTTTGGACCAGCAAAGTCCAGGAGACTCACCACAAACAGGGGAGTCAGGGCAAGCCTGGAGCAACCAGGGGAGCCCAAGAAAAGCAAAGTGGACCCACAGGCTGGAGGCACTGGAGTTGCAAGAGGACCTCGAGCAGCTTCACAAAACAACTGCTTTCCCCTGTTCAAGCTTGGCTCAGCAGCAGGAGTGTCTCTGGTCGGCAGCAACCATTTTGTGCTGTCTGGAGTTAGAAGGCTGGTACCGGGAACACCAGGGACCCCACGAAGCTCGCTTCTGAGGGGTGGAATCATACCTCCCATACCAGTTACAGGTGTGGGGGTATGATTCCAACATGTTTGACACCAAACACGATAGGGTTTGTTTCAGCCGTTTTAGAGTTGGTCATCACGCAGTCGCGAAATGCCCCTCTATATGTTGTATATGGCTGCTTCAATGACAACTTGGGAGAATGGACTCTGTAGGCTGTAGGGGTGTCCTGCTCATGCAGGGGCATCCTCTCACATAGAACCAAGCACCCTGCCTTCAGGATTGTAAAGGCATGCTATAGGGGTGACTTATAGGTTTTAAGTGCAGTGACCCTTAGATATAGTAAACCTATATCTTAAGTAAGTGGTGCATGCACCAGCTTACACAGGCCGCCATGGCAGGCCTGTAGTTCCATTTTGCATGGCCTCTCATGGGTGGCATAATACATGCTTAAGCCAATGGGAGGCCTCTGGGGTACTATGCCCTGGGTTCATGTGTACCATATACTAGGGACTGACAAGGGTACCCCAGTATCCAATCTGGAGTGTACCTAAGTACATAACATAACAGTTTAGGGAGAAAGCAGATAGAATGGGGTACTGATTAGCAGGATACCAGTCAGACTAGTTAAAAACAGTGTTACATCAGCAAAAAGTGGGGGTAACCATAAGAAGCATGTTAGAAATGGGATTTCTGGTTGGCTAGGGCAAGCGCCTAAGCCAGGCATAAACCACCACTCTAGTCAGGGCAAGGGAGTTACACGCTGAAGATAACCCCTGCTCACCCCCTTGGTAGCTTGGCACGAGCAGTCAGACTTATCCCAGAGGCAATGTGTAAAGCGTTTGCGCAACACACACACACATCAGTGACCCACTAGGCACACCACAAAAGAAACTCCACACAAGGTAATATAAAAAATAGTCTTTGTATTATCATAAACACATTAGATCATAACCACACATATACACTACGCTAACTGGCACCAGGTAGTAATTTACAGGGGATTATATACATGACCGGGCCAATCGGGCCACAGTCAGAACCATTAGAAAGCACAAGAAATAACACAACCAGTAACTACTGGTAAGATAATGAACTCAGCATCATCACAAGCAACATAAACGCATTATGTCTCCATCACTTTAGGCATAAACATCATAGCATGACATTTGGCATAAATCACATTTAGAAGTGCACCGTAGTAACACTACCTAGGTGCATACATCACCTTCAGGCATAAACATATTATGCATCCTCGTAGGGCCTTGCGCCCTACCAATATCACCAAGATGCCAACTGGCCTTCTTTGGGGCCCAAATGCCCTCTGTCCCAAACTCAGGGCGCTAAATTATAGGGCCTTCCCACTGGCCCTCTGGCTGCCTAAGCAGCAGAAAAGATGTGCGTGATGCACAGGGGCGGGGGGTGCAACTCACCCTCTTCTCTCCATGAAAATCAAAACTGCCCCCACGTTGCAGAGCAGCTGGGCGCTTCACGAACCGGCACCACAGTGCCTCTCGAGCCCCACTCCGGGACTCAGGAACAAAAATGCCCCCTCGTTGCAGCTGCCCGCGCGGTGCAGCTGTGAAGATCAGCACCAGTGCCCACAATGCTTGGAGAGTCCCCTTCACCGGGACTCTCCTGGTGCCACTCATGGCACCACCAATGCTCCCAATTCAGCCCCACTCACTGGGGCTGTTCTCCTTGGTCTCCTCCGGTCCTTGTGGGAGTCCGCGGGGCTCCTGTCCTCGTCTCCTGGGACCCGGTGAGCCCGCAAGGCTCCTTCTTCACTGGCCGGCACGCAGGGCTCTCCTCCTTTGCGTGGGGAGCCCGCCCTTGGGCAGGCATGCGCTGCCTGGCTTCCGGGTCTTCTCCCTCTCTGAGACGGGGAAGGCGGAAATGGAACCTGCAAGGCTCCGGCTCAGTTGATTCGGCAGGCCCCGCCCACAGTCAGGCACGGCCGCCTGACTTCCAATTTCGCCAATCGGCTTCACTCCTGCCAGCACCGAAATGCGGGGTAGGCTCCCGCTTCTCCTGGGAACACCACAATGCGGGGTAGGCTCCCGCTTTACCTCCCAGCAGCACGCAAAGATGAGGGGTGGGCTCCCGCTCCGTTTCCTGGACCACGGGGGAATCCCCACGCCGGGATTCCCTTCAGGATACTTCGCAGCCCAGCGCTGCAGGGCACAAGCACTCCTCCTGTCCTGGCAAGGTTGGAGTCCCCCTCTCTGGGGCTCCAGCAATAAAGATATAGTGCTCACGAGGCGCTAGGACCAGAGTCCAGAAAGCAAAGCTGGGCCCACGCAGGCCAGCTCAAAGGGCCCTCTAGCGGAGGGGCAGTCCCTCGTGGTGGTTCCTCCTGGGGCCCAGCAGGTCCAAACAGCACCCAAGAACAGCACACCATACATGGGGTCACAGCCCCAATATTTATACTACATTGGTCTTTGTCTGCCCTGGCACAGGGCTTGGGGAACCAGTCTCAACTGGTTCTGGGGGTACTGGAGCACTCTGTTTACAGGGCTCCCACCCTCCTTTGTCAGGTTGGGGCACAGTCATCAGACACACCACAGGGGGGCGGAGCCAGCATTCACCCAGGCAGGCACAGACCTATTCAGGGTCAGGGGACTATTCCTCCCACTACTCCAAATGCAGATCTCCTATTCAGCCTAGCGCTGACTCACCCTGCCCTCCCTGAAGCCACACACCTCACCAGCCTCTGTCACTCCGGGGCCAGACATGCAATACATATCAGGCAGGCAGAGACACATAGCACACAGAAATGCCAACTTCTAAAAGTGGCTTTTCTAAAATAGTGATAATAAATCTGCGCACACCATTGCGCAGCATTTATTATTACTATTACAAACATACCAAACTTGACCACACTGCTCCTCTCATACCAGGAATTACCACTGAAACACTTATCAGGGAATCCCGAATGGATTCCTATGAGAGGGCAGCCTCACAGCAGTGAGAAACCAAAATGGCTGTTTGTCACTACCAGGACATGTCACGCACTTAAGGTACATGTCCTACCTTTTACCTACAATGCACCCTGCCCACAGGGATGGCTAGTGCCTACCTTAGGGGTGACTGACATGCAGTAAAAGGGGGGTCACAGACGTGGCTACCACTTTGCGTGCCACGTCACAGCGGCAGTAACACTGCACGCACAGGCCCTGCATTGGCAGAGGCCTGAGACAGGTTTGAAAGGCTACTTTGGTGGGTGGCGCAATCAGCGCTGCAAGCCCACCAGTAGCATTTAATTTACTGGCCCCGGGTATATGAGATTCCACATTACTGGGGACTGACAGGTAAATTAAATACGCCAAACAGGTGTAGACCAATCTTACCATGTTTACCACAGAGAGCACACGCAGTTTACACTGGACAGTAGTGCTAAAGTGCCCATAGGCCTAAAACCACCAACACCAGGTCAGAAACAAGACTAGGAGGAAGGCAACAAGTTCAGGGATGACCCTGCAAAAAGGGCCAAGTCCAACAAAGCAGATCCTAGTTTCCTACATAGGCTGTTGACAAATTAAAAACCTATTTGTTGGATACAACATTCACCTTGTAAACTGATCAAAAGCCTCTATTTATGGGTGTTATGGGTTTGAAAATGCATTAGCATTATTTATATACAATATTCAGATTGCAAAAGTATAATTTTGATCTCAAACACATTTCTGGTAGCAGCAATAGGTGGGCACATTGTTAATCAAGGTTGCATGTCCCTAATACAAACTATGATCAAGATTGTGAGGATATAAAATGTGCGGTGGCATTTGTTGATGCTGTGGAGTTTTGTAAGTGAAGTATAACCCCTAATGAATTGAGAGACATGTAGAAAAGACAACGTTCTTCAAGTGGTATATACATTTATGGTATTGGCTTGACCACATATTGAGCAGTTTCAGGGGGAAGTACAAACATTTGTTCAAGTAGCTTCGGAACTGAATGTGGAAAATGATATCCTTCTGAGTGACGATACATTTGAACCACCTTCAGGGTCACAAATTGTATTACATCTCCAGTGCATGAGGGAAATCTCTATAACCCATTTACCAGGAAAATATCAAGACAACATTTTTGGTGAATAGGTTTAGATTGGCAAGTTGAGAGATTTGTGGATGCTTGCAAGAAATGCATAACTTCTGATAAACACTGGAAAGTGTGCAGCACATCTCTTCAATCAGGTAGGTACCCTGGGGGGTCATGGGATAAAGTTGCAATCACATTTGTAGGCCCAATTGCTGTTACCAGAACAGAACATCTGAGATATCTAGTGGTTTTGGTTCACTATTATTCTAAATGGTTCCACTATTCATTTATTTCATGATGCACTACTAATGCATTAATTACTTTTGCACAGAGTATTTGCCTGGAAGATATACGTAAAGTATTAATATCAGACAATGGGGAACAGTTTGGTTCAGGGTAAATGAAGAGTTTTTTGATGTTTTTTAAATAGCATGAAATATTATACTTTGTTCTTATATAGTCCATAGACAAATGGTTTGTTTTGCTTCAGTGAGTCAACAATGTGTTAAAGGAAGCAATTCAAACAGCAGTTGTTAGTGGCCATGGCATTGTTTCTTAACTAAGAGATAAAATGTGGAGTTATCATAATGTCTTCCATGCCACCACTGGGGAGACCCCTTTATTGTTATTGAGAAAAAGGGGTGGTAATTGTAAATTGGCCCTTAGTGCGTTGCATGGCACCGCAATGTTGAGTGGCAACAGGTGGTTTAAAACCAAGTGAGGAAAGAGTTTTATCTAATTAAGTGAAGGTGAAGAAGTATTATGATGGCAAATTTAGATACGAAAAAAATAATTGTGGAGGTTGGCGATTGTATCTTGCTAAGAAAGGGCTTACAGAAGTCTTCATGGACTTCTTTTAATAATCAAAGATTCATAAAGAGTTATTTTATTGAAGCGTTGCATACTGTGGTAAAAATGCATATTAGGGGGAATTAATAAGCACAATTAAATTGTTTTGATGGTTTGGTTGAAGGTGATGTACAATATGTTTAGAAACCTGGAAGGAGCTGCAACGTTGTGGCTAGCAGTTCAGTGCAGTTCAAAACATGACGAGGAAGGGATATCAGGTTCTGATACTAATGTTCGTGTGAGAGCTAGTGCCACCTTACTGGCTTGTGGCCATTCAAGAGTCAGACTGTATGACTTAGGAGTACTTCTCAGACAGTTCAGCTCAATTTGTGGATCAGGATTCCGGTGAATTTTATTCCCATAAATGGACTACTGTAATTGCTAAAGTGTCAGGCCAGTTTGCATATATAAGTAACATCATTTTCTCAATATGGCCTGATTAAGTTTAGGGTCTGCAATGCTTACAACAGGCTTGCAATGCTACAGTGCACACAGTTAGTGAATAAGAACAATGCTAGCAGGAGCGGCCTGTGCAGGTAAGAGCGGTGGTGTGGGGAGGGGGACTCGACAGACGACGACGAGGGAAAATTAATTATTTATTTACTTTTCCTTCATCATCGTCCGTCGAGTTCCCCACCCGCCCAACTGCTCTTACCTGCACTGGCCACTCCTGAATGCTAATGGGTGTCAGTGACACGCATGAATGGTTTGCAACAGCAGAAAGCATGTTCAGAGCAGCCTCATCCAAGGATAACACTGATGCACTGATAACAGGCCATTCATCTGTGTTGATGAATTCATCTGGGCAAAGAGTCTGTGCACAATAAGGTGAATTAGGCCGTCCTGGTGAATATTAATGGAGTGCTGTTTAGCCCCTGACCTCAATGTGCACGAGCAGAGTATTACAGAGAAAAATAAGTCCTTTATGTAAATTTGTCAATGGACTGGTACTGTGATCTCCAGGTCCTTAACAGGACATAGGTTTCAATACCACAGTGAGTTGACCAATGTGAAGCAGATGTGGTTCAAAGGTTGCAGTCCTGCCTTTTCCACTCCCAGTGCAAGCAGTTGCTCCATCTATATTTGAAGCAGTCCCTTGACCAATGCCAGTGTTTGCCTTGATTCTTCTTCTGCATGTTCAAGGGGTAACGGAGATTGTTTATGAACGCATCCTCGAATGACTGCTTACTGAATTCCACCGTATTCTCTTTGGCATACTGTTTTCAGGAGGAGGCTTTCAAACTTTACCAAGTTTGTTATGTCGACGTAATGGTGATTTAATCCGACTCTGCTTTCATTGTATTTCTCCCACTATTTTCTTCTTCTTTCATTTTTATTGTTGTGCCTATACTTTATTCTGTGTCAACAAAATCAACATAAAGTTGATTAAATGGGGACTGCAAGGGCATAACTCTGGCGTCTTTCTGGTAGGACATCTAGATTAACTCAGTGGTGCTCCATATTCCTTCAGGAATTGAAATAATGAGCTACTCTATCTACGATAGCAATATTTATCCAGAAGATATTTTCTGCAAGTGTGAGATTAAAAAAATGTGGCACTGGAAGAGGATGCCTTAACCTACTTGGATGGATAATCACTTTAACTTAGGATCACTAACTCCCTATGGGAACTGGTATGCTAATGCGAATTTGTATTATATAATAATTTTGTGATATTTATCTACCAAACACATACAGATTGTGTTGTCTTAATTGTTAATCACCTAATGTGCTTATTGAAATATCTCATCATGGTATAATGGCTTGAGGGGCAATAATGTTACATCAAGGATTGCTTTCTCTTGCATTGCGTTTGATTTTATTCTGGGTCCAATTAATTTATTTGTTGAATTGTTATCAATACCCGAGAGGCAGACCCCATGCACCTCATTATGCAAAGCCCCTTTATCCTGTTAACCTTTGCAGTGCTGCACTCCTTATAGTTTGCATAGGTGTAAACAGATGGAGGATGGAAGGTCACAGGAATGGAGAAGAGAATGACTCAAAGAAGAGTGGAATAACTGTACTCAGGGGGTGTGGACATAGGGGCATAGAACCAGTTTGTTGTCCGACAGAACTCGCTGCAATGTATCTGGCCATTCCTTCCTTCTTTTTACTTATTTGACACTTGATTCTGAGTTATCGTCATAGAATATAGGTCATAAAGGCCACCCATCACTAACCAGTCTTTTTCAAAGTTGTAATTCATTACATTTCTTTCTCTGCTGCTAACTTCAAGTCACAGATAACACACGAATCTGTTTGGACTTCTGGATAAAATCAGTCTTGGATATTCCTGTACCTGAGAAATCTAAAAGAAATAATACACATTGTAAGCAAAATAACTGGTGTACTACCTCAGTGCTTTGCAAAGGAAACATATTTGTGCGCTGGAAACAGTGTGGTGTCCACTATCTACTAGATGTTTGGGGGACGTTATGGATTAAGCCAAGATGCATAAGGCTGCTCATCAAATGAATAATTCTTCTCAAACATGGTCTCCTGCGCACTGAACATCACTAAATACTGTGCACATTTTCAGGTTGGTAATCCCACAACACATAGTTAATTGGTGATACGTTCCTCAGCCCTTGTAATAAATGGGCAGCATACTTCCCACATAAATTCCAAATTATCAGTAAATTGCAAGTGCTGAGACAATCAATAGCTTATTTATGAATACTAGTCTCAGACCCTGGCATCACAGATAAAAAGCTAAAGATCAGGAACAAAATGAATCCATCCTGTCACAGTCAGAATGATGTCCTCCCGCTGTAAGTGGAGCAGACATGGGGCTAGATATTCAAATGTTTGGATTAGCAATTCGCAAATTGTGAATTTTACCAAATCGCGATTTAGAAATCGCTAATTGTAATGTATAATATTGTGATTCGGTTTGATTTGCATTCGCAATTTAGTGATTTTCTAATTGCGATTTCCTGAATAGCAAATTGGTAATGGGAAATCGCTAAATTGCGAAAGTCACTTTTGGAACACCTTGATGACCTCACAATGAGGAAGTGTTTTCACACTTGCTCACTTGAGTTCTCTGAAGGAGAGAGTAAGGCAAGTTTTTTGTTTTTGGTTTCTTGGCTACCTTCTGGGCCCTTTTGGAACTACTTTTGCCAACAAAGTCCTATCAGAAGCCAGAAAAGCAAGCTCTAGGATGCAAAAAAAAAACTGAAATTCAGTGAGAAGGAGCTGGAGGATCTCACTGAAGAATGTGTGCTGCATCATGATGAGCTACTTGGCAAAAGCTCATTTCAGGTTGCTGATAGCCAGAAAAAAAATATAGAAGGACATTCAAGACCAAATAAATGCAGATAGGGTGATGAATCCAACATCGAGGAGATAAGGAAGTAGTGGTATGACCTGCATTCACTAATTAAAGAAAGGTCGTAACTCGACTTGCTGAGGCCTGTTGAACCAGTGGGGGACCCTCAACCAGGCCCTTCGAACACCTCTAGAAGAAATGATTGAAAGCACCTTTGAGCCAGAAAAATTGCTTTGGCTTTTAAAAATTGATACCTCTGCACCACCTACTACTTCAAAAATAAGTTAGTACATTTAAAAATATTTTTTGCATGTAATATTTTGAAAATAAATGTCCATTTAGGAAAGCACTCCTGATCAATGGTTACTATTACCGCTATGATGCATTATGAGAGATTTATTACATGCAGCTTACACTTTTAAAAGATAGTACTATCTTAAATATTTTTGCAAGCAATTTAAGTGATTTACGATTGTTAAAAACTAATAACAAAATACACCCTAATCCAAAAAAGGTATTTTTATAAAAAATATTAAACAAAAAAGCATGTATATTCTGCATACATAATTTATTTTACTGTATAACTCAGATGTATACCATCATCAAGAGGTGATGATTTTGAACAAGAGGCACCACAGGACACACCGTCAGGCATGGAGCAAGATAATGTTACAAAACCTAGACCATCACCAACTTTGCCTGGGGACGCCCAAAGGTCCGTTTTTTTGATTGTCCTAGCCGTGAGGGGAACGGCCAGCATTACAAGCAACATGCCGTGAGGGGAACGGCAAAACCACAACCCCCAGCAGCCCCAGCGCCGTGACGCTGCCACTGACGCTGCACTCGCGCCCGGAGGCGCGATAAGAGCACTGGCGAACTCCCGCAGCGCGGGACGCACGCGGGCCGCGGCCGGGCCCGTCTGCACCCGTCAGAGCCTGGAGGAGGCTGGGCTGGGCCACCTCCCTGACATCTGGACATCTGGATACCGGTGTGGTTATAAGTTGTAGCATACAGGTACTGTTGTGCAACATTTGTGTTCATCTGTGGGGGTTTTTAAGTGTGCTTTTGTAAGGACCAGTATTGTAAGGCAACACAATGAATAAGCAAAAAGGAGTTGTGGGCACACTAGATGCATTTTTAGTCAGGGCAGAATCAATATTGACCCATGAAATAGAAATAACGGAACGACGTCTCTCCTTGGATCCATTGAACCTCCAGAGACGGTCTTCATTGGGCATCTCTGACCCTGTCTTGGGGGAGTTTACACAAACACCACTACTTACAATGCCTTCAAATGTCCCATTAACTCCATCTGTGATAGTTACGGACCTATCTTTATCTGTGGCTCCAGAAGTACCCTGTATAACTACCAGAGCACAGGGTTGTAAATTCTCTGCTGTAAGAAAGGAGACAGGGCCTCCAGCTAAACGAAAACGGGGTGCTGGTGCCCAAAAACTTAAAAACACAAAGGGACCCCAACCTGAAAAACGGGTTAAAAATGCAAATTCTTATGAAATGCTGAAAAGCATTTCGATTGGCACCCAGACTGATGTGGTCTCTTTTTTTCCTATGCCAAATCGTGATAATATTGTGGATGCCACGACTGTTACTCACGCTATTGCTGAGGGCTCCGTACTAGGAACTGCGCTAGCTCATGTTCATGAATTGATTGAAAAGAAATTTACCGTATTATGGGAAAACTTGGAACAAATGGACACTGTTATAAATAACATAAGTAGTACTAATGTGACCCAACAACCAAATGTTATAGAAAGAGAGGGTCCAAATATTGTAGTTGATGGTAATTTAACTGTGACTTTGCAAAACTTAGATGGTAAAGCTAAGGATTGTCCTATGATAAATAATATTGCTATGAAAGATAAAACACAGAAAGAACCCAAAAGCTCAAGTGTGAAATGTGGAGGCTTGCACAATGCTTATTTGGAACGTTTAGATCCAGGCACCGTACCAAGCACTGTGTCTAACAAATTAGTAGATGACTCAACCAACACTTGCTTGAAACCTAATACTGATATGTTGAGTTTACCACCAGCCACGTGCCCATATGTTTTAGTATTAGCGGGTGTACCTGTCCTTAGGGAGGGCCAAAGGGAGACGTGGGTTGAGTTACGCAATAAAACCGTGGACTGGTTAATAAAACACAAAAGATTCCATCCGTCTGCTATAAGGGAGATCTTAATGGTTCGCAGGGTTGGGTGGGTGGGTTCATCCCCCAAGTGTATTGACGGTTATTGCATTGTGGTTAACTTTCGCCGGCCACAGATGGTTCGCTACCTACTAAACGTCCGCGAGACACTACACACCCAGAGTAATAGTATTTGTGCTCTTCCTCTGGGATACTTCTACAAACCTTCACTTGGTCACCCTGTAAATAACCCCACTTCAATCTCGCTGTCCATCAGGTTCCAGGCCCTGTCAGATTTAAACGCCCAAGACTAACAATTATTTGTAAAGCAACATGAATCACATTTATTCAATGGGTCTCAGGTTCTAACACTTGCTCTCTCAACCAATACTCAGGATAGACAGCTAGCTTTAGATAGGGGTCAAGACTGGATAGGTTTGATAAACAAGCAAGAAGTGGTTAGGCCTCATGGTATATCGGATGTAATACCAGTGTGTTTACCTGGCGACAGTGCGGTTACTGTTGAGGTTAACCAGCCATTACAAGTTAATGGAATGGATTCCTTTAATCATAATTGCCACGTTGAGAACAAGGGTGGTGAAAGTTTAGGATCCAGGAATGGGATGGAAGTAGTACCCAATCAGCAAACAAGGAATGAAGGGCAATCAGAAATACGATTCAGATCCTGGAATATAGCAGGGTTAACAAGAAAACAAGTGGATGTAGAGTGGCAGGAGTACATTGGGCGAAGCGACATAATACTTTTGCAAGAAACATGGGCATAAAGTAGGATTCAAAACATATAGCGTTAATGCTACCCCTTCTATTAGAGGGAGACCTTCGGGAGGTCTTGTTATATGGATAAAAATTACTTTATGTATTGATATAATTCAGTTGGATTTTCTATCACAGGATATAGTTGGAGTGAAGATCCGAACACAGGATAAAACTGAAATGTATGTAGTAAATATTTATAACAGACCTGGTCCAGCTAGCAAAGAATCACCTGTAATAGAACAACTAGACCAACTTTTTTGTTCAATTGATTCAAGGGCAAGGGTAATTGTGGGGGTGATTTTAACCGTAAATTTGAACCTGTTGTTGGTTTTGAAAATATTTTCAAAGAAGAAGACATGGTAAATAATATTCCCATATTGGAAAGTAGTCCGGTAGTACCCTGTACAGTTGCCGTAGCACAACTAATGAGATTGGTTTCAGGACATGTACTCCGAGCCTGCAATGGTCGACTGCCTTCTGATAGTCCGAATGCAGTTACATTTAGCAGGAATAACTGTAAGAGTTGTATTGATTATATACTGGTATCTATTGGCCTTTGGCCAATTTTGCATGATCTGGCAGTTGAGGCTAGATCTGACAGTGATCATTACCCCCTATGTTTGACACTATCATCTGATTGTTTTCATCTAACTCCCTTAAACAATGGAGATATTAACTTCAGTGTCACCGAACCATTACTAAGTAACAATCGAAGAGCCTTAAAATGGCCTTCTATATGGGGAAATGACGAGGCTATGATGCAGATATACGATATCTTTGCAGATACTATTTCACTGTATGTAGATCTCCCTGCTGCAGATTTCCCAATTATGAATATACATCATGCATTGGTAGATGCTCTGACACCTATCCTAAGTAGGATTCCTAAAGAATGTAAAAAGGGGACAACTGAAATAATTAACCTAGAAAACCTTTAGTATAACAAAGAATGCTGCGAGGCAAAAAAGGAACTTATTTCAGCAACAAAAATAAAAAATATAGTGGTATTAAGAGGGAAAAGGAATAGGTATAAGAAATTATTAGCACAAACTAAGAAAAATTGGGACGATAGTATATGGACTGAACTGATTAGTGCAGCCAAAGCGAAGGACCACTCTAGCTTTTGGCGAGTGATATCTAAAGGAAATAAAGCGGGGAGATGTAGCAAGGACCTTTTTTTAGATGTGAATACATGGGTCAGCCATTTCTCCAGCCTTTATTCAATATCTATGAGTGATATAGAATTTGAAATTCAAGACTATGCAACATTCCCAATTATATCTCCTTTACATTTCAGTTTGGAAGACACTCTGTCAGCTATAGATGCAGTAAAACCGGGGAAAGCTCCAGGCCCAGACAAAATACCAGGAGACTTATTAAGGCATGATAAAGAGATCTGGGGCCCCTATATTAATTTTTTATGTAATTCAGTCGCTGCAGGTGCAGCAATACCGGAATCATGGAAAGGGGCTGAAATTACAACAATTTTTTAAAAAGGCAATCGCCAAGACCCTTCGCATTATCGACCGATTAGTTTAATAGATGTTTTACAAAAAATATATGCTCGACAAATTTTAACAAAATTAAATGTTTGGATTGAGGAGAACAGTATTTTATCAATATATCAGGCTGGTTTTAGAGCTAAAACAAGCACAATTGACCAGGTTTTTAGATTCCTTTGTATGAGTTGGAAATACACAGTCTTTAAGAAGGGTCATCTGTACATCGCATTTGTCGACTTGAAAGCTGCTTTCGACCTGATCCCTAGAAATCTCCTCTGGAAATCCTTAAAAACCAAGGGGTACCGGGGAAATACTCATGCAAATTATAAGATTGCATGAGGATAATTATGCAAAGGTTAGATGGGGTCCGAGGGGAGAGCTTACTGAGCAAATCAAAGTAAACAGGGGTGTAAGGCAGGGATGTGTGCTGGCACCCACCTTATTTTCATTGTATGTAAATGATATTCCAGAATATTTATTGGGCTGCGAACATGATTCTCCCAAGTTAGGTGGGGTGCCAGTGCCTGCCCTTCTATTTGCAGATGACACCATTCTAATATCCCAAACTCCCAAAGGTTTACAATGTTTAATAGATACCTTTGGTGTATATTGCGAGACTAAGGGCCTGGAAATAAATTCTAGTAAAACAAAATATATGACAGTTAACCCGCATAAATCTTTCAAAAAGAATTTAAGTGTTAAGGGACAGAAGATAGAATATGTGCATAATTTTAATTATCTAGGTATAACCTTGGATACTAAAATGTCTTGGAAAACGCAATTAGATTCCCTACCAATAGTAAAGAAACATGAGAGTAGTATGTCCAAGGCGGTATCCCCAGCCCTTGAGGTATACAAGTACAGGGCGCAGTCGGCTTCTTTATATGGGGCTGAGTTATGGGGACCTTCAAGTAATAATACTTTTATGGCAGGAGAAAATAAGTTTTTTAGGAACATTCTACACCTTCCAATGCGCACACCACTAATACCAATTGTAATGGACCTAAATATACGCCGTATGGATCACCAGGAAATCTTAAGACCTCTATTGTTCTGTGTGCGACTGTGGTCCATAGAAGAGCTCGTGCATTATAAAGAAGGGCTGGAGGAAATTTTAAGGCTTAATCACGGAACAGGCTTGCCGTGGTTCAAGCATGTTTGCTGCTGGTTTACTAAACTAGGGTTAAAACATTTCTGGGAGGAGCCTGCACAATTGTCTATGGGTTCCAAAAAAATATTAAAATCAACTTTTTGGACCTATATTCAAGATAGTGTGCTACATAATTCAACTACAGGTACATTAACAACACGGTTCCTTCTAATGAAACAAATTTGGAGCTTCGAGTCCTTCTTGGATGAGGTGCAGCCCCAACTGGCAAAGTCATTATATATGAAATTTCGATATGGTATCTTGCAAATAAATTCAAACACATCGAAATGGGCTTGCAAGCAAGGGGAAGAAAATACTGAGTGTTGTACCCTATGCCAATTAGGTGCAAGAGAAAATGATCTCCATTTATTATTCTTTTGCCCAGTTTATGTTAAAACTAGAAAGAAATGGATCAAACCTACTTGCCGGTTACTGGGCACTAGATCTTGCCACGAGGCAGCAAGAATACTGAAAACTGATACCTCTCAAAAGGTCGTCTTTAGTGTTAGTAGGTATTTGTTTGATGTAGGTTTAATAAGAGCAAAGGAAGGTTTGAAATTTTAGTCTACTATACCTGGAATATTATTATTATATCAGCTTGAATTTGAAGTTTAACTTCATTTACACTTTAAGATCAAACAAGATAAATTAGTAGAATGATATTTCAACTACGTATATTGCACTTAAAGCATTTCACTTTTTGTATTGATCTTATTGAGTAACTTAATATAAAGGTTGTCAGCCAGATACAAATAGTTCTTGGCTTTTTATAATGGTATTTGCTACTGCTCCTCAATATGTTTTATTCATGTAACAAGTTGAATTTTAGCTGTTTTTATCTAAATGGCTTAGCGGTACCTTTTGAAATGAATTAATATTATGATGTTTAAATTGTTATTGTATATCTTTTATGGTTTTTTATACCGAATTAAAGATGAATTGAATTGAAGAAAATATGTGGAAGGCCATACCAAGCATACACACGTTGCACTTTAAACATTTGTACTTTCTAACGAATGATTTTTAATTAGAAAGTTTTAATCAAAAGTTGCTTGATAGATTCTTTTTGTGTCCGTGGTTAATACAATGTATTTTGTTCTAATCACTCAATATGTTTTTATTATTTAAATTATTTAAATTTTAACTGCATTTACTTTTTAATGGGTGAGAAAGGTCAGTATTGAAAAAATTTATTTCATTACTTGTGCAATGGTCTAGCGATACCTTTGGAATATTTTAGTATTTTGCTGTGTAAATTGTATTGTGTATCTTTTATGGTTTTTTAAACTGAAATAAAGATTAATTGAAGTTGACATGCAGCTTACACTTTTAAAAGATAGTACTATCTAAAATATTTTTGCAAGCAATTTAAGTGATTTACGATTGTTAAAAACTAATAACAAAATACACCCTAATCCAAAAAAGGTATTTTTATAAAAAATATTAAACAAAAAAGCATGTATATTCTGCATACATAATTTATTTTACTGTATAACTCAGATGTATACCATCATCAAGAGGTGATGATTTTGAACAAGAGGCACCACAGGACACACCGTCAGGCATGGAGCAAGATAATGTTACAAAACCTAGACCATCACCAACTTTGACTGGCAGAAGCAGAGTAGCAGTCTCTCCTCTGTCAGATTCTCCACAGGACTCAGAGAAACAATCAACAGTCATGGATATAACACAACCTGCTAGAAGATGCAAACATAAACATAAGGCTTTCTGTATGCTGAAACTGTGCTTAAAGATGGAGTGATTCAGGCATTGTTAGGCCTACAGACGATTGGGACACAACCATACATTTTGGTTGGTTGGAGAAAACAATGTTGTCAGTGCAGCACCTACAAAACAAGAACTTGAAATCTGTTAATGCACAATTAGTGTCAAAGTATGCAAATATAGTTAACATGAAAGATCGCTTAGACACACTTAATAACACAGTTGAGAAGGGGCAAACAGTTAATGCTGAGAATTTCAAAGAACTTACAGATGTATCACATTTATGTACAGACTTACAACCGGATTATATAAATCATAGGTGCCGTCATCATCAGCTTTTGTGTCAATTAGATGGATTTATAAGGTCTGTTCACAGGCTGACACATGCTACAGCTACTTTATCAAGGCGACCCATCAACATGCAGGTAAAGATGGATCACTACAGTGAGGCTGCTGCACATGGCCTGTTAAGTCACCAGTGCTTTAAAGAACATCCAAAATTAAACATTTCTGCAACAGGTGAATTATGCGGGGGTGAAAGTGAAGAGGCCTCAAGCCTCAGCAGGATCTCTGTACAAGAAGCAATGAGTCTGCATCCAACTCTCAGACAAAATACCGGAAGTGATATTTCAGGTGCACATCATGTGGTAAGTGCAGAAAGATCAAGCATTGAGAGAGGGAGAAAGATTAACACAAGTTTGCACTAATACTTACATGATTTGTTTCATTGATAAGTATTTTAACCTAGTAAAGGTTTTTAAATTGCTGTCAAAACCATTACAATAATGTTTGAGGATCAAGAACATTAAGAAAAAACATAAAACATAAAAACAAGGTAAGAAAAAGTTAAGTTAAAAGCAACATTGTTGTGTAGTTTTACTTTTACATTTCCATGTCCATCTTATTTTAACCCCTTCCATGCCTTAGATGTAACGGTTACGTCCAAGGCTGTGGTGCTCCGGTGCCAAGGACGTAACAGTTACGTCCAAGGCACACTATTTAGAAATCCCTCTGCTGCAAACAGCACAGCGATTTCCATTTTTTTTCAGCCTTGGGAGCTGGGGAAAAGTTTTCCCAGCTGCCTGAGACATTTTTTTTCAGTGTGGTGACAATCGGTGCACATGGCACGCCGACGTCACTACACTTAAAGTGAAAGTGAAATGAGCTGATCATTTCACTTTCATTGCCTATGTGCACCTGAGGCTATCTCAGTCCCCCGAGCATGTGGTACCCTTCTCTAGTGGATCCCTGCTTGGGGATCGCTGCAGGAGGGCAATCCCCAAGCAGGGATCCACCACTAGACACCAGGGAGGGGGAGTTGGCCCTTGGGCAAGGGCCTTTGGTCTCCCCATAATAATTTGGCCATATTCAGTATTTCTGCCCCCCCCCCCGGGGCACCACTAGGCACCAGGAATTCTTATTTTTTTTAATTATAGAGGGTTGGGGGCTGCCCACAATGGGCATGCCAATGCTCCCACCGCCAACACAAAAGGGATAGTCTTTCTGCCCCCTCTGAGGGCAGATGGGGGTTATTACCCCGATCTGCCCCCCAGGGGGACAGAAAGCCCATTAGACACCAGGTATTTCATTTTTATTATAAAAGAGGGATGGGCTGCCCACAATGGGCAAGTCCATGCCAATATACAAAGAAGGGACTGGGGGGCTTTTTCCTCTCTCAGCATAGAGGGAGGTCCAGCATAAGTGCCCCGGTTGAAGTCTTAGGGAAAGAAGGTTATGCTGTTCCTCAGTGAATGGTGTCTGGGCAAGGGAAATGACACCAACCTGACCGCTTTGGTTCAGAGTTGGGAATCCATTTATTGGATTGTAATGCCCTCACACACCCAATCGGGTGTCATGCTTCATCATCTGGGCTGCTCCTCGTCGGGTCGGCGGTGCAATACCCAACAGGCTCCCTGTAGTAGGGGCACTTTGGCGGAGATCTTCTTCCAATGGCCGTATGGTGAAGTGCGGGTGAGGGGCCAGAACTGTGTAGATGTATGGTTTATATGTGTGATTTAAAATAGGGCTCGGAGTACCTGTGAGGACAATTTTTAATCAATAAGTCTCCTACCCTAGCTAAAATAAACAATGCGGCGATTGGCTAAGTATAATGTCTTAGATCAAAGCGTCACTATTGGTGCAATGAGGTCAACATGTTTCTCGCTCAACGTAAAAGTCTACATGCGATTCGTCAGGACCTATATTGTGAAGACTATCTACACTCTTGGGTTGGCGACATGGTATCAGACTCACATCAGCCAAACAAATACCTATTTGTGTACCTGTCAGACCTGGAACTACCTGTATGGGGAGAAAAGGGGTGACATTGATCATAATAATGAGGTACACATTACGATATATATACAGTTTCATTTCCCTTGTGACTCCAACTTGGCTTGTTTATCAGTGAATTGTGAAAGCCAATTGGTAAAGAACGTAAAATATTTAGAAATAGTGCCACACGGTGAGTGCCCACAGTGAACTAGTGTGAACTATAGCCCTTGTGGCACATGCGTAATGCAGCAGGTATATTGCAATCGGACTCACACAATGTTGTAATTTACCCAGGCGTCATCAGCACCCGGTAGGTCAAAACAAGAGGAGTTCCTCAAGTATTAGACAAATTCTGGTAGGGGAGAATGGATGGTGCAAAGAGATTGGGTCACACTGTTTAGATAAACCTTGTTGCACAGGAGACCTCAGCTCTCGGTCACTTATCTTACTCTCACCATATTCATACTTTACGATCAAAATTCAATTATAAAAATCTAGCGAATTTAAAAACGGAAACACGCGGTTGTTCATGGTCAGTATAAATTGACCATCTACATTCACTCTTGTTGTCAAAACCCAATGTGATTGTGGCAGCAATTGTAAGATATCATTAACGCGCTTCTCCTCCGTTCGAATCTTATTCTTGATCATATCTTTGTCTCATTGCTGAATTCTAGTGGGGCCCCCGTATGTCTACCTTGCGTTCCGGAGTCGCCGGTGTTTAAGAAAATATAGGTGTTTAATCTGGCGCACAACTAGGCCCTTGATCGTATTGTGTATGCGCGCTGTCCTGGTATCTGGGGATCTGTATTGTATTTTGTCGGGTATGTAATATGTTGTTTACTGTGACTCCCAAGGCGGCCGTGTTAGCGTGTAATTAAATGAGAGTGCCCCTTACTGGCGGGCACCTGGCTACAGCGAAAAGCACACCAAAGGGTAATGTGTAATTGATCAAGCGTTCAGTGCGTTCTGGCTGCATGTATATAAGCCAGTTCCAAAAGACTCTAGCTATCGGCTGGCTGCACAACTACAGTTCTCAGTCGAAGCAAAGTTAGCGTGAAGTGAAAAAATGGATGTTCCCCGTGCTCGGGAAACATTTCTACAGACATTCGAAGCGTCAAAATGCATTTCCTAAGCTGGAGCGTTAATGTCTTAGTGTTTGGTGTGTTCTAGCGGCATCTCGGGGTGTAATTTCCAAGTGTATCTAGTTATCTGTTATTTACCTATGCCCCTGATCACGCCTTTGGCTGGGATTAAATTAAATCTACAAACATCCAAAGTGTCAGCAGGGTAAGGGGGCGGCGCGCGCTGTAGCAGTACTCACTTTTGTGCTGTTGTCACGAGTCGAATCGACCTACCCACATCTACCGGGTCCGGGAGGTGAGGCGGTCTAAGGCTAGTCTTGTTTTATAGTCCTTCACTGCTGTCAGTGGTGGAAGTTCTTCTGACCAATTAGGCCAGTGCTTGTTTCCTAGTCGAAATGGCAGCTTTTTGGCAGCCATCTTAGACTGGTGTTTCCTCATGACGTAATCGCAGGTTGTTTTATGCTACAATATGGTGGCCATCTTTAAGTGGTGAAATTGCTGGTTTTGTTGACTGCGTTAGCCAGGAGTTGCATGCCCCTGATGCTATTTAGTGCAAGGGTGCTAGTGTCACATGGCTAGTTCTGATATACCCATGTGATGGGTGGTTAGAAATAATGATTATCTGGCGTGACTTTTTTGTTTGTATTTCTATCAAAAAATGCCAAGAATGTATGGGGCATTGGAGTAGCCATTAATATTCATTGTGTCCTATGATACCTGTTTCAGATGTTAAGTATGAAGGTTGTTTATCGCAGGAATGTGTTGGTGTATGGGGATAAGGGTAACCTCTTTGGTGTGGTTGTCCTATCTTGTTACTGTTCTCTAGGTTGTGTTGGCGGGTCAGTTCCTTCTATGCCCATAGTAAATCTGTTCATATTAAATTCTTAGTGAACTCCAGGGTATTTCCTCATTTAATCCTGTTATCTGTGAGGATAATCTGTGTATCCATCTCTGTTCTTTGACAAACAGGGCATTCTTTGAGATTTTGGAAAAAGCCTCCAAAATGACCCATTGTAGTGCTTCTGGTGTATGGTGTTTCTCCAGGTAGTGTGTGCACATTTTCGTGTTGATTTTGTGGCAACGGAAATTGCTTCGATGTTCTGATATATGTAGTTTTATTGGGCGTGTAGTCATCCCTACGTAATATAGCCCGCAGGGACATGTGATCAGGTACACGCAGTTGGATGTATTACAATTGGTGTGTGACCTCATCTCCCATGTGAAGTTGTTACTGAAGGTAATGGTTTTCTGTATTGTGGTGGAAGCACATGCCGTGCAAGTGCCACATGGATAATGGCCCTTTACAGGTGGTAGTTTCCACAAGGTTCTTTGTTGACCCACCGTGGATGCTTTCGGTCTTGTGTGGATCAACATATCTTTGAGATTCTGGAGCGTTTGAACGCAAAACGTGGTGGCTCCAGAGTCAACCCTCCGGTGTTGAGTATGTTCCAATGTTTTCTTATGACTTTGGTCAATCGATTGGAAACTGGTGTGAATGTGGTAACACAGGTGAGGGTTTCAGTGGGTGTCCTCTCTCTAGGTTCTAGCAGACCCTCGCGGTTATTGTTTCTAGCTCTCTTCCTAGAGAGGGCTATACTGCGTGGTGGATAATCGCGTGCTGCCAGATTTTTTGCGAGGATTTCAGATTCAGACTTGAATTCCTCTAGTGTGCTGCAATTTCTCCTCACCCGCAAGAATTGCCCAAAGGGGAGGTTTTCCTTTAAGGCTCGTGGGTGGTGGCTGCTGTACAGCAATAAGCTATTGCGATCTGTGCTTTTCCTGTACATGCTTGTAGCAAAACCGCCTTGTTCAAGTTTAATAGTTAGGTCCAAGAATGCAATCTGGTTGGGTGAGACCGTACTGGTAAATCTAAGGAATGGGTTTAGATCATTGATCCACCTGAAAAATTCTGTGTAGGACTGTGAGTCACCTGTCCAGAAAATGAGGATATCATCTGTGAATGTTTTCCACAACCGTATATTCGACCGGTATGGATTTGATTCATGGAAGATAAGTTTACCCTCGAAGGCCGCCATGTATAGACAGGCTACACTGGGAGCGAAGGTACTTCCCATGGAAGTACCTTGTGTTTGATGATAAAGCTGGCCTTTAAACTCGAAAAAGTTTTCTGTGAGGGCTAGTGTTGCGCGTTCCATGATGAAACTAGGAGGTGTTAGAGATTCCCATGTTACTGAGTTCAATTCGTCCTCTATCACGTCTAGAGTGGCTCTCTGAGGGATATTAGTGTAGAGAGCTTCCACATCTAGCGTGATGAGGAAGTCAATGTCATCAATGGGTCGGAGCTCGTCTAATAGACGCAGCACATCAGTGGTGTCCTGGACATAGGACGGAGTCAGCTTTACCAGTGGTTGCAAAAAGTGGTCGCAAAATTGTGACAGTGGTTCCAGTATGGAGTCGATGCCCGAGACGATGGGCCGATCTGGTACCGGGCTGATCCCCTTATGGATCTTAGGTAGTACATAGAAATAAGGGGTCCTAGGTTCCTGTTTGATGAGAAAAGAGGCTTCCTTTTTGCTCACCCACCCTTGGGTCTCCGCAGCGAAGACTAGAGCCGAAATGGCCTTGGTCAACCTTTCCAGTGGGCTGCTGGCGATAGGTGTATAGTATTTTCTATTGCTCAGCTGTCTCAGGCATTCAGTTTCATAATCTGCGGTGGCCATGATGACCGTGGCACCCCCTTTGTCTGCTTGTTTAATAGTTATTGTGGGGTCGTTCGCCAGGGTCTCAACGGCCATCAGTTCTCCCCTTGGGATATTGCAGAAGTTCCTTAAGTTGGTGGTTGCCTGTATGTCTTTCAGGACAGCCTGTTCGAAGGTTACCACCTCATTAGGTATCATGCTGCTGTTGGGGGTGAAAGTAGAGGGATTGTGTAATCCTGAATCATTTATCCGTTGATGGGGTTTGTTGTCAAAGAAGGCCTTGAGGCGTACTTTGCGGAAAAATTATTGTAATTCACATAGTGGTTGGAATTGGTCCACCTTGGGTGTGGGGACAAAGCCCAGGCCCTTTTGTAAGACTCTCTCTTCCAACTCTGCAAATGCCCGGGGGGATAGATTCACAACTAAATTCTCTTTTTGGAGTGACTCCTGGTTTCCACCACCCGTTGTTGGGGTTCCTCCCACTGTACCCTCTTTTCTTGTTGGTTTCCTCTTCTTTGCCCGCGCCCTCTACCCCAACCTCTGCCTAAAAAAGGTTGGCTGATACCTGGGGGACCAAATTGAGGTGGGCCCTGGGGAACATGGGGTATTGCCAGTAAGCTGGTCCCTGGTACTGTGGTGGCTGGTACCCAATGTATCCTTGCCTACCACCCCTTCTAGTTTGATTAGTGTTCCAGTTCTCTCCGCTGGAGTCACTATTGCTGGATGAGCCCCGTCTGGTGGAATTAGAGCTGGTATCTGAGAGATTACTCGAGTTTGGTGGTACGAAATCCTGCTTGAGATATGGATATACCTTCTCCTTGTCAAAGCGCCGGATATCTTTCTGAAGTTTGACCACCTTTTGCTTCATAAGGTATTCCTTATGTTCAGCAATCTCGCTGTTTAGTTCTGTGAGTTTGGTTTTAAAGCTGGGGCCAGGTAGTGAACTTTTGAGGGTACTCTCAGCTATTTGTATCCGTGCCAGTAAATCGTCGTCTAGTCTTTTTGCCGTGCTGATTACCAGTATAAGTAGGTCCCTCGTGCATTTCCACGAGATCTGAGACCACTCCGTCTTAAACAAGGCATCCTCTAAGAAGATTCTTGGGAAGTTCTTGACAACCAGACCATTGGGTGATATATTGGCCCTTAAGTATTCCGTCATCAGTGCTCCGTGCAGAGTTATACGAACCCATTCTCTTTTCATGGTTGAAAGGGACTGCCAATCTTCCGACTGGCTCCCCGTTGCGCCACCTCTATCTGCTCCCAGAATCGATGGGGCCCTCAATATCTCTGCTGCTAGGTCTTCCCCATAGCTGAGACCCTGACCTTCCATGTTAGGGTTGTCAGGGAATCGTGGGGAGCGGTAGAATGGAAATTGGAACTACCACTCAAATGTAGTGGCGTCAGTTAGAACTCGCGGGGGACAGAACAGATCTTACCCACCAATCAAGTCCCACGGGGTTTAGCCGTGCTGAAATCAATATACAAAGAAGGGACTGGGGGGCTTTTTCCTCTCTCAGCATAGAGGGAGGTCCAGCATAAGTGCCCCGGTTGAAGTCTTAGGGAAAGAAGGTTATGCTGTTCCTCAGTGAACAGTGTCTGGGCAAGGGAAATGACACCAACCTGACCGCTTTGGTTCAGAGTTGGGAATCCATTTACTGGATTGTAATGCCCTCACACACCCAATCGGGTGTCATGCTTCATCATCTGGGCTGCTCCTCGTCGGGTCGGCGGTGCAATACCCAACGGGCTCCCTGTAGTAGGGACACTTTGGCGGAGATCTTCTTCCAATGGCCGTATGGTGAAGTGCGGGTGAGGGGCCAGAACTGTGTAGATGTATGGTTTATATGTGTGATTTAAAATAGGGCTCGGAATACCTCTGAGGACAATTTTTAATCAATAAGTCTCCTACCCTAGCTAAAATAAACAAGGCAGCGCTTGGCTAAGTATAATGTCTTAGATCAAAGCATCACTATTGGTGCAATGAGGTCAACATGTTTCTCGCTCAACGTAAAAGTCTACATGCGATTCGTCAGGACCTATATTATGAAGACTATCTACACTCTTGGGTTGGCGACATGGTATCACACTCACATCAGCCAAACAAATACCTATTTGTGTACCTGTCAGACCTGGAACTACCTGTATGGGGAGAAAAGGGGTGACATTGATCATAATAATGAGGTACACATTACGATATATATACAGTTTCATTTCCCTTGTGACTCCAACTTGGCTTGTTTATCAGTGAATTGTGAAAGCCAATTGGTAAAGAACGTAAAATATTTAGAAATAGTGCCACACGGTGAGTGCCCACAGTGAACTAGTGTGAACTATAGCCCTTGTGGCACATGTGTAATGCAGCAGGTATATTGCAATCGGACTCACCCAATGTTGTAAGTTACCCAGGCGTCATCAGCACCCGGTAGGTCAAAACAAGAGGAGTTCCTCAAGTATTAGACAAATTCTGGTAGGGGAGAATGGATGGTGCAAAGAGATTGGGTCACACTGTTTAGATAAACCTTGTTGCACAGGAGACCTCAGCTCTCGGTCACTTATCTTACTCTCACCATATTCATACTTTACGATCAAAATTCAATTATAAAAATCTAGCGAATTTAAAAACGGAAACACGCGGTTGTTCATGGTCAGTATAAATTGACCATCTACATTCACTCTTGTTGTCAAAACCCAATGTGATTGTGGCAGCAATTGTCAGATATCATTAACGCGCTTCTCCTTAGTTCGAATCTTATTCTTGATCATATCTTTGTCTCATTGCTGAATTCTAGTGGGGCCCCGTATGTCTACCTTGTGTTCCGGAGTCGCCGGTGTTTAAGAAAATATAGATGTTTAATCTGGCGCACAACTAGGACCTTGATCGTATTGTGTATGCGCGCTGTCCTGGTATCTGGGGATCTGTATTGTATTTTGTCGGGTATGTAATATATTGTTTACTGTGACTCCCACGGCGGCCGTGTTAGCGTGTAATTAAATGAGAGTGCCCCTTACTGGCGGGCACCTGGCTACAGCGTAAAGCACACCAAAGGGTAATGTGTAATTGATCAAGCCGAGCGTTCAGTGCGTTCTTGCTGCATGTATATAAGCCAGTTCCGAAAGACTCTAGCTATCGGCTGGCTGCACAACTACAGTTCTCAATGCATTTCCTAAGCTAGAGCATTAATGTCTTAGTGTTTGGTGCGTTCTAGCGGCGTCTCGGGGTGTCATTTCCAAGTATATCTAGTTATCTGTTATTTACCTATGCCCCTGATCACGCCTTTGGCTGGGATTAAATTAAATCTACAAACATCCAAAGTGTCAGCAGGGTAAGGGGGCGGCGCGCGCTGTAGCAGTACTCACTTTTGTGCTGTTGTCACGAGTCGAATCGACCTACCCACATCTACCGGGTCCGGGAGGTGAGGCGGTCTAAGGCTAGTCTTGTTTTATAGTCCTTCACTGCTGTCAGTGGTGGAAGTTCTTCTGACCAATTAGGCCAGTGCTTGTTTCCTAGTCGAAATGGCAGCTTTTTGGCAGCCATCTTAGACTGGTGTTTCCTCATGACGTAATCGCAGGTTGTTTTATGCTACAATATGGTGGCCATCTTTAAGTGGTGAAATTGCTGGTTTTGTTGACTGCGTTAGCCAGGAGTTGCATGCCCCTGATGCTATTTAGTGCAAGGGTGCTAGTGTCACATGGCTAGTTCTGATATACCCATGTGATGGGTGGTTAGAAATAATGATTATCTGGCGTGACTTAGAGTTTGTGTTCTATCAAAAAATGCCAAGAATGTATGGGGCATTGGAGGAGCGTTAAGATTCATTGTGTCCTATGATACCTGTTTCAGATGTTAAGTATGAAGGTTGTTTATCGCAGGAATGTGTTGGTGTATGGGGATAAGGGTAACCTCTTTGGTGTGGTTGTCCTATCTTGTTACTGTTCTCTATGTTGTGTTGTGCCGGTCAGTTCCTTCTATGCCCATAGTTAATCTGTTCATATTAAATTCTTAGTGAACTCCAGGGTATTTCCTCATTTAATCCTGTTATCTGTGAGGATAATCTGTGTATCCATCTCTGTTCTTTGACAAACAGGGCATTCTTTGAGATTTTGGAAAAAGCCTCCAAAATGACCCATTGTAGTGCTTCTGGTGTATGGTGTTTCTCCAGGTAGTGTTTACACATTTTCGTGTTGCTTTTGTGGCAACGGAAATTGCTTCGATGTTCTGATATATGTAGTTTTATTGAGCGTGTAGTCATCCCTACGTAATATAGCCGCAGGGACATGTGATCAGGTACACGCAGTTGGGTGCATTACAATTGGTGTGTGACCTCATCTCCCATGTGAAGTTGTTACTGAAGGTAATGGTTTTCTGTATTGTGGTGAAAGCACATGCCGTGCAAGTGCCACATGGATAATGGCCCTTTACAGGTGGTAGTTGCCACAATGTTCTTTGTTGACCCACCCTGGATGCTTTCGGTCTTGTGTGGATCAACATATCTTTGAGATTCCTGGAGCGTTTGAACGCAAAACGTGGTGGCTCCAGAGTCAACCCTCCGGTGTTGAGTATGTTCCAATGTTTTCTTATGACTTTGGTCAATCGATTTGGAAACTGGTGTGAATGTGGTAACACAGGTGAGGGTTTCAGTGGGTCCTCTCTCTAGGTTCTAGCAGACCCTCGCGGTTATTGTTTCTAGCTCTCTTCCTAGAGAGGGCTATACTGCGTGGTGGATAATCGCGTGCTACCAGATTTTTTGCGAGGATTTCAGATTCAGACTTGAATTCCTCTAGTGTGCTGCAAGTCCATGCCCCCACAATTATAAAAACAGAAGTCTTTCTGCCCCCCCCAGGGGGGCAGAGGAGGGTCCAAGCCCCCGATCTGCCCCCCGGGGGCAGAAAGCCCACTAGGCACCAGGGATTTTCTGTTTTGAAGATGTAGGAGTGGGGTCTGCCCAAAATGGGCTTGCCAATGCCCCCACCCTCAAACAAAAAAGGGGCAGTCTTTCTGCCCACCTTGAGGGGGCAGATAGGGGTTATTACCCACGATCTGCCCTCAAGGGGGCAGAAAGCCCACTAGACACTAAGGATTTTTATAAATTAAAGATGGGTGTTGGCTGCACATGATGGGGAATGCCAATGCCCCCCACCCCCCAAAAATAGCCCCAGTCTTTCTGCCACCCCTGGGGGGCAGATGTTAGCAATAGCCTCCAATCTGCCCCAGGGGGGCAGAAAGCCCACTAGGCACCAGAGATATGTTTATGGGCATGTCAGTGAGAATCCCCTTGGCAGGGATTGCTCCCCTTTTTTTGTGAACACATTTTGGCTGCTTCTGCCTCCCTTGTGGGCAGATCAGTGATATTTTTAGGCTTATCTGCCCTCAAGGGATCAGAAAACCTCTAGACACTAGCAAACGTTTCTGTGTGTGTGTGAACTTGAGTTCGGCTGATGGTCTGTGTGTACTGGGGTTTGGCTAGCTATGTGTGAACCCGCATTTTGCTGGCGCTGTGTATGGACTTGTCCTTATCTGGCATTGTGTGTGGACTAGCGCTTGGTTGGCAGTGTGCATGGACTGTCGCTTGGCTAGTGATCTGCGTGGATGGCACATGTCTTACTGTGTGTGTGGACTGTCGCTTGGCTGGCGGTGTGCGTGGACTGTCGCTTGGCTGGCGATGTGCATGGATGGGGTTTGGCTGGCGGTGTACATGGATGGCGCTTGGCTGGTGGTGTGCATGGATGGTGCTTGGCTGGCGGTGTGGCTTGCGCGAATCCTCCAGCGTTTTGTTACCCAGAATCCCCTGCAAACCTTCAATTTAGCTAAAAAGTCACACTTTCCTCACATTTCTGTGTGGAAAAGTTGTGGGATCACCGCACTGGCACACATTTCCTAAAACAAAGCAGCATTCCCCTCGGTCTCCTGATAAAAATGATACCTCACTTGTGTGGGTATCCAAAGCAGAGAACCTAAAAACGAATAAAATAAAAAACTGAGGGGAACTAAAGTGGGACGAAAAGGGCAGGTTTTTTAAATAAGTTATTAGGCTGGCTCTGCTTTAGGCACTCACCCAAATGAGGTTTCATTTTTATCGGGAGACTGAGGGGAACGGTGGGTGGTGGGAAATGTTTGCCGGCGCGGTGATCTCACACCCTTGGCACACAGAGAAGTGAGGAAAATTGGACTTTTTAGCTTAATTTTGGGTTTGCAGGGGATTCTGGATAAGAAAACTTAGGGAGAGCCATGCAAGCCACACATCCCTGGACTTTCCCGAAATGTCTGGGTTTAGTAGGTTTCCCTTGATGGCCGCCGAGCCGAGACCAAAAACGCAGGTGCCCCCAATATATCATAAAACAACCTGTTTTTGCAAAGGAGGCACCTGCGTTTTTGGCATCTGGCTCGACGGCCATCTAGGGAAACCTACAAACCCAGACATTTATGAGAACTAGACATCCGTCGGAGTCTAGGGAGGTATGGCTTGCATGGATCCCCCAAGGTTTTCTTATCCAGAATCCCCTGCAAAACATAAATTTTGCTAAATAAATCAATTTTTCCCCACATTTGTGTGTGGGAAAGTTGTGGGATCACCAAGCCCACACACATTTCCTACTACCCAGCATTCCCTCAGGTCTCCCGATAAAAAGGCTACCTCACTTTTGTGGGTTGGCAAGATACCGCAACAGAGATGGGCCCAAAACGTATTGTAGAGGCCTCAAAAATGATCAATCAAAAAACAACCTGGTTATTCAAGGGGTCATCTGTGTTTTTGGTCTTGGACTTGCGGCTATCTAAGAAAACCTACCAAACCTGGACAGTTCTGAAAACTAGACACCCCAGGGAGTCCAGGGAGGTGTGGCTTGCGTGGATCCCCCAAGGTTTTCTTACCCATAAAAACCTGCATACCTCAAATTTTGCTAAAAAAATCAAATTTTCCTCACATTTCTGTGTGGGAAAGTTGTGGGGTCACCAAGCCCACACAAATTTCACAAAACTCCCTGGTTTTGCAAGGGGGTCATCTGCATTTTTGGTTACGGACTTGGCGGCCATCTAAGAAAACCTACCAAAATCAGACAGTTCTGAAAACTAGACACCTGGGGGAGTCCAGGGAGGTGTGGCTTGCGTGGATCCCCCAAGTTTTTCTTACCCAGAATCCCCTGCAAACCTCAAATTTTGCTAAACAAATTACATTTGAGGTTTGAAGGGGATTCTGGGTAGGAAAACATTGGTGGATCCATGCAAGCCATACCTCCCTGGACTCCCCCGGTTGTCTAGTTTTCAGAAATGTCTTGGTTTGGTACATTTCCTAGATGGCCGCCGAGCCCGGGGCCAAAAAAACCCAGGTGATCCCCCTTGCAAAACCAGGTCATTTTGTGATAGGTCATTTTGATGTCTCCACAATACATTTTGGGCCCTTCCCTGCCTCGGGCACTTGGCTCACCCACACAAGTGAGGTATCATTTTTATCGGGAGATTTTGGGAAATGCTGGGTGGGTGGAAATTTGTGGATCCACACAGATTCCAGAACTTTCCATCACAAAAATGTGAGGAAAATGTGCTTTTTTTTTTTTTTTTACAAATTTTGGGGTTTGCAAGGGATTCTGGGTAACAGAACATGGCTAGAGCTACACAAGTCACCCATCCTGGATTTCCCTGGGAGTCTAGTTTAAAAAAATGTACAGGTTGCTTGGTTTCCCTAGGTGCCGACTGAGCTAGGGCTCAAAATCCACAACTAGGCACATTGCAAAAAAAAGGTCAGGTTTCAGTGGAAAAATGCGATGTGTCTATGTTGCGTTTTGACCCATTTTCTGTCGTGGGCACTAGGCCTACCCACACAAGTGAGGTAACATTTTTATCAGGAGACTTAGGGGAACAGAGAATAGTAGAACAAGCATTATTACCAGTTGTCTTTCTATGCATTTCTGCCTTCCAAATGTAAGACAGTGTGTAAAAAAGAAGACATTCTGAAAAATGCCCTCTAAATCACATGCTAGTATAGCTACCCACAAATTCAGAGATGTGCACATAACCACTCCTTTTCAACTCCATATCTTATTACCATTTCGGAAATACATAGGTTTCCTTGATACCTATTTTTCACTCTTTATATTTTATCAAATGAATTGCTGTATACCTGGTACACAATGAAAACCCATTGCAAGGTGCACCTCAGTTATTGGCTCTGGGTACCTCAGGTTCTTGGTGAACCTACAAGCCAGATATATCCCTGCAACCAGAAGGGTCCTGCGGACAAAACTCAATTTCAATATTTTTTTTAATTCAACTTTTACTTTCTATAGAAAAACCTTGCAGGATCTACATAAGTGACTGTTTGCTGAATTCAGAATGTCATCTTCTTTTTAGAAATGTAATGCTTTCCGGGATCCATTATTGGTTTTATATCCATTTCTCCCACTAACTGGAAGGAGGTTGAAAGCACAAAAAAATAGGAAAAATAGGCTATGTCCCAGTAAAATGCCAAAACTGTTTAGAAAATTTGGTTTTCTGTCAAACTTCTGCCTGTTCCTGAAAGCTGAGAAGATGGTGATTTTAGCACCACAAACCCTTTGTTGATACCATTTGCAGGGGAAAACCGAATGCTGTCTTCTGCAGCACTTTTTTCCCCAAAAACCCAAATTTAGCTGTATTTTGCATAATGTCTCGGTCCCCTCCAGGGGAATCCACTAACCCTGGATACCTTTAGAATTCTCAGGATGTTGGAAGAAAAGGATGCAAATTTTGCGTGGATTCCTTATTTTGAAAAAGATATATGGGGGCCTAGGCGCGAACTACCCCGAAGGCCAAAAAGGGCGTGGCACAGGGGAGGAAAGGACCGGCACTGAAGGGGTTAAAATAATTTAGAGTGATCTCTGCATGTCACACTCTTCCTTCTTTTGCCCTTGAGCCATCCTGAGAGTGATGTAGTGGTATTTGCAAAAACAACAAGATGATGGATGGAATGCTTGAACTACTCTCAGCCACTTGCAATTGCTGGGGCCACATCCCAATCCATCACTTTGTTTTTGCCCACCATGCCACCCCTGTGTGGACCCAGCCATATGCAAATGAGTCTTGACCCTGCTGCCCATGGGAACAGTCCAGCCCAAACTGCAGGTCCTTCCTGGACCGGAAAAAAGCATCTTGGGACCGGTTTCGTGGTATCACCCCATATCAGCTAGGCTAGCTTTAATCCAGTAGCACAGTGAGCCTGGTTCCCACATCTGGACATACCCATCACACTTAGGGTGGCAAATGCAAAAACAAAAAGGTGATGGATGAAGTGCTTGAAATAATCTTAGCCACTGGCAATCGTACAGGTGCATCCCAATACATCTTTTCTTTGCCCACTATGCCATACCAGTTTGGACACAGCCATATGCAAATCAGTCTTGACCCTGCTCCCCATGGGAACAGTCCAGCCCGAACTGCAAAGCCAGGTCATCCCTGGATCGGAAACAAGCATCTTGGGACCGGTTTTGGGGTATCACCCCTCATCAGCCAGGCCAGCTTGAATCCATCATCTTCATCCGAATCTGGTTCGGACCAGATCACGGTACTCCTCTTTGTGTGGCTACGTTCTGCAATATAGCACATGTTCCTACTACCTTGCAGTTTGTATCAAGTCTGTACAGCAGTGCACCACTATATTTTTGAAGGCAGCAGAAATAAGATTTCAACAAGTCGAAAGTCCTTTCAATAGCACCACATGTTGATTTATGGGCAGCATTGTAGCAGCGTTCACTTGGTGTTGCAGGATTCAGATATGGGGTTAAAATCCAGGAGCACAAAACATAAGTACTGTCTCCTAGAATATTAAAGTTACAAAAGCATTACAAGCATAATTTATGACCATATCTGTCATATGTAACCAAAAAAGGGGGGACTGTGGGCTTTTATATAGGTCCAGCATATATGCCTAAAAGTAATCCAACACGATGGGTGTGCAGTTCCTGACAGGAGAAGGGATACTAGGTTGATTAAGTGTCAAACAATGTACACTGAACGTAGGGAGGAAAAGGGGGAATTCCTCCTTTCGGAATAAGTGCCCTCACACACCCAGCCAGCTAGGTGTCATGCTTCATCGTAGGGCGTGCTCCTCGTCAGGTCGGCGCTGCAGTACCCGACGGGCACCCTATGAGGGGCTCTTTGGCGGAGATCTTTTATTCCATGCCGTATTAGTGCAGTGGGTGTGAGGGGCCTAAAAAAGAGTGTAGATGTGTGTGAAGTGGGTCACTAGACTATGTGTAGATTAAAACAGGAAGTAGGAGTCCACTCAAAGCAATTTTAATGAACCTGGCTCCTATCCTGATCAAAAAGGAGAATGTAGCGCACCCCTGCCTCAGTGTTACAGGATATTGCGCATTATCTGGTGGTCAACATGTTTCTTGCCCTCGTGTCAAGGTAGACAGCAATTCTTCAGGACCAAATACAACAGTGTGATCTACACTATTAGTGGTTGTCTAAGTGGGTAGAACAGATAAACGACAGACAGTACCCTACATGTAGTACCTGTAAATCGGGTCAGCCAGCCCTACTCGGGTAGATGGCTCATATCATCGACTTCCGGCAATGAAAGACACTCTGGAATGTAGTACTGTGCGTTCACCGCAATCTGTCGGTGGACCTACCCCAAACACTGCCAGGACTGGAATAAAAGATCTCCGCCAAAGAGCCCCTCATAGGGTGCCCGTCGGGTATTGCAGCGCTGACCTGACGAGGAGCACACCATATGATGAAGCATGACACCTAGCTGGCTGGGTGTGTGAGGGCACTTATTCCGAAAGGAGGAATTCCCCCTTTTCCTCCCTACGTTCAGTGTACATTGTTTGACACTTAATCAACCTAGTATCCCTTCCCCTGTCAGGAACTGCATACCCATCGTGTTGGCATATCTATCATATACCTATGTAAATATTGTTAAATTACCAAGGTAATATCCATCTCCAACTTCTCCTCTTTGAATGCGTGCATAAATCCCACTATTCCTAAACATAAATGGTCTTGATGTGAGCTGTCACTGAGGTCTCATAAGGTTCATACAGTCTAACTTCTAAAAAGACAGCTATTTCTGTGAGAGATTCCTGACTCAGCCCTGCTAGTTTACCACAAACATTAAGACTTTCCTTAGAGAAATACATGTGATAGATGGGCAATTCCTACCTCAAACAGCAGTGTAAATAAGGTCAAAACTAAGCTAGTTTAAAAGATAAGAGCTTAACAAGAACAATACCACAACTTTGTAAGCAGAAACGTCTGCACTCCCAAGATAAAGGGGGAAAATTCACAGGAGCAGGCAGAAGAAGGCTCAGCTCTAAATTGTCCACTAGTTTTCTTCCTGGAATTCTTAGATTGTTCTGCTTCTAAGACCATTTAATCTCTTCAGGTGCTCTATTATTGACAGGTTCGTTCTCTACCCCTGAGTCCTCCTTGAGAAAAAGAGGAGCATGCTTGGAAAACTGACAGATATATATGTGTGTTAAAAAAACGTTTAGAACTTAGTTATAGTAAGGGGTTATTACATTAGTACTCCAACACATGTAAACTACTTAAACATTAGAAATACCATAGTTATAGTTTTCTAGTTAAGCCTTTCATGTGATATTTTATTGTGCAAAGTATAGTACACTCCATATTTTCAGACTACATATAAACGTCAGTGATACAGTTGAAGAACTATAACTCGTAAACATTACATTTATTGTTTACAACATTAAACAAGAGCTTCTTAAAACATATATGAAGGTACGAATCATATATAAAAAATTAAAATGGATATGCAATTTTTTGACCTCTTCTTTGATATATGGCAATGTATAGTTCTTCAACTGTATCACTGACGTTTACATGTGATCTGAAAATATACAAATTTACCACGGCAAACCACGGCACAATCTATGACTAAGTATTTGAACACTTATACCTTTAAAACTACTTACACTATTTACACATACTACCAAAAATTACCATTTACACCTCATAATCTATATTCCTGCCACATTACATTTAACTCAGTTCACCCACGTTCATGCTATGTCTGTTTCAATGACCAAACTCCCTCTTCGCCACTCCACTCTTTGCCACTCCACTCTACACCTCTCCACTCTATGCTGTTACACTCTATGCCATTCCAATTTACGTCACTCCACTCTATGTCACTTGACTATACACCACACCACTCTATGCTAATCCACTGTAAGCCACTCCACTCCAATCTACTCCACTCCTCTCTACGCCACTCCACTCCACTCTACCCCACTCCACTCTGCACCTCTCCATTCTACAACACTTCAGTCTGCACCACTCCACTGTACTCCCTCCACTCTACACTACTTTACTGTACGCTATTCCACTGTATGAAACTCCACTATGACACTACACTCTATGCTATTGAATGAATGAATGATTGACTCTTATATAGCACATAGCTACTCAGAGAGTGTCCCTGCGCTTGAAATAAAAGAACAGGCGGGATGTTGTACGAGCAGTCCGGTACAGTACGTTTGGTTACAGCGTAAATAATTAGGTTTTCAGGGATTTTTTGAAGGTTCCTTCCTCTGTGATAGATCTCAGATGGACAGGCATGTGGTTCCAGATTTTAGTGGCCAGGACCATGAAGGACGAACCCCCTCTACGTTTTTCCTAAACCCGGAGACTGTTAACAGGCAAGCATTACTCAAACACACCGCCCCACCTGATCTGCACTCGCTAATCCTCATATGCAGATAACTGGGACCAGTATTGTGGAGGGCTTGGTGGGTCATTGTCAGCTCCTTAAACATAATACGCTTAGGAATCAGTAACCAACGGAGCTGCTCTCTGAATTGAGACACAGGGTAGTGTTGAGTAGTTAAAAGAAGAGGCGGACCACCCTGTTCTGTACAACCTGGAGCAATTGCAGAAGATAGCCGGGTAGTCCCAGGTGTAGGACATTGACATAGTCTAACCTTGAGAGAATCAGAGCCCTGAACACTGCAACATGTGCATTGTGTGGAAGGAAGTTCAGGAATTTCCTGAGCATTCCCAGGATCCAGATGTAGGATTTCACTACCTCCGCATTCTGGGCTTTAATAGAGAGTTGAGAGTCAAACAGAATTCCCAAACTTCTTGCCACCTCCATTGAGTGGGGGGGGAGTTACTACTGGGCCAGGTTCCTCTCCACCAAGGTATGGGGTCAGACCTGAACAATAGTATCTCTGTTTTATCTGGGTTGCATTGGAGCTGGTTCTTCCTAAGCCAGTCCAGTAGAGCTTTCATGCAGAGTGAAAATAATTGCTTAGCTCTATCTGACTCTCCTTCGTATGTGAGCAGTAACTGAGTGTCATCAGCATACGATATGGCTTTAATATCAAAAGACTCAACCAGAAATGCAAGCGAGGTCATATACACCTTAAAAAGTGGAACGCAGGGTAGAGCACGGAGGAACCTCTCATTTCAAAGGTTGTACTCCGGAGGAGACGGGTTTTATCCATACAACCTGATCCCTATTTTCCAGAAAGGAGCCCAGCCAGCTCAAAGGAGATCCATCTACTCCCAAGGACTCCAAACTATGAAGCAGGATTTCATGATCTACAGTGTTGAATGCTGCTGATAAGACTAATAGTACCATGGCTACATTGAGTCCTGAGACTAAGCCTGCTTTGATGGACTCAGAGATATCCAAGAGTGCAGTCTTGGTGCTGTGATGAGACCTGAAACCCGATTGTGGCGAGTGCAAGAGGTTGTCTTCCGCTAAAAAATCCATGAGCTGGCCATTTACAATCTTTTCAAGGTTTGTGGCAGCTGCTGGTAATAGTGAGACTGGTCTAAAGGGGGTAATAGCGTGGGCAATTAGTTTCAGAATGTGCGGGGGAAATGGGGTTCCTTGTTGCCGTTGGCCTAGGGATATCACTAGGTATTGTATCAGGGTCCAATCTGTTTAAATTCAATGGGTTGGCCTCAATTTTAGTGATTTTGTCATCACAAAAGTCACTCAGCCTTATACAGAGATCCTGATTAGTCACAAAAGGTGGAGCAGTTGCTTTTGTATCCATGAAGTTTGTTACAATCTTGAAGATCTCTTTCCCATTACTGTCAGCCTCCTTGATACATTGGGAATAAAAAGCACTATGAGTTCACTTTTTAATGTTATGGTATATATTGAGGACCTGTTTGTAACGTGCCTTGTTGACCTTTTTGTAGTGGCGCCGTAAAGCTCTCTTTAGCATTTTACACGCTGTTCTCTCGAGGACAAGCTCTTGAGAAAACCAGAGGGTGGAACAGGCCTGAGTGCCTTTCAAGTCTGTCATGGTCGGAGCCGCTATATCAGCAGCCTCCAGGAGCCATTTGTTAATATCCCTATCTTCCAGAATGACTATGCCTGAGAGCTCTGGTTTAGATGAGCTCAGGATAAACCTAAAGGTCAGGGATAGATACTTTGTTTCATGGTCTTTCTCCTAAAACCTGAGGGTGTCCTCTACTTTCCTCAGATACCAGGAGAGGCCAGAAAAAAGGGAGTAAGAAATGATCAGACCATATCACCTGATCTGGGATTTCCCATTTGACCAAAATATTAGACAGGATTCCGTTAATGGCGTGTCCTGCCCTGTGAGTAGGAACTGTGTCATACCATGTGATGTTATGTGTCGCTAGTGACTCTAAAAAGCGATTAGCCAGTGGATCTTCCACGTTGTCCAGAGGCAAGTTAAAGTTGCCCAATATAGTAAAGTTAGCGTAACTAATGCATTTCGGGGCGATGGCAGATCTAATGAGGAGATAAAATTACCCGTGTATCCCAGGGGTGATATACTAAAACACCGGAGAAGGAGCAATTGGCGCATGGAGATATACTAAAGCCAAGAGCTTTTGCCACCTTCAGCTCGTCCATCAGAAATGTGTGGCATTTAAAGACTTTTCTGTGTACAATGGCTACCCCTCCCCCTCTTTTGCCAACCCTATCCGCATGAACCCACGAATAGGAGTCAGGGGGTGCTAATTGTAAATCGGAGCACGAGTCCTCCCTCATCCAAGTTTCTGTTAAAAATAGGGCGTCAAACCTACTATCAATTAACGATGGATACATGTCTAATGCATGTTTATGTATTGAATGTATATTAATATGGGCGGCCTTAAAATTACCCATGTTTGTGGCCAAGTGTGACGTGCTCCTAACATTACCATTCAGAGGCTGTAACCAGTCTTTCCAGTGTAGGCAGGAGGTTTTGCCTTCGCAGTCTAAGAGGAAAGGGCCACAGATGCTTGAGACCCCCCTCATACCTCATATCTCAGATGCTGTATATGTGATTCTAGAGTGCCCGTCAGGGTCCAGACTGGCATAGCGGCTGGTGCTGGCTGTAGTCGGGACACGGAAGGGCTCAGAAGGGCTTGCTGTAGACATTCCTTTGGTGCGCCAGCAGCATGCCCGCTGCATGTGTCCGCACTGAGGCCAACATATAGGAGGTGCTAGACTGCTACTCCCTGCTGCTAGACACTAGAGCACATTGCCCGAAATTGGCGCTGCTCTGTGTCCTACTTCCTACCCTACACTTGTCAGCACTTCATGTATTCCCCAGTGCCACAGACAGTAAAAAAGCATAAAATCCTTAAAGAAACATGGCACAAGTCATAGTAATAATCTGATATTTTAAGGTGCAATTTATCTAAATTTTGGGTGCTTAAACAGCCTTTCAGATTCCAGCCAGTATTTTAGTATTTCAAATTCAGGAGCATTTGTACAAAAATGAAATAGGTAGGAGCCCCCACTTCTGCACTGTGCTAATATCAGCAAATAAGAGTAAAACAGCCTCAAAAGAGAATTCATAGTTCTATTTAGTGCTTTTGAAATGCTCCGTCCAAGGCGCCTCAGCCGTCCTGGTTTATGGCTCTTGATTAATGCATCCATGCTCCGATCATTAATATATAGGAGGGGCATTACTCCTCCTCCCTGCTGCTAAACACTAGAGTGCAGTGTCCCAAAATGGGTCCCCTCTGTGTCCTACTTCCTACCCCACACTTGTCAGCCCTTCAAGTAGTCCCTCGGTGCCAAGGACAGTTCAAAAGCATAAAATAGTTTTTTTTAATGCTTTTTATGCATTCCACTCTATGCCACTCCATTGTATGCCACTCCACTAAATGTGAGTCCACTCTATGACATTCCACTGTATGCTATTATATTGTACAACACTCGCCCCAACGCTACTCCACTCTACACCACTCCAATATGCTCCACTCCACTCTACGCTACTACACTCTTCGATATTCCACTGTATGACACTCTACTCTATGCCACTCCACTGTACTCTAGTCCACTATATTGTACTCCATTGTACATCACTGCACTCTATGCCACTATACTCAATGATATTCCACTCTACGCGACTTCAATGTGTGTTACTCCACTCTATGGCACTCCACTCTATGCCACTCCACTTTACGCCACTCCTCTCTCTGCTACTCTACTCTATGCCACTCCACTCTACTCCACTCCACTCTATGCCACTCCACTATATGCTATTTTACTCTACTTGACTCCAATCTACACCATTCTGCTCTATGCTATTCCACTCTACTCCAGTCTATGCCAATCCACTCTATGCCAATCCACTGTACGCTACTCCACTCTATGCCACTCCACTCTACACTATTCTACTGTATGCCACTACACTGTACCTCACTCCACTGTACGCCACTTCAGTCTATGTCAATCCACTCTACGCTACTCCATTGCACACTATTACACTCTAAGCAACTCCACTCTTTGCCACTCCACTCTACATTATTCTACTGTATGCCACTCCACTCTACACCACTCCACTGTATGCTATTCCACTGTATGCCACTCCACTGTATGCCACTCCACTGTACACCACTCAACTATGCCTCACTCTACTCTATGCCACTCCAGTGTATGGTATTTCACTGTGGCAACTACACTCTATCCCTCTCAATTCTATGCTATTTCAATCTATGCCACACCACTCTACCCTACTCCACTGTACGCCACACCACTGTACGCTGTTTCACTGTACGCTACTCCACTGTAACTCACTCCACTTTACAACACTTCAATGTACACCACTCCACTCTATGCTATTGCAGTCTACGCCACTCCACTGTATGCCACTCCACTGTACGCCACTCCGAGTAGGCCACTCCACTGTACACCATTCCGCTGTATGCCTCTAATGTGTGTTACTCCACTCTATGGCACTTCACTCTATGCCACTCCACTTTACGCCACTCTGCTCTACGCTAGTCTCCTCTATGCCTCTCCACTCTACACCACTTCACTCTATGCCACTCCACTATCATTCCACTCTATGCAACACCACTTTACACCACTCCCCTCTATGCCACTCCACTGTATGCTATTCCATTGTATGTCACTCCACTCTACCCCACTTCACTCTACCCCACTCCTTTCTATGCCACTCCTCTGTACGCTATTCCATTGAACACCACTCTGTTCTACCCCACCCCACTTTACGACACTCTACCCCTCTTCACTCTACGCCACTCTACTCTATGTCACTTCACTCTACGCAACTCCCCTCTATGTCGCTCCACTGTACGCTATTCTATTGTATGCCACTCCACTCTACCCCACTCCACGCCACTCCCCTCTGCACCACTACACTGTATGCTATTCCATTGTACACTACTCCACTCTACCCCACACCTCTCTAAGCCACTCAACTTTACAGCACTCCACTGTACACTATTCCACTGTATGCCACTCCACTCTACGCCACACGATTAAAAGCCATTCCACTGTACACCACTCCACTCAACGCCACTCTACTCTACGCTATTCCACTATACCTAACTTCACTCTACCCCACTCCACTGTAAGCTATTCCACTCGATGTTACTCTACTCTATACCACTCTACTGTACACCACTCCACTCTACCCAACTCCACTCCATGCCACTCCACTATACTCCCCTGAACAACATTATACTCAATCAACAAAAGTCTTTGCCTCTTCACTCTACCACACTATACTGCACTCAATAGCACTACACTGTACTATAATATACTCCACTCCACGCAACTCCACTTTACAAGACTCTAATACACTCTGTGCCACTATACAACAATGTACTCCAGTCTGTGCCCCTACAATAAACTGTACAACTATCTAATCCACTCTGTGCCCATACACTCTACTGTACAACCCTCAACTCCACTCTGCAACACTCTACGACACACCACTCCACTGTACTGTGCAAGACACCACTCCAATCTATAACACTTTACTCGACTCTACACTATGCTAGTCCACTCCACTGCACTCCATGCCACTGTACTATACAACACACCATTGCACTATATAACAGTTTACTCCACTGTACGCTATGCCACTCCACTCAAGCCCCCGCCATGCACATTTTTATCATCAATAATTTCACTGCAAATGTTGCAGTGATATTATCAATGATGTCTTAGAAGATGTCATGACTGATTTAATATGTGGGGTAATTAGCAGTGCATGGCGAGGGCGTGAGTTATAGTTACTTGAGATAACTATAACTGTTGAATTTCTATGGTTTTGTGAGTGTAAAATCTGAACCTAAGTATGACGTCCCTGTGACCTTTGTGTTTTTCAGTAAATTTCTGAGAGTGTGAGTGGGTGTTTTTTTATTGGGATCTGGACCCGCCGATCTGTTGTGGATTCACACGGGAGGTGGTGTGTGACTGTCTGTATGGGTGTGTGAGTGGGCGCGTGAGCGTCTGTGTGGGTCTGTGAGTGGGTGTGTGAGTGACTGTATGGGTGTGTGAGTGGGTGTATTGATGTGTGAGTGGGTGTATTGATGTGTGAATGGGTGTGTGAGTGGTTGTGTGTGAGAGAGTGTGTGAGTCTGTGAGTGGGTGTATTTTTTTTATTTGGATCTGGATCCGGGATCTTTTGCAGATTCATGGGGGCAGTGTGTGAGTGACTGTATGGGTGTGTGAGTGACAGTATGGGTGTGTGAGTTGATGTGGGAGTGGGTATATGGATGTGTGAGTGGTTGTGTGGGGTGTGACAGAGTGTCTGAGTGGGCGTTTTTTTAAAAGTTGGATCTGGATCCACGGATCTGTTGCGGATTCACCCTGGGGAGGGCGGGCATCTAACAAGTAATTACAGCCGCAGGGCTACTGTTTTTAAACCTTTGTACTTGTGTTTTCATCTCTTTTATAATTTAATTTTAAATTGCGCCGTGGTCAGGCTGTGTATCACTGACCCCAGGTTGTTGCCTCGGTCCCCGGTCCGCCACAGCTTGTGCTGATTGAGCGGAGGGACGGAAGTAGGCTCTTTTAGCGCTCCCGGTGCTCCAGACCGGAAGCAGTGTTAGCGCTTTAGCCACTACACTTTTGCAGGGCTACTTAAGGCGAGTACAAGCGCGACGCGCGCAGCGGGCATCTAACAAGTAATTACAGCCGCAGGGCTACTGTTTTTAAACCTTTGTACTTGTGTTTTCATCTCTTTTATAATTTAATTTTAAATTGCGCCGTGATCAGGCTGTGTATCATTCACCCCAGGTTGTTGCCTCGGTCCCCGGTCCGCCACGGCTTGTGCCGATTGAGCGGAGGGACGGAAGTAGGCTCTTTTAGCGCTCCCGGTGCTCCAGACCGGAAGCAGTGTTAGCGCTCTAGCCACTACACTTTTGCAGGGCTACTTAAGGCGAGTACAAGCCCGTCTGCGCCCGTCCGCGCGAGTTCGCCGACAGTCGACAGGACCGTATGCTCCTATTACTGCTCCTTGGGCTACGCTTTGGGTGAGTGTGCAAAATGAACTTAAAACAATATTCTAGCCAAGAGTTAAAAGATTTTAACCGCGATTACTTGGAGCAACCAGTAATCCCGGGAGACATTGATTACATATGCCGGCAGACTAACACTAGCTCAACCATGCATGTGTCCTCAACCATTTTACAAGTACCGCGCAATATCCATAATACAAAATCTCCTAAGGTTTTAAAAGGAATGTATCTTAATGCTCGCTCCATACCAAAACATACGGTGGAAATATGGGACCTCTTGGATGCAGAATCACCTGATATCTGCTTCATAACAGAATCTTGGCTGCGTGAATATGCTTCCCCGGATGTGGCAATCGCTTTTCCATCAAAATATGAAATAACTAGAGTTGACAGAAAGGGAAAGAGAGGAGGGGGCTTACTTATAGCTACCGGCCCCGGTACTAAGATTATCTCTTTGGATTCAATGAGCACTGAACAGATTGAATTATGTATTTTTAGAATTGATGGTACATCTCAAGGGCCATGGAGAGGAGCTCTTGTATATAGACCTCCTGGCCCGAAGAAAGATTTCACGCACATTTTGTGTGAACAGATAGCTCCACATGTACTTGCCACCGACCAATTTCTTCTGGTAGGAGATTTTAACTATCACGCTGAGATCTTGACTGTTGCAGACAGCAACCAACTTATTACTGAAATGAACTCTTTGGGGTTAGTCCAAATGGTGAAAGGTCCAACTCACTCTGCTAGACACACTCTTGACTTGCTATTCACAAACTCCTCAGGTGTCACAGTCGAATCCTCCCTCCCACTATTATGGTCAGATCATCACCTTCTAAAATTTTCTATCCCAGCACATACAGGAAAAATCGAGCACAAAAATGAATTAATATGGCGCAGGTCCTGGCGAAAGGTCACGGCCTGCTCTTTTTCAGCTTTTTTCAGGCCACTCTTAAAAGATCAGGCTGAAAACATTGACCTGACGGCAACTACATTTGAGGAAGAAATAACTCAGGCCTTAAATAAGATCGCTCCTCTCACCAAGGTGAAAATCAGATCCAGAACTGCTCCATGGTTCACGGAGCAATTGAAAATAATAAAACACTCCTGTAGAGTGGCCGAACGCAATTGGAGAAGGAGTAAAGATCCTTCAGATCACAGAGAATACAAATGCATTCATCGTAACTACATGGAGAGCATTAGACAGGCAAAGAAAGTGTTCCTATTAAACCGTATCGAAGAAGCGGCAAACTCTAATAAGGAGCTCTATAAGGTCCTAAAAGAATTTACGTTCCCTCAACCAAAGACTGAGGTTTCTAATTCGCAGGATTGGATAGATTCCCTCTCCAAATTCTTCGATGACAAAATAAACACAATACATAGCTCCTTTCCACCTCAAGAAGCTCCAATCAAAAACTTGGAAACGGACTCTATCTCACAAACAGGCCCGCCTCCCGTCTTGGAGGAATTCTCCCAGTTTAATCCCGCTGAAGTGACAGAAGCCATGCTAAAAATAAAATCTGGCTCACCAGCTGACCCTGTACCACCACGCTTCCTACCAGCGATTGCTCCCACCCTTCTTGAAAGCATCACCGAACTATTTAATCGTTCGCTAGCTCAAGAAACAGTTCCCAAAATATGGAAAGCCGCCAGAGTTAGACCTATCCTGAAAAAACCCACTGCAGACCCCAATCTCTTGGTCAACTATCGTCCGATTTCACTGCTCCCATACTTTGGGAAAGTACTCGAATCCTTGGTCCATAAACAACTTGTCTTCCATCTTGAGAGTAACCATCTATTGGATCCCTCACAGTCTGGTTTCAGGGCCGCCCATAGCGCCGAAACAGCGCTGGTAGAGGTAATAGACAACATTAGACTATCATTGGATAAAGGACAATCCTCTATTCTTATCCTACTGGACCTGTTGGCGGCTTTCGACACCATCTCCCACAGCATTCTAATACAACGGCTAGGGGAGATTGGTGTCAGAGGGAAGGCCCTGGGGTGGCTCAGGAGTTATCTAACGGACCGAGTCACCACTGTCCAGGTTGGTGACATTAGTCCCTGTAGTAGGCCAGTCACGATGGGAGTGCCACAGGGCTCCATTCTGAGCCCAACACTCTTCAATCTTTACGTGACACCTCTGGCCAGGGTGATCAGATCATACAGCTTTGACGTAATGTCATATGCCGATGACACTCAAATTCTGGTCACCCTTGGTCAGAACCCCATAGACACCAAGGCTCGTTTTAAAGACTGCATGATCCACATTAACAGGTGGATGAATGAAAACCATCTACAGCTAAATGGTGACAAAACGGAGATAGTATTCTTCAGGAATGCACAAAAGCACTGGACAAATGACTGGTGGCCTGCAACTCTTGGCCCTAGTCCAATATCTAAACAATCGGTTCGCAATTTAGGAATCCAAATCGACAGTAATCTATCGATGAAAAATCAGGTGAACCACATAATCGGCTCCTGTTTTGGTATCATGCGCAACCTGCGTAAAGTTTTGAAATGGATTCCCATGGAAGCCAGAAAACCACTAGTCCAGGGATTGATTATTAATCGCATGGACTATGGAAATGCCCTACTATCGGCAATAAATGAGGATCTCTTATCCAGACTGCAGGTCCTACAGAATACTGCAGCTAGGCTGGTCCTGAATCTTCCGTCGGGCTCCCCATCTGCGCCTAACCTGAAGCAACTCCACTGGTTGCCTGTCAGAAAGAGAACTCGTTTTAAGATTCTTTGCTTAGTACACAAAAACATGTACGGTAGGGGCCCTTGTTACTGGAAAAAGAAGCTCAACTGGCATCAGCCAAGCAGGCCCCTCAGATCCAGCAACAGGCACCTTCTTACCTCCATCAGAATCCGTACAACTAGAAATGGAGGAAGATCTTTTTCGTTCCTAGCCCCCACTCTCTGGAACAAATTGCCATTACACCTTCGCACTATTGCTGACCATCATCGTTTTCGTAGGGAACTAAAAACATGGCCTTTTGACAACTGACCCCCTGTTTCCTTTATTAGCTGTCTTTAGTTGGAGCTGCCTGTGAGCGCCATGAGACTTTCGGGTGATATGAGTGCTTTATAAATGTCCCTGATTTGATTTGATTTGAGATGCGTGAGTGTCTGTATGGGTGAGTGAGTGGGTTTGTGAGTACCTGTGTGGGTCTGTGAGTGTGTGCGTGTGAGTGGTTCTCTGGGTCAATGAGTGGATGTAGCAGTGACTGTATGGGTGTGTGAATGATTGCATGAGTGGGTGTATGGATGTGTGAGTGTGTGAATGGTTATGTGGGGGTATGAGAGAGTGTGTGAGTGGGTGTTTTTTTGGGATCTGGATTAGCAGATCCATCACAGATTCATACAGCAAAACCGCGCTGAGCACCACGGTGGATCTGCGAATCCTTCATGCCCAAAAAAAACCATTCATTTTTGGGCACCTTCTTGCCATTAGGGGTCCCTCACATACCACGCTATCAGTCCCATGGGGTCAGGATACCTCTATCCTGACCCCTTATATCCTTTTTAGTTTTTATTTTGCCCCCTAGAAAACGTGTCCTGATTCACAAAATGGTGGCCACAACTTTTCTCTCAGTTTGCAGCCCGCCAATCACAGCATTGCTGTTGGAGTGTGGCTCCACGGATCCACCGCACTGGATCCATGGTGGATCTGTGTCCCTAAAGATAATATAAATCATTTTTCTTAAATAACTCCAAAACTACTTAACAGATTTACACCAAATTCTAAAAAGCAGTCTTTCTGGACCAGCAGGATTGGCTTTCTGCCAAATTTGGTTTAATTCCTATCAACGTTTCGGGCTGTAGTTGTGTCTAAAGCGCCAATGGGAAATTGAATGGGGAAAATGCATTTTGGGACCCCCGTTTTTTCTCAGCCCCCGCTTGATGAATCACCCCAAAACTTTCCGGACAGCAGCTGAAATGAGTATCAAACTAGTTTTGAAAATTCTGTGAATATTCATCAAACAGTGTCAAAGTTATTAGCAAAACAAAAACGCTTTTCCTATGGAAACTAGGACCTAACTACAACTACCTCCTGGCAACCGTCAGTGGGTTACACACATATATATATATATATATATATATATATATATATATATATATATATATATTCCAACAAATGTTCGTTCGTAATAAAGAAATAACAAACACGCCAGAGCCCTTCGTTCTGCTGCACTCGTGATTTTATTGGCAAGTTACCCTACGCATTTCGGAGCAGCGCTCCTTGCTCACGGGTAGTTAGGTATGCCCCCAATGACTTCCTTAAAACATAGTCATGTGACCTTAACAAAATCATAAACATAGAGAAAATACTCCCGAAATTGGTTACATTTCATATGGCAAGTTATATATTAATAATGTTTCAGCTATCATCACACTAAATTGTATTATATTTACATACAAGAAATATATTGTATATTATTTCTATTGTCCGTAAAGCACCTCATATTATTGAAACAATCAATTACAACTTTATGTAATCGGCGATAACATACATGAACAATTCAGCCCCAGTGGGCTTCCATTGTAAAAGCAGTATCATTGATACATCATGTTGTGCATATTCACGAGCACTAATTATTGTTTTGTGCTAATAAGATACATTCAGTTAATATCACTTGTACCACATTTAAAGTGTATTTAATTACACATTTAAAGTTTACATATTATTTGAAATGACAATGCAGTGAAAATTGTGTGCATAAGCAATTCAGCCCAAGTGGGCTGTTTAACAAAAGCATAAGAAAGAAATGCAACGTTCCTCAATTATTTATAGTGCATATGGGCATATGTTATAAAGAACTATTAAATACCCTTCATGGTAATAAGCGCAAAACACAATTATGCACATAAAGTTAAACAAAGTTCAAACAACCGGCCAAAGTCCTGCCCCTGTGGGCATACATAGAATTACAATGGCTACAACAGTAGCTATAACACACCCGAAATATATAATAAATCGATCCTTGAAACCTGCATATTTAAAGCTTTTAGTAGAAAGATATTTTAGCTTCTTATTGCTTTCCACTTGCCAGAAGTTCATTACTTCGGGACCTATATTAAAACAAATCAAAAACATGGTCACAGATTGTACTAGTGTATTGTAAACATACCCTATATACAATATTTAAAAAACAGTGAAAATAGTGATAATACATATTTAAAAACAGGCTATTATTAATACTCCTGTACTGCCTATTACATTTAATTAGGCCTTAAAAAGCTGATTCTTTCAACCCAAGTGTACTGAGAGCGCCTCATCATTGTTGTGTCCAACTGGGTACATGGTGCCGTATTTTATAATCATTTTGGACTCTCGTCTCCTTAGTTCCTGCACCCTGTCACCTCCCTTTCCCGTATAGGGATCCTCTCTAACACACAGAATGACAGCAGGTCGCTATTCTGGTTGTGTGCAACTTTAAAATGTCTTGCAATTGGATATTGTTTATCATTATGTTTAATCGCCCTCAGGTGCTCCAATACCCGCTTTTTGGCTTTATGGATGGTACTACCAATATAATATTTATCACATGGGCACCTGAGGGCGTAAACAACATGATCCGAATTGCAAGACAAATGTTTCTTAATTATGAAAGGGGCCAGATCTTTAGATAACTTAACCTCTTTACAATTTGTGCTGTGCTTGCATGCCTTGCAGCTACGGCACGTGAAAAATTCTTGTATCGTACTGCGAGTCACCTCATTATTAATCAGGGTACTGCAGATATTATCTCTCAAGGAACTAGCCTTACGAAATGTAATCTGAGGATAATCACTGATATGTTTTTTAAGATCAGCATCCGTTCTAAGTGCATTCCAGTATTTCTTTAATGCACCTCGGACCTCATTAGACTGGTTATGAAAGGTAGTAATAAATCTCACATTAGTTTCAGTGGATGAATTATTATCTTCAGGCATGAGCAGACTGTCTCTATCTCTTCAGTGGCTATCTTACAAGCTTGATTAATATTTTTAACCGTATAGCCTCTAGTCAGGAAGCGTTTGGTCATCTCCTTTTTCTCAGCTTCAAATCCTTCATTGGTACTACAGTTACGTTTGGCCCTAATAAGTTCTCCCAAAGGGATACTGTTTATCAGACTGTGAGGATGACAGCTTTCGGCATGTAACAGACTGTTCCCAGCTGTCTTCTTTCTATATAAGATAGTCTCCAATCTATCGTCTTTCGCCATTTATAAAATTATAAAAGGTGTTGAGTGGAAGAAACAATATCTACTACTTAGTTTAGATGTTAATAGCCTCTATACTAATATTCCCCATGACCAAGGTATACAAGCTTGCAAACACTTTCTTAAAGCGAGGTCTATCTCTTACTTTTTTCATACAGAAATGCTGGCAGAGATGATGCTCACATGTTTAACACAGAATTATTTTACATTTAACAGCCAGGTTTTTAGACAAATACTTGGGACTTCAATGGGTACTTGCTTCGCCCCCAGTTTTGCGTGTCTCTCCCTGGGCTGGTGGGAGGAGCAATTGTCAGTTAACCTCGACACGTTTAAAACACATGTGAAGATATGGGCTAGGTACATAGACGATATCTTCTGTATCTGGGATGGCAGTTCAGAAGATGCTATCAGATTTGTTGAGGAACTAAATAACAATACGTTCAATCTTACCTTTACATGCCATATTCATCAGGAAGAAATTGAATTCCTTGATTTGAAAATTATGGCGAAAGACGATAGATTGGAGACTATCTTATATAGAAAGAAGACAGCTGGGAACAGTCTGTTACATGCCGAAAGCTGTCATCCTCACAGTCTGATAAACAGTATCCCTTTGGGAGAACTTATTAGGGCCAAACGTAACTGTAGTACCAATGAAGGATTTGAAGCTGAGAAAAAGGAGATGACCAAACGCTTCCTGACTAGAGGCTATACGGTTAAAAATATTAATCAAGCTTGTAAGATAGCCACTGAAAGAGATAGAGACAGTCTGCTCATGCCTGAAGATAATAATTCATCCACTGAAACTAATGTGAGATTTATTACTACCTTTCATAACCAGTCTAATGAGGTCCGAGGTGCATTAAAGAAATACTGGAATGCACTTAGAACGGATGCTGATCTTAAAAAACATATCAGTGATTATCCTCAGATTACATTTCGTAAGGCTAGATCCTTGAGAGATAATATCTGCAGTACCCTGATTAATAATGAGGTGACTCGCAGTACGATACAAGGATTTTTCACGTGCCGTAGCTGCAAGGCATGCAAGCACAGCACAAATTGTAAAGAGGTTAAGTTATCTAAAGATCTGGCCCCTTTCATAATTAAGAAACATTTGTCTTGCAATTCGGATCATGTTGTTTACGCCCTCAGGTGCCCATGTGATAAATATTATATTGGTAGTACCATCCATAAAGCCAAAAAGCGGGTATTGGAGCACCTGAGGGCGATTAAACATAATGATAAACAATCTCCAATTGCAAGACATTTTAAAGTTGCACACAACCAGAATAGCGACCTGCTGTCATTCTGTGTGTTAGAGAGGATCCCTATACGGGAAAGGGGAGGTGACAGGGTGCAGGAACTAAGGAGACGAGAGTCCAAAATGATTATAAAATACGGCACCATGTACCCAGTTGGACACAACAATGATGAGGCGCTCTCAGTACACTTGGGTTGAAAGAATCAGCTTTTAAGGCCTAATTAAATGTAATAGGCAGTACAGGAGTATTAATAATAGCCTGTTTTTAAATATGTATTATCACTATTTTCACTGTTTTTTAAATATTGTATATAGGGTATGTTTACAATACACTAGTACAATCTGTGACCATGTTTTTTGATTTGTTTTAATATAGGTCCCGAAGTAATGAACTTCTGGCAAGTGGAAAGCAATAAGAAGCTAAAATATCTTTCTACTAAAAGCTTTAAATATGCAGGTTTCAAGGATCGATTTATTATATATTTCGGGTGTGTTATAGCTACTGTTGTAGCCATTGTAATTCTATGTATGCCCACAGGGGCAGGACTTTGGCCGGTTGTTTGAACTTTGTTTAACTTTATGTGCATAATTGTGTTTTGCGCTTATTACCATGAAGGGTATTTAATAGTTCTTTATAACATATGCCCATATGCACTATAAATAATTGAGGAACGTTGCATTTCTTTCTTATGCTTTTGTTAAACAGCCCACTTGGGCTGAATTGCTTATGCACACAATTTTCACTGCATTGTCATTTCAAATAATATGTAAACTTTAAATGTGTAATTAAATACACTTTAAATGTGGTACAAGTGATATTAACTGAATGTATCTTATTAGCACAAAACAATAATTAGTGCTCGTGAATATGCACAACATGATGTATCAATGATACTGCTTTTACAATGGAAGCCCACTGGGGCTGAATTGTTCATGTATGTTATCGCCGATTACATAAAGTTGTAATTGATTGTTTCAATAATATGAGGTGCTTTATGGACAATAGAAATAATATACAATATATTTCTTGTATGTAAATATAATACAATTTAGTGTGATGATAGCTGAAACATTATTAATATATAACTTGCCATATGAAATGTAACCAATTTCGGGAGTATTTTCTCTATGTTTATGATTTTGTTAAGGTCACATGACTATGTTTTAAGGAAGTCATTGGGGGCATACCTAACTACCCGTGAGCAAGGAGCGCTGCTCCGAAACGCGTAGGGTAACTTGCCAATAAAATCACGAGTGCAGCAGAACGAAGGGCTCTGGCGTGTTTGTTATTTCTTTATTACGAACGAACATTTGTTGGAATACTGGGGGCTCGCAACCCCGCCTCAGCCCGCTGTCAGGAAGTGGCTCGGGTCTTTTGCGAACTGACGACTTGGATATATATATATATATATATATTATCTACTGGCGGTCGCCAGTAGATAGTTATAGTTAGGACCTATTTTCCATAGGAAATCCGCAACATTCTATTTGAAATAACTTTGGCGCCGGTTGACGAATCTTCGCGAAATTTTCCAACTTGTTGGGGCGCTCCGGTCCGCTCCTATCTTGAAAGTCTCAGGGTGATTCGGCAAGCGGGGGCCGAGAAAAAAGGGGGGTCCCAAAACGTGTTTTCCCCATGCAATTTTCCATAGGACCTTTAGTCGCAGCTACAGCCCGAACTGCTGAACGGAATTACACCAAATTTGCCAAAAAAGTAGCCCTTGGTTCAGAGTCGTGCCTTTTGCTTAAATGGTGTAAATCCGTTCAGTAGTTCCTGAGAAATTTGAAAAAGAAAACACATATATATCTGGGCGGAGCCTAACCACACATGTCATCGTGAGATCTGATTGGCTGTCAGCACTTCATCCTGGAATTGCTGGCAGCCATCTTGGGACCAATATAAATGATAGTACCCCATTGAAATGCATTGTAGTGAATCGAAGATTTTGAGGGTTACCAAAAGGAGAACTATAAAGGGTGATAACAGACTTTAGTTACATTAGAATTCATTTCTTGATGGTACCATACTAATTTCAGGAATTGTGGTGTGTTCTAAGGTGATTTTACCCTGTGAAAAACCTTCTGCTGGGATATCATTAATCATGTTTGAGAGAACTATTTTCACATGCTTGTCCCATTCAGTTTTGAAAGGTGCTCCAGAAGCTAAAATGAGAGCATATTTTCTGTAAATTCACATTATCTTTCTCAGTCATGTGAGAATGAAGTCTGACATTCTCAGTAAAACATGTACATCCAACAAGGGCAGAGACTGTCAGTTGATTCCTTTGTGTTCTACTGCAGCTTCCCAGAGTGTTCTAAAGAACAACTAGAGCGCTAACAGCCTTACTTATGACAGAATTATGGCACACCTGAAGCCATCTTGATTGGAATAAACTGGTAACACTTAAAACATTTAATTTAAAAAGGAACAAAATGAGGGGGTTCATTTTGCCATAGAAATTATGGTTAGTGCTGTAGAAAGAAAAATTAGGACATGTTTTAAGTGAGATCTCAAATATCTTCCTGTTATATTTCAACAGGAGCAGCCTGTCAGTTGATGCCTTTGTGTTCTACTGCAGCTTCCCAGAGTGTTCTAAAGAACAACTAGAGTGCTAACAGCCTTACTTATGACAAAATTATGGCACACCTGAAGCCATCTTGATTGGAATAAACTGGTAACACTTAAAACATTTAATTTAAAAAGGAACAAAATGATGGGGTTCATTTTGTTATAGAAATTATGGTTAGTGCTGTAGAAAGAAAAATTAGGACATGTTTCAAGTGTGATCTCAAATATCTTCCTGTTATATTTCAACAGGAGCAGCCTGTCAGTTGATGCCTTTCTGTTCTACTGCAGCTTCCCAGAGTGTTCTAAAGAACAACTAGAGCGCTAACAGTCTTACTTATGACAAAAGTATGGCACACCTGAAGTCATCTTGATTGGAATAAACTGGAAACACTTAAAACATTTAATTTAGAAAGGAACAAAATGAGGGGGTTCATTTTGCCATAGAAATTATGGTTAGTGCTGTAGAAAGAAAAATTAGGACATGTTTCAAGTGTGATCTCAAATATCTTCCTGTTATATTTCAACAGGAGCAGCCTGTCAGTTGATGCCTTTGTGTTCTACTGCAGCTTCCCAGAGTGTTCTAAAGAACAACTAGAGTGCTAACAGTCTTACTTATGACAAAATTATGGCACACCTGAAGCCATCTTGATTGGAATAAACTGGTAACTCTTAAAACATTTAATTTAAAAAGGAACAAAATGAGGGGGTTCATTTTGTCATAGAAATTATGGTTAGTGCTGTAGAAAGAAAAATTAGTGCTAAAACACTACCCCCAGCACGACACCCTACACTACCCAAACATAACTGCACTACCCTAAACCCTAAAACACTACCACCAGCACGACTCCCTACACTACCCAAACACCACTGCACTACCCTAAACCCTAAAACACTACCCCCAGCACGACTCCCTACACTACCCAAACACCACTGCACTACACTAAACCCTAAATATACCCCCAGCATGACCTCCCACACTACACAAACACCACTGCACTACCCTAAACCCTAAAACACTACCCCCAGCATGACCCCCTACACTACCCAAACACCACTGCACTACCCTAAACCCTAAAACACCACCCCCAGCACGACTCCCTACACTACCCAAACACCACTGCACTACACTAAACCCTAAATATACCCCCAGCATGACCTCCCACACTACACAAACACCACTGCACTACCCTAAACCCTAAAACACTACCCCCAGCATGACTCCCTACACTACCCAAACACGACTGCACTACCCTAAACCCTAAAACACTACCCACAGCATGACCCCCTTCACTACACAAACACCACTGCACTGCCCTAAACCCTAAAACACTACCCCAGCACTACCCCCTACACTACCCAAACACCACTGCACTAACATAAACCCTAAAACACTACCCCCAGCACAACCCCATACACTACACAAACACCACTGCACTACCCTAAACCCTAAAACACTACCCCCAGCACGACTCCCTACACTACCCAAACACCACTGCACTACCCTAAACCCTAAATCTATCCCCAGCATGACCCCTACACTACCCAAACACCACTGCACTACCCTAAACCATAAAACACTACCCCCAGCATGACCCCCTACACTACACAAACACCACTGCACTACCCTAAACCCTAAAACACTACCACCAGCATGACCCCCTACACTACTCAAACACCACTGCACTACCCTAAAACACTACCCCAGCATGACCCCCTACACTACCCATACACCACTGCACTACCCTAAACCCTAAAACACTACCAGCAGCACGACCCCCTACACTACTGCACTACCCTAAACCCTAAAACACTACCCCCAGCACGACCCCCTACACTACCCAAACACCACTGCACTACCCTAAACCCTAAAAACCTACCCCCAGCACGACCCCCTACACCACCCAAACACCACTGCACTACCCTAAACCCTAGAAAAGAAACCCCCACCCCATGCCCAAGCCCCCTTACCTCTCACTCCTCATGGTTCCTCTCTCCTCGTGGTTCCTGCTTCACGTCATCTCTGAGGGGCGGTGCACGTCGTTGTGAGGAAACGGAACAGCCTCTGCTTCCTTACAACGACATGGATCGACTACATGTTTTTTAGAACGCATTGTCATTTACCATACATACCTTTACAACAAAATTCGTTGTAAAGGCATGCGTGGTAAATGACCATGCGTTCTAAAAAAATGCGTAGTAATGACTTCGTGATGTACAACGCATGCGTGGTAATGTATGCATTGTAATGGTATCGCAAAGTAAAAAAGTCGTTATAACGGCAGTTTACCGATCGAAGCTGGCCCCTGTTCTTCAGTGAGACGTTTATTTGATTAATTAGGAGGAAGGAATGTGGTTTTTTACCGAAAAGTGCATTCCCGGCTGTTGTATTGTGAAAGTGTCCGCGTGGCCTGGTTTCACTTCCGGTGAGAGAGTGGAAGAGTCTGTTTGGATCTAAAGGAGTTCTGTTGTTGGACGGGGCCGGCGCGACATGTCATCAGAAAACATAGCTAATGGAAAGCGTCCTCCCTGAAGTGTGGAGCAGTGCCATGAGAGGTCAACGAGTGCGCGTCCCACCGCAGTATGACCGTACCGCGTGACCCATGTGCCACCTCCAGGGTACGGGAGGCAGAAGCGGCATCGCAGGTCCTCTTGAAGACCGTTGTAGCACTAATTCTACATTTTGGTACTAGGGCATTTTAACTTCGTTGTTCCTGCCAGATACAAAGAGAAGATCCTGTGTTATTCAGTGCCCTTGTTACCTTTTTTGTGGGTTGTGGTGCTTGTCACTTCGCTGCCCCGCCGGTGCACACGACTGGGCACCCCACCTCATGTGCCATCTGCAGGGCCTCTGCCCTCGGATCACTGGTTTCGGTTTCTGGAGTGGCAACATAAACAGTTGCTCCCAAAGGACTAGCCTGAACACTTAGGTGAATATCCCCTACACCAGCATTCCACGGAAATTCTTTCCTAGCTCTCCCATGTCAACGAGCACGGCTCCACTTGCGACACCGTATGACGTCATCGGAGCCATAAGAGGACCTCGTCGGCGTGCTGACGTCAGTTCCACCCATTTTTTCTGTGCCACCGAGGCAAACAGGGGATCGAGACATTTTCACATGTATACATAGTATAATAAATATATATATATTCACTGAAAAAACCATAGGTTTCATGCACGTTATAGTTAGAAATTAGCATTTAAAAAACCTTAGAAATTCACTGAAAAAACCATAGGTTTCAGGCACGTTATAGTTAGAAATTAGCATTTAAAAACCTTAGAAATTCACTGAAAAAACCATAGGTTTCAGGGGCGTTATAGTTAGTTGGACATTTCACTCATACAAAACCATAGAAATTCCCCCGTTATAGTTAGTTCAGCTAACTATAACTCGCGCGCCCGCAATGCACTGCTGATGACGTCACATATTACATCACTCATGACATGGTCAGTGACATCACTGATGACATCACTGATGACATCTCATATGACATCACTGATGACATCACTGATGACATCATCTAGTGAATGTGTGTTTTTCTGAAAATTAAATGTTTTATATATGTATATCTCAAGGTCGATGGAAGAATAAATGGGTATATAAGTGTCTAAATGGATGATTTGTTTTGTAAAATTGATTGTATAACTGACTAAGTGTATCTTAGTGAATATATGGGTTAGTGAGTAATGTTTAAATATGAAAATATCTGTATCAGTCTCTCACTTTGTGTATAACTGGCTGCATGGGTTGGTGAGTAGCTACATGAGTGTCTATATGGGTTATTAGTTGGTTTTTTGAGTATCAGTATGAGTGTCTGAGTGTCTGTTTGGTTCGGTGGGGGTATTACTTAGTGCATAGATGCATGAATGAGTGACTCACTGTTTGTATGTGTTGAAGACAGCATGTGTGCAGGACTGTATAGGTGGATGAGTATGTGTATGGGTGTGTTAGTGAGTGAATGACTGTCTCAATAGTGTCTTTATGAGTAACTACATATGTTTTAAACTAGTATATGTGAGTATTGGTGTATATAAGTGAGTATATGTGAGAGTGAGAGATTGGAAGAGTTCCTGTACAAATAAGTAGGTGTTTCTATAAGTGATTGTTTAAGAGAGTATGTGTAAGTTTCTGTAGAAGTAAGTGTGGTAGTGTGTGTATAACTGTATATGCAAGTAAATGAATGTTTGATACTTTGTTTGCATGTGTGACTATGTGTGTGAGTAACTCTATGGATGAGTGGCGGTGTGTAACAGGATGTATAGGTGTATGAGTACATATGATGAGTGAGTACATGTATGAGTGACTGTATAGGGACTGTTGGTGAATGAGTGGATGAGTGTGTAGATCTTGGAATTACTGAATAGGTGTGTTGTAATTGGTATCGGTATGTCCATTGTTTTGAAAATGGTAGTTTGTATTTTTGAGTGTGTGTATCAAAGGTTATATTAGGGTGAGAGGAGGTCTGCCACTCTATCACAAGGATGATGTCATCAGTGATGTCATGAGTGATGTCATGAGTGATGTCACTGACCATGTCATGAGTGATGTAATATGTGACGTCATCAGCAGTGCATTGCGGGCAGCGCGAGTTATAGTTAGCTGAACTAACTATAACGGGGGAATTTCTATGGTTTTGTACGAGTGAAATGTCCAACTAACTATAACGCCCATGAAACCTATGGTTTTTCAGTGATATATATATATATATATATATATCCAGGTAACTCCAACTCTTCTCCAAACAAAAGACAACGGAGCACGGACCTCGGATAAAGTGCAGGTTTTTAATCAATAGAGTTCTCTAACAGCACTAGCAGCATAACGCGTTTCGGCACAACAAGTGCCTTGATCACATGATATATATATATATATCAGCATGTGAATCCCAAAGTATCCAGCCACAGCGGCGCAACACGAGGGCACAGACTCCAAGGCAGTGATGATGGCAAAGTGTCTTTATTTAAGTATCAATGTCCAAAATGACGCGTTTCGGCCGCCAGACATGCGGCCTTGTTCACAATTATATATATTCACTGAAAAAAACATAGGTTTCAGGGACGTTATAGTTAGTAATTATCATTTAAAAAACCTTAGAAATTCACTGAAAAAACCACAGGTTTCAGGGACGTTATAGTTAGTTGGACATTTCACTCATAAAAAACCAGAGAAATTTGGCCGTTAAAGTTAGTTGAGCTAACCATAACTCGCGCCCCCACAATGCACTACTGATGACGTCACATATTACATCACTGATGACATGGTCAGTGACATCACTGATGACATCACTGATGACATCTCAAATGACATCACTGATGACGTCATCCACTTAATATCTGACGCACCTCCTCACACCCTAATATAACCTTTCATACACCCACTCTAAAATACAGACTACCATTCTTGAAACCATAGACACACCAATACCAGTTAGCACATACCAACTCACTGATTCATAGGTTACACACATCCACTCACTCACCGATACAGTCACTCATAGACGCAGTCACTCATCAATACAGCCTCTGATATATGTACTCATACACCCATACAGACACTCACATACTGCCACTCATCCACAGAGATACTCACACACCTAGTCAGTCACCCAAAGACTCAATCACACTGCCATTTACTCACCAATATAGTTATACACACACCACCTCACTTATTCATACAGATACTAACACATACTTACTCTCTTATACAATCACTGACACAAGCACACACTCATCCATACAGCCATTCTCACAATCACTCACTCTCACATATAGTCACTTATATACTCCAACATGCACATATACTGCCTTTCACATATGCAGTTACTCACAGATATACCACTGAGACATCCATTCACTCACCAACACAGCCATACGCATTCCGCTACAAGGAGAGCTGCTGACATGCAGCTCCCCTTGTCCAAAAGCAATCTGCTTCGCTTCATGGAAGCGAGAGCGGGTTTTCTGTTTTCTTGTGACTCGGTTCAACCGAGTCACAAGATGGATGCCAACACTTCTTGGTTTGGAGTGTTGGCAGCCAATCAGAATGAAGCTCATGATCGGGAGGGTTCGCGAATCCTCCTTGGTCACCAGATATCGATATTTTTTATTTTTAAATTTTTCAGGAACTACTGAACGGCTTTACACCATTTAAAGCAAAGAGTGCACTCTGGACCAAGAGCTACATCTCTGCCAAATTTGGAGTAATTCCGTTCAGCAGTTCGGGCTGTAGCCGAGACAAAAGTTCCTATGGAAATTAACATGTAGAAAATGCGTTTAGGGACCCCCCTTTTTCTCGGCCCCCGCTTGACGAATCACCCCGAAACTTTCAAGACAGGAGCTGACCAAAGCGGGCCATTAGTTTTGAAAATTTCGCGAAGATTCGTCAAACAGTGCCAAAGATATTGGCAAATCAAAAAACGATTTTCCTATGGAAACTAGGTCCTAACTATAACTACCTATTGGCGCCCACCAGTAGGTAATATATATATATATATATATATATATGTATATATATTATCTACTGGCGGTCGCCAGTAGATAGTTATAGTTAAAACCTATTATCCATAGGAAATCCGCGACATTCTATTTGAAATAACGTTGGCGCCGGTTGACGAATCTTCGCGAAAGTTTCCAACTTGTTGGGGCGCTCCGGTCCGCTCCTATCCTGAAAGTCTCGGGGTGATACGTCAAGCGGGGGCCGAGAAAAAGGGGGGTCCCAAAACGCGTTTTCCCCATTCATTTTTCCATAGGAACCTTTAGTCGCAGCTACAGCCCGAACTGCTGAACGGAATTACACCAAATTTGGCAAAGAGGTAGCCCTTGGTTCAGTGTCGTGCCTTTTGCTTAAATGGTGTAAATCCGTTCAGTAGTTCCTGGGAAAATCAAAAGTAAAGTCACATATATATCTGGGCGGAGCCTAACCACACATGTCATCGTGAGATCTGATTGGCTGTCAGCACTTCATCCTGGAATTGCTGGCAGCCATCTTGGGACCAATATAAATGATAGTACCTCATTGAAATGCATTGTAGTGAATAGAAGATTTTGAGGGTCACCAAAAGGAGAACTATAAAGGGTGATAACAGGCTTTAGTTACATTAGAATTTATTAGTTGATGGTACCATACTAATTTTAGGAATTGTGGTGTATTCTAAGGTGATTTTACCATGTGAAAAACCTTCTGCTGAGATATCATGAATCATGTTTGAGAGAACACTATTTTCTCATGCTTGTCCCATGGAGGTTTGGCAGGTGCTCCAGAAGCTAAAATGAGAGCATATTTTCTGTAAATTCACATTATCTTTCTCACTCATGTGAGAATGAAGTCTGACATTCTCAGTAAAACATGTACATCCAACAAGGGCAGAGACTGTCAGTTGATTCCTTTGTGTTCTACTGCAGCTTCCCAGAGTGTTCTAAAGAACAACTAGAGTGCTAACAGCCTTACTTATGACAAAAGTATGGCACACCTGAAGCCATCTTGATTGGAATAAACTGGTAACACTTAAACAATTTAATTTAAAAAGGAACAAAATTATGGGGTTCATTTTGTCATAGAAATTATGGTTAGTGCTGTAGAAAGAAAAATTAGGACATATTTCAAGTGTGATCTCAAATATCTTCCTGTTATATTTCAACAGGAGCAGCCTGCCAGGTGATGCCTTTGTGTTCTACTGCAGCTTCCCAGAGTGTTCTAAAGAACAACTAGAGCGCTAACAGCCTTACTTATGACAAAAGTATGGCACACCTGAAGCCATCTTGATTGGAATAAACCGGTAACACTTAAAACATTTAATTTAAAAAGGAACAAAATGAGGGGTTCTTTTTGAAATAGAAATTATGGTTAGTGCTGCAGAAAGAAAAATTAGGGCATGTTTTAAGTGAGATCTCAAATCCTCTTCTATTTCATTAGAAAATTCTGACATGCAGACTGAAACAATCACTTTCAATACCAGCAGCAGACTACCAGTTAACTCCCTGGTGAGCAGTAGCTTTACTCCAGTGATCGAATGAGCAACTAGAGTGCTAACATTCTGAATTTATGGCAGATGTGAGACACATCTGAATGGCTTCTTGATGGAATCAAAGTAAAAAACTGAAAGCATTTCCTACTGAGGAGACTGCAGTAAATGAAGAAATTAGGAAACTTCATAACAAAGAAGTCTTCCAAGATGGCCACCAGTGAAAAAAGAGCCCAAATGTAGCACAAATATTACCCAGATGTAGCCCACATATAGCCCAATGACAAAAGTGTGCAAAACACTTTTTATTTTTAGTTTTTTTGCAGTTTTATGTAGTGCAGACTGGTCAGGTATTGGAGCATTGCATCTTAAAACATGACCCCCTACACTACAAAAACACCTCTGCACTACCTTAAACCCTAAAACACTACCCCCAGCACGACCCCCTACACTACACAAGCACCACTGCACTATCCAAAACCCTAAAACACTACCCCCAGCACGACCCCCTACACTACCCAAACACCACTGCACTAACCTAAATCCTAAAACACTACCACCAGCACGACCCCCTACACTACCCAAACACCACTGCACTACCCTAAAACATGACCCCCTACACTACACAAACACCACTGCACTACCCTAAACCCTAAAACACTACCCCCAGCACGACCCCCTACACTACACAAGCACCACTGCACTACCCTAAACCCTAAAACACTACCCCCAGCACAACCCCCTACACTACACAAACACCACTGCACTACCCTAAACCCTAAAACACTACCCCCAGCACGACCCCCTACACTACCCAAACACCACTGCACTAACCTAAATCCTAAAACACTACCCCCAGCACGACCCCCTACACTACCCAAACACCACTGCACTACCCTAAAACATGACCCCCTACACTACACAAACACCACTGCACTACCCTAAACCCTAAAACACTACCCCCAGCACGACCCCCTACACTACACAAGCACCACTGCACTACCCTAAACCCTAAAACACTACCCCCAGCACGACCCCCTACACTGCACGAACACCACTGCACCGCCCTAAACCCCGAAACACTACCCCCAGCAAGACCCCCTACACTGCCCGAACACCACTGCACTGCCCTAAACCCTGAAACACCACCCCCAGCACGACCCCCTACACTGCACAAACACCACTGCACCGCCCTAAACCCTGAAACACTACCCCTAGCAAGAACCCTACACTGCGTGAACACCACTGCACTGCCCTAAACCCTGAAACACCACCCCCAGCACGACCCCCTACACTGCACGAACACCACTGCACTGCCCTAAACCCTGAAACACTACCCCCAGCAAGACCCCCTACACTGCCCGAACACCACTGCACTGCCCTAAACCCTGAAACATCACCCCCAGCAAGACCCCCTACACTGCCCAAACACCACTGCCCTAAACCCTGAAACACCACCCCCAGCAAGACCCCTACACTGCCCGAACACCACTGCACTGCCCTAAACCCTGAAACACCACCCCCAGCAAGACCTCCTACACTGCCCGAACACCACTGCACTGCCCTAAACCCTGAAACACCACCCCCAGCACGACCCCCTACACTGCCCGAACACCACTGCTCTGCCCAAAACCCTGAAACACCAGCCCCAGCACGACCCCCTACACTGCCCGAACACCACTGCACTGCCCTAAACCCTGAAACACCAGCCCCAGCACGACCCCCTACACTGCCCGAACACCACTGCACTGCCCTAAACCCTGAAACACCACCCCCAGCACGACCCCCTACACTGCCCGAACACCACTGCACTGCCCTAAACCCTGAAACACCACCCCCAGCACGACCCCCTACACTGCCCGAACACCACTGCACTGCCCTAAACCCTGAAACACCAGCCCCAGCACAACCCCGTACACTGCCCGCACACCACTGCACTGCCCTAAACCCTGAAACACCAGCCCCAGCACAACCCCGTACACTGCCCGAACACCACTGCACTGCCCTAAACCCTGAAACACCAGCCCCAGCACGACCGCCTACACTGCCCGAAAACTACTGCACTGCCCTAAACCCTGAAACACCACCCCCAGCAAGACTACCTACACTGGCCGAACACCACTGCACTGCCCTAAACCCTGAAACACCACCCCTGCACCGCCCCTACACTGCCCGAACACCACTGCACTGCCCTAAACCCTGAAACACCACCCCCAGCATGACCCCCTTTACTGCTCGAACACCACTGCACTGCCCCAAACCCTGAAACACCACCCCCAGCATGACGCCCTACACTGCCCGAACACCACTGCCCTAAACCCTGAAACACCACCCCTGCACGACCCCCTACACTGCCCGACCACTGCACTGCCCTAAACCCTGAAACACCACCCCCTGCACGACCCCCTACACTGCCCGAACACAACTGCACTGCCCTAAACCCTGAAACACCACCCCCAGCACGACCCCCTACACTGCCCGAACACCACTGCACTGCCCTAAACCCTAAAACACCACCCCAGCACGACCCCCTACACTGCCCAAACACCACTGCACTGACCTAAACCCTAGAACACTACCCCCAGCATGACCCCCTACACTACCCGAATACCACTGCACTACCCTAAACCCTAAAATACTCCCCCCAGCATGACCCCCTACACTTCCCGAACACGACTGCACTGCCCTAAACCCTAAAACACTCCCCCAGCACGACCCCCTACACTACCCGAACACCACTGCACTGCCCTAAACCCTAAAACACTCCCCCAGCACGACCCCCTACAGTACCTAAACACCACTGCACTGTCCTAAACCCTAAAACACTACCCCCCGCATGACCCCCTACACTACCCAAATACCAATGCACTACCCTAATCCCTAAAACACTACCCCCGCACAACCCCTACACTACCCAAAGACCACTGCACTACCCTAAACTCTAAAACAATACCCCGCATGACTCCCTACACTACCCAAAGACCACTGCACTACCCTAAACCCTAAAACACGACCTCCTACACTACACAAACACCACTGCACTACCCTAAACCCTAAAAAACTACCCCCAGCACGAACCCCTACACTACCCAAACACCACTGCACTACCCTAAACCATAAAACACTACCCCCAGCAGTACCCCTACACTACCCAAACACCATTGCACTACCCTAAACCATAAAACACTACCCCCAGCAGTATCCCCTACACTACCCAAACACCACTGCACTACCCTAAACCCTAAAACCCTAAAACACTAACCCCAGCACGACCCCCTACACTACCCAAACACCACTGTACTACCCTAAACCCTAAAACACTCCCCCAGCACGAGTCCCTAGACTACCCAAACACCACTGCACTACCCTAAACCCTAAATCTACCCCCAGCATGACCCCCTACACTACACAAACACCACTGCACTACCCTAAACCCTAAAACACTACCCCCAGCACGACCCTCTTCACTACCTAAACACAACTGCACAATTTGTTACAGGCGTTGCAACGCAGGCCTGTGGTGCTTACTGGAAGTACCTGGTGGGCTAGTTGGGCCCCAGGGACTCTCAGGATTCAAGGTGACCTAATCCCCCAACTTAAAACGCACCACGGGGCGCGTTTGCACAGTGGTGAAGGGAGGGAGCGGGGCCTCAGGTGACATGTGCGCAAACACGCCCTGTGGTGCGTTTTAAGTTGGGGAGTTAATTCCCTTTGAATCCTGGGGGCCAACTAGCCCACCAGGTACCTTCAGTAAGCACAACAGAGTTGCGTTGCAGAGAGGTGGAAAAAGGTGCGTGGCCTCGGAACGCCTCTCTGCAACTCAGCTCTGTGGTCCTAACTGTAGGTACCTGGGGGGCTAGTTGGGCCCCAGGGACCCTCAGGATTCAAGGGGACTTAATCCCGCAACTTAAAACGCGCCACGGGGCGCGTTTGCACACATGTCATGGCCCCCCCTCCCTTCACTCTGGTTAGTCAGAGTCAGTTACCACCAGTACCCGTCTGAAAAAGTTGTGGGCACAGGATGATTTTGCAACAAGGCCTCTTTCTGCTCCTCTGTTGGTTCTTTCTGCACATCTTTTGCTTCTTTATGTGCGTTTTTTCTTCTTTCTTCACATGTCCTACCTCTGTTGGCATAGTTAGAAACTAGCATTTAAAAACCTTTGAAATTCACTGAAAAAACCATAGGTTTCAGGCACGTTATAGTTAGAAATTAGCATTTAAAAAACCTTTGAAATTCACTGAAAAAACCATAGGTTTCAGGCACGTTATAGTTAGAAATTAGCATTTAAAAAACCTTTGAAATTCACTGAAAAAACCATAGGTTTCAGACACGTTATAGGTAGAAATTAGCATTTAAAAAACCTTTGAAATTCACTGAAAAAACCATAGGTTTTAGGGACAGTTATAGTTAGTTGGACATTGCACTCGTACAAAACCCGTGAAATTCCCCTGTTATAGTTAGTTCAGCTAACTATAACTCGCGCCCGCAATGCACTGCTGATGACGTCACATATTACATCACTCATGACATGGTCAGTGACATCACTGATGACATCACTGATGACATCTCAAATGACATCACTGATGACATCATCCATGTGATAATTTCATGCATCTTCTCACACCCTAATATAACTTTTGATACACCCACTCTAAATTACAGACTGCCATTCTCAAAACCATAGACACTCCAACACCAAAAACTACATACCCACTCACTGATTCTTAGGTCTACACACACATCCACTCACTCACCTGTACAGTCACTCATACTTACAGTCACTCAGTACAGGAGTATCATATGCACTCATACACCTATATAAACACTCACACACCGCCACTCATCCATAGAGGTACTCACACACCTAGTCAGTCATGCAAAAAATTAATCACACACCCATTTACTCACCTATACAGTTATACACACACCAGCTCACTTACTCATACAAATACTAGCACATTCTTACGCTCTTATACAATAACTGATACAAGCACACACGCATCCATACAGCCACTCTCACAATAACACACTCTCACTTATAGCCATTTAAATACTCTAACACACATATATACTGCCTTTTACATATGTAGTTACTCGCACATGTACCACTGAGATATACATTCACTCACTAACACACCCATACACACACTCACCCACCCAAGCAGTCCATCACAGATGCACTCTTGAAATCATGCACCCAGTGAATCACCCACTCACACATCTATGTATAGAGTCACACACACCCCACCCACACAAACACTCAGGCAGCCATACAGATACTCAGAGAACCAATCAATAACCCATATAGACACTCATGTAGCTATTCGCAAATCCATGCATCCACTTACACACCAACAAACAGACGGATACAGACATTCACACAGTTTAGTCACTAACCCATGCATTCAGTAAGATACGTTTAATCACTCACTTGTAGAGTCAGTCACTCACGTACTAAATCATTCATTCAGACACTTATACACCCACTCATTCTTCAATACGCCTTTCCCTATATATATTAAACATATTTAAACTTTACAGAAACACACAGTCACTGGATGATGTCATCAGTGATGTCATCAGTGATGTCATTTGAGATGTCATCAGTGATGTCACTGACCATGTCATGAGTGATGTAATATGTGACGTCATCAGCAGTGCATTGCGGGGGCGCGAGTTATAGTTAGCTGAACTAACTATAACAGGGGAATTTCACGGGTTTTGTACGAGTGCAATGTCCAACTAACTATAACTGTCCCTAAAACCTATGGTTTTTTCAGTGAATATATATATATATATATATATATCGACAGATCTCCTGAAGAACGCCTTGCTTCTTACAAACACAATACTGCAAGGCGAAATAGAAGGACGGCACACAGGATTCCTTAGAGAAGCAGTTTATTTTCATACTTCGACTGCTTCCATTTTTTCTTTTTCTGCAGTCAAACGCAAAGTGCAAGGTGCATGTAAATCCCAAAGCAGACCTACGCATTTCAGCCATAGCCTTCTACTGGGTCATCAAGTTTTAGTGCATAGAGTGTCACTTTTAAAGGGAGAGCAGCTCCCTTTACCCATCACCAATTAAAAACAACTATGTGTGCATCTTAAAGGGGAAAACACATATATGTTTTTTTCTTCTTAGGTGTTTTTTTCAAGTTGAAATATATCATCACTACAACAAATGGTAAGTTAAATATATATCTATATATATATATATATATATATATTATCTACTGGCGGTCGCCAGTATATAGTTATAGTTACAACCTATTATCCATAGGAAATCCGCGACATTCTATTTGAAATAACTCTCTTGCCGGTTGACGTATCTTCGCAAAATTTTCAAACTTTGTGGCCCGCTCCGGTCCGCTCCTACCCTGAAAGTCTCGGGGGATTCGTCAAGCGGGGGCCGAGAAAAAAGGGGGTCCCAAAACGCGTTTTCCCCATGCAATTTTCCATAGGAAACTTTAGACACGGCTACAGCCCGAACTGCTGAACGGAATTACACCAAATTTGGCAAAGAGGTAGTTCTTGGTTCAGAAAGAACCCTTTTGTTAAATGGTGTAAATCCGTTCAGTAGTTGCTGAGAAAATCAAAAGTAAAAAGATAGTGATATCTATGGGCACGGAGGATTCGCGCACCCTGAGCGCACCCTGCGCGCACCGTCCCGATCACGAGCTGCATGTTAATTGGCTGTCAGCTGGCTGTCAACATTCCGATTCAGGAAATGTTGGCAGCCATTTTGTCCTCGGTAGAACCGAGGGACAGAAACAAGTGCGCAAAGCGCACAAAGGGGGCAGGGTAGAAACACCCTGACCCCCTAGGTTTGCTCAGGGGGTCCCACAAGGACCCCCTGGGCAAAAAAAAAAAAAATTTGTTTTCAAAAAATCGGCAGGATGCGCTCAGGGTGCGCGAATTCTGCCGAAAAAATCGAAGCGCGGTCTCCCGCGCTTCGATTGCATTTTGCCCCGGGTGGCCCAAGTCCCAGGGCATGGTGAGGGGGGTTAAATTTATGTATGGGGGCCTCAAAGGGCCCCCAAGCCCCGGGGACCGCCACCCCCGGGGCTTTCTTTGAAAATGGTGCAGGAGGGCTCTGAGCCCTCCCGCAGCCCCGGGGACCACCACCTCCCGGGGCTTCTTTTTTGGCATTTAAGAACCTGTGTGGGGGGCTCCAGCCCCCCACATGCCCCGGGACCGCCACCTCCCGGGGCACTAACAAATTAAAATGGGGGTCCGTTTTGGACCCCGAAGCACCGGGGACCACCACCTCCCCGGGGCTGTGCTGATGTAGGGAGGGGGCCGCACGGCCCCCTCCTGGAGCCCTTGATGGCCCTGGGGACCGCCACCCCCAGGGCCAGCTCCTGCAGTGTCCCGGGGTGCCTACCCCCGGGACACTGTAGTTTGCTATGGCAGGACGGGAGCCTCGCGGCTCCCGTCCTGCCATAGCAAACTGCTTGGATATTGGAAGAGAGAGCAGGGAAACCTGCTCTCTCTTCCAATATCCAAAGCACATTGCTTTCCACATGGGGAGCTGCATCTTAGCAGCTCCCCATGTGTAAGCAATGCCGGCTCCCAAGGGACGCGGGGAGCCGGCGGGACTGTGGGGGATTGGGGACCCCCACAGTCCCCAACGGAGAGGGCCAGCCCCGGGGATGGGGTCCCCGGGGCAAGTAGTGGCCCGGGAGGGGGGCCACGCGGCCCCCCTCCCCAAAAAAAAACAAAAAACTGAAAGGCCGGCCCCGGGGATGGGGTCCCCGGGGCCATAAATGGCCTGAGGAGGGGGCCACGCAGCCCCTCCAAAGAAAAAAAAAAACGAGGCCATGCCCCGGGGATGGGGTCCCTGGGGCCAATACAGGCCCAGGGAAGGGGGCCACGCGGCCCCCTTCCCGTTTTTTTTAAAATATTTAATTAAAAAAAAGGGGTAAGGCCCTGGGGGATGGGGTCCCCAGGGCATAAAAACTGGAAAAAGGAAGGGGGGCCACAGAGCCCCCCTTCAGGGGACAATTTTTTTTTTTTTTTTTTAAACGATCGGGCCCGCAGGCCCCGCCCCCTTCCTTCACCACTCTGCAAACGCGCCCCTGGCGCGTTTGCAGATGGGGAAGTAATTCCCGTTCAATACTGGGGGTCCCTGGGGCCAACTAGCCCACCAGGAACCTCCAGTATGCGTCAGAGGCTGCCTTGCATATAGGTGTACAGAGGCCACGCCCCTTTTTACACCTCTCTGCAACGCAGCTCTGTGGCGCTTAATGGAGGTAGCTGGTGGGCTAGTTGCACCCCAGGGACCCTCAGGATTTAAGGGGACTTAATCCCCCGACTTAAAACGCGCCACGGGGTGCGTTTGCACAGTGGTGAAGGGAGGGGGCGGGGCTTCAGGTGACATGTGTGCAAACAGGCCCCGTGGCGCGTTTTAAGATGGGGAATTAAATCCCCTTCAATCCTGAGGGTCTCTGGGGGCCAACTAGCCCAAAAGGTACATCCAGAAAGCGCCACAGAGCTGCGTTGCAGAGAGGTGTAAAAGGGGTGTGGCCTCTCTACACGTCTCTGCAACGCAGCCCCCTGGCGCATACTGGAGGTTCCTGGTGGGCTAGTTGGCCCGTAGGGACCCACATGATTCAAGGGGACTTAATCCCCCAACTTAAAACGCGCCACGGGGCGCGTTTGCACAGATGTCACCTCAGGCCCCGCCCCTCCCTTCACCATTGTGCAAATATTCTTCTAAAATCATCCGAAATACGAATTCCGATTTACTCACCTGTTATAAGGAGAGACCTCAGTGCTGCATCTTTTAGCCCAGTACTGGTCCTGAAAAGTAATTTTAACCGTACTTACCAGTAACTTGAATTTCCTTCCATAGGCTAACATTGACTGGTTTCACTTGGAAATTCTTCTAAGTGTGGAGTTTTGGAACTTTAAAATATTCATCTAAAATCAGCCAAAATACGAATTCCGATTTACTCACCTGTTATCAGGAGAGACCTCAGTGCTGCATCTTTCAGCCCAGTACTAATCCTGAAAAGTAATTTTAACCGTACTTACCAGTAACTTGAATTTCCTTCATAGGCTAACATTGACTGGTTTCACTTGGAAATTCTTCTAAGTGTGGAGTTTTGGAACTTTATAATATTCCTCTAAAATCAACCAAAGTACGAATTCCAATTTACTCACCTGTTATCAGGAGAGAACCCAGTGCTGCATCTTTTAGCCCAGCACTGACCCTGAAAAGTAATTTTAACCGTACTTACCAGTAACTTATATTTTCTTCCATAGGAATCCATTGTCTGGTTTTCAGCAGAAAAGTTTCAAAGTGTCGATTTTCACAAACTACAAATATTCCTAAAAAATCGCCTGTATGACTTAAACGCATTCTTTCAACTGTTTACAGGAGATGCACCAGTGCTGGATCCAGGATCCAACACTGAGTAAGAAAAAGTAACGATAACAGTTTTTAACTTCTAAGTGAATTTCCTTCCATAGGATAACATTGGTGATTCTATGAGAAAAAGTTTCTAAGTGTGAACTTTTAAAGTACAATAATATTCCTTAAAAATCACGACTGTAACCAAAACGCTTTTACTCAACTGTTTACAGGAGATGTCCCAGGACTGAATCTAGGATCCAGTCCTGTGGTTAGAAAAGTAATCCATAAAGTAACTAATTGCATTTAACTAGAAATTCACATTGAGCTGAATCTTGCATTGTGTTTGAAAATGTGTTGCCCATTGCAACAACTGTAACTACTGTACTTAAAAGTCTATTGCCTATGTGCAAAGTATTTAAACTAAAGTAATTCATTCTGAGAAAGTATTTTTTGTAATGTAATGTATAATGTAATTACAATGTAATTTAAAAAATAAAATATGTAAAAAAAAATTGTTTCTAAAATCGTAGTAAATCAGTATGAAAAAAATTTATATAACAATTAATACATTTAAAAATTGACATTTACAAAACCTTTGAAATTCACTGAAAAACCGTAGGTTTCAGACATGTTATAGTTACAAATTAGCATTTAAAAAACCTTTGAAATTCACTGAAAAAACCATAGGTTTCATGGACGTTATAGTTACAAATTAGCATTTAAAAACCTTTGAAATTCACTGAAAAAACCATAGGTTTTAGGGACAGTTATAGTTAGTTGGACATTGCACTCGTACAAAACCCGTGAAATTCCCCGTTATAGTTAGTCCAGCTAACTATAACTCGCGCCCGCAATGCACTGCTGATGACGTCACATATTACATCACTCATGACATGGTCAGTGACATCACTGATGACATCACTGATGACATCTCAAATGACATCACTGATGACATCATCCACGTGATAATCTGATGCACCTCCTCACACCCTAATATAACCTTTGATACACCCACTCTAAATTACAGACTGCCATTCGCAAAACCATAGACACTCCAACACCAATAACTACATACCCACTCACTGATTCTTAGGTCTACGCACACATCCACTCACTCACCCGTACAGTCACTCATACTTACGGTCACTCAGTACAGGACTATCATATGCACTCATACTCCTATATAGACACACAAACACCGCCACTCATCCATAGAGGTACTCACACACCTAGTCAGTCATGCAAATAATTAAACACACTACCATTTACTCACCTATACAGTTATACACACACCAGCTCACTTACTCATACAAATACTAGCACATTCTTACGCTCTTATACAATCACTGATACAAGCACACACTCATCCATACAGCCACTATCACAATCACTCACTCTCGCTTATAGCTATTTATATACTCCAACACACATATATTCTGCCTTTCACATATGTAGTTACTCACACATGTACCACTGGGACATACATTCACTCACTAACACACTCTTACACACACTTACCCACCCATACAGTCTATCACAGATGCACTCTTGAAACCATCCACCCAGTGAATCACCCACTCACACATCTATGCACAGAGTTGCACACACCCCTCCCACACAAACACTCAGGCACCCATACAGATACTCAGACAAGCATTCAATAACTCATATAGACACTCATGTAGCTATTCACAAACACATGCAGCCACTTACACAGCAACAGACTGACGGATACAGACATTCACCCAGTTTAGTCACTAACCCATGCATTCAGTAAGATACATTAAATCACTCACTTATAGAGTCAGTCACGCACCTACTAAATCATCCATACAGACACTTACACACCCACTCATTCTTCAATACGTCTTTTCCTATATATATTAAAAATATTTAAACTTTACAGAAACACACAGTCACTGGATGATGTCATCAGTGATGTCATTTGAGATGTCATCAGTGATGTCATCAGTGATGTCACTGACCATGTCATGAGTGATGTAATATGTGACGTCATCAGCAGTGCATTGTGGGGCGCGAGTTATAGTTAGCTGGACTAACTATAACGGGGGAATTTCACGGGTTTTGTACGAGTGCAATGTCCAACTAACTATAACTGTCCCTAAAACCTATGGTTTTTTCAGTGAATTTCAAAGGTTTTTTAAATGCTAATTTGTAACTATAACGTCCATGAAACCTATGGTTTTTTCAGTGAATATATATATATATATATATATATATCTATATATATATGTCCACAATGTGATCCTGATCTCCGGTGCACACTCACAGTGGGTGCTCTGCGTAAGGGCCGGATCCTGGCCTCAAAATTCCACTTTACAAAACCATTGACGCGGCACTCAGGAAGAGATTTTTCAAAATGCGTTTATTTGCACGGCTCAACCAACGCGTTTCAGCCCTCTCACGGCCTTGCTCACGGTCAGTGAGTCCTTTCTCCATTGCACTATATATACACCCATGTGGCCTTAATGTGGCATTATGGGAATTGTAGTGCATATAAAAATGTGTATTTACAATATTTACAAGAAAGGAAACATTTCAACTGTTATATACAAGACAATTATTGCGGAGGTTTTATAATCAGCTGATATAGTATCAGGCAGAGTAATTTTCATCCTACTAATGCCATAATCAATTAAATATGGTTCCTCATTTCTTTGTATAGTACACAGCTAATCATTAATTGCTAGCGGCAATAAGAAAATAGGGGACATAGAGAAAAGAAGAAAGAAGAAAGAAAAAAGAAAAGAAAAGAAAAAAGGGGTGAAATTAAAAGAATAGGGATAAGGAGGGAAGAAAAGATTTTATTTAGAGAAAGGACTAGTGCCTTGTCATACTTTAGGGAATATATCCATATACTGTCATTAAATGGTTGAGTATTCCTTCGAGATGTGCGATCAATTCTTTCAATTTAACGAAAGGGAGAACGTGCAGAAAGGAAAGGAGAAAGAAAGATAAAAGAAGGGAAGGGAAAGGGAAAAAAAGGGAGAAAAGGGAAATGAAAGACCATAGGTGGAAGAGGTTTATTTAGAAGAGGGGAGGGGAGCGGGGTTCTGGGAGGTTTTTGGGGAGGGACTGGTACCCTAGTTTTAAGAATTTGAAAATTCGAAAAGTCCATCAGTATCCTATTCTGGGTTACATGAATATTTACTCTAGATGTACATAAAGTTCTTCATCATTATTCATCCCTCTCGGGGTCTTAGTCTTAAGTCTAATGATGTAACGAGACTCAAGTTGGCGCAGTTTTTTATTCTATTTCCGCCACGTTCATCTGGCATGATGGTATCAATTCCATAGTAGCACATTGCCCGCCAATCTCCATTTTGGCATAGGATCATATGTTTCGCAGTTGCATATGAAGTGTCTTTGTTCTTGACTGCCCGAATGTGCTCAAGAATGCGTTTCTTCAGAGGGCAGATCGTGCTGCCAATATATTTCTGGCCACAGGTACATTCGATGATATAGATCACATATTGTGTGGTACATGTGATTTTCTGGTTTAGCATTATTGTGTTTCCATTTGGTTCGGTAATAGTCTTCATATTTTTTCCAATCTTGCAGGCTTTGCATGAATTACATTTTGTGAATCCATTTCGTTGTTCCACTAGCCAATTGGTTTCTTCTTTTTGTTTAAAATGACTGTTCACAAGCATATCCTTCAAGGATTTTGTTTTTCTATATGTTACTGTTGGTTTTGGCCCAATCAATTGTCCTATATCCGGATCTTTCGCAATCAAATGCCAATGTTTTCTAATTTTATTCATGATTATGCCACTTTCTTTACTGTAGGTAGTAATGAATCTTGGAACCTGTTCTCCTTCATTATGTTCCTTTTTTGCCTTCGATGTTAAAGTTTCTGCTCTTGATTTGAGGTCAATCATTCTTTTATTTTTCTTCAGTGTGGTTTCTCTATACCCTCTCTGTTTCAATCTCTCCATGGTTTCCTGGATTTTTTCCTCTGCGTCTTCTGTTTGGGAGCAATTGCGTTTCATCCGCATAAACTCCCCATAGGGGATACTGTTCAATAGGGGTTTAGGATGGAAACTAGTTCCGTGCAGGATGCTGTTTGTGGCTGTCTCTTTCCTATAGAGCGTGGACTGTATTTCATCATCTTTGATGAATATTAAGGTGTCAAGAAAAGGGATCTCAGTTCTGCTCATGCTGTATGTGAAAGATAGACCAACTTGATTAGTGTTCAATTTGTTATAATAGTTTTGGAATTCTTTTTCAGGTCCATTCCATATTAAAAACAAGTCGTCTATATAACGAACCCATAGTATAATCCTGTCCAGATCATCTTGGTTGTCCACATCCCAGGCCACTGTTTTCTCCCACCACCCCATTGTGATGTTAGCGTAATTCACAGAAAACGAAATACCCATGGCAGTTCCACACAGCTGTTTAAAAAATTCCTTATTAAAACAGAAGATGTTATTCGTGAGGCACATTTCAATCATGGTAAGTAGCATTTGTGTATGCTTCATCTCAGAAATGTTTCTTTGTTTAAGAAAATAGCTGCATGCTTTAAGTCCTACTTCATGTCGTATTGACGTATATAGTGATACTACATCTATAGTTACCAATAAAAATTGGCTATTCCAAGAGATGCCATTCAGAATTCTCAAAAAGTCCCCAGTGTCTCTAATGTAAGAGCTCATGCTTCGAGCTATTGGGGCAAGAAATTGATCAACGTATTCCGAGATGTTCTCATATAATGAATCACACGAGGACACAATAGGTCTTCCCGGGGGTGGTTGAGGGTCTTATGTATTTTTGGCAAGAAATATATTGTTGGAATAACTGGGAATTCGTTCATCAAGAATTTTAATTCTTCCTCGCTGATGAGGTTCTCATTGTGCCATTTGGTTAGTTTCTCACTCAGATCACTCATCATTTTATTTATTGGGTTATTGGAGACTCTACCGTAGTTAATATTATCATTCAGTTGTCTGTATGCCTCACATAGATAATCTTGGATGTTCATAAGTACGGTATTCCCCCTTTGTCAGCGGGTTTTATTATTAGTTCTTTATTTTTCATTAAATTCTTGATTGCTTCCCGTTCCTTTTGCTTAAATTCTCCCTTTGATTTTCATTTCTCGTGTTCGATATCTTCTCAAGTTCATCCACTATCGCTTCGCTGAATTGATCAAATCGATTCCCAGGTGGCAGGACAGGGCAGTATCTAGATTTTCTTTTCAAACCACTGTCCACTCTTTTGTCTGTTTCAATTGCAAGGTGATCTAGAACTTGCTCCTCTGTCATATCGTTTTCATTCAAATCATACAGGAGATCGAAAATATTCTTCAGATCAGGTACTTGATCTATACTGATTGTTGGTTCCGATGTTTGAGCAAGACCGCTCATTTCTCCAAAAGTGTTTGCATCTTTTTTAATGATTTTTCGACTGGCATGCACTTTGGCAAGTTTCAGCTTACGTATATATTTGTACAGATCAATTCTCACTTGTGTGTGGTCAAAGTGGCTCTCTGGGCAGAAGGATAGGCCTTTATTCAGTGCTGATTCTTCTTCTGGTGTAAGAACATGTTTTGAGAGATTTACGATCAGATTGACATTGTTCACTTTCGGTTGCGCAGTGGATATTGCCTTCTTCCGTTTTGCACGTCGGGTTTTTCTGGTGCTGGTGAGGCATTCTCTCCTCTTCCTCGTCCTCGATTCGTATTTCTTCCGCGGCCTCTTCCTCGTGACAGGGTCTGGTCCACATGCATCAAGCGCATCTCCTCTAAAAGTTGGTTTTTAGCCCAGAAATAGCTCCACTGCTCTGCTCTCCTTCGCTCAGATCTGATTCGCTTGCACTAGTACTGTCAGTTACTTTAGAAGCCTGTATGGGATAGTTCTTTTTCAATGTTTCGAACCGTTTTGCAAATGTAAGGATTCTTCCATACCGGTAGTCTTGCTCGTCTCTTATATATTTTCGTTTTTTACGTTCTTGAATTTCTATTTCATATTTTTCTAACCTTGCTTCCATGTCTTTGCGCAGTTTAACGATTTCTTCTTGGTTTACATGGTTTTGTATTTTAATCTCCATTTCTTCTAGTTGTTTCGTTAATTCTGCTACATCAATTTTTGCATGCTTAATCAGGATTCCCATCATATTGAGTGAACATTGTGCATTATTTTCTGCCCATTCTTCCAGCAGTTCGATTTTTGTATCCGGGTGCGTGGGCATCGTAAAGATACGTAACCCTCTCGGGATTCTTTTGACTTCAATATAATTCTCTAGGGCCAGTATCGCCCAACTTTTATTTATTTCTTTTTATAAAGTTTTTCCATTTTGTTAAAATGTTGTTTGATTGTTAAGTCAGTTACAACAGGAACGCCCAGCTCCCCGGTGCTTGCCTCATCTGTTCCCTCGATTACTTGAAACAGTGTTGCCGGAGTTGTTAATCGTTTGCCTTTCCGTGCCTCCATTGTCTTGTTTTTCCAGTCATACACTTTGAACCGTGCTTTTACAACCAATTTACGTATTTTTTGAAAGTTGCTTCTCTTCCTACCCGCCTGCCTGGGATACACCAGCCGTAATGTGTACGTGCCTGGTTGACTTCGGTCCCACAACAAACAATGGCCGCTTCGGGTAAAACGCTGCTTACAAACAGGCAAATGCCACTCACCTATGGGGAGACTCCCGTACGGGCGGTGTCCTACGGCCCCGTCCTACGGCGCTCAACCTCCAGGGTGAGTTTTCTTTCTCCTTCGTAGTAGCGCGTTTACTCGGGTGCACTCAAATATTTCCAATGTCCACAATGTGATCCTGATCTCCGGTGCACACTCACAGCGGGTGCTCTGCGTAAGGGCCGGATCCTGGCCTCAAAATTCCACTTTACAAAACCATTGACGCGGCACTCAGGAAGAGATTTTTCAAAATGCGTTTATTTGCACGGCTCAACCAACGCGTTTCAGCCCTCTCACGGCCTTGCTCACGGTCAGTGAGTCCTTTCTCCATTGCACTATATATACACCCATGTGGCCTTAATGTGGCATTATGGGAATTGTAGTGCATATAAAAATGTGTATTTACAAGAAAGGAAACATTTCAACTGTTATATACAAGACAATTATTGCAGAGGTTTTATAATCAGCTGATATAGTATCAGGCAGAGTAATTTTCATCCTACTAATGCCATAATCAATTAAATATGGTTCCTCATTTCTTTGTATAGTACACGGCTAATCATTAATTGCTAGCAGCAATAAGAAAATAGGGGACATAGAGAAAAGAAGAAAGAAAAAAGAAAAGAAAAGAAAAAAGGGGGTGAAATTAAAAGAATAGGGGTAAGGAGGGAAGAAAAGATTTTATTTAGAGAAAGGACTAGTGCCTTGTCATACTTTAGGGAATATATCCATATACTGTCATTAAATGGTTGAGTATTCCTTCGAGATGTGCGATCAATTCTTTCAATTTAACGAAAGGGAGAACGTGCAGAAAGGAAAGGAGAAAGAAAGATAAAAGAAGGGAAGGGAAAGGGGACAAAAAGGGAGAAAAGGGAAATGAAAGACCATAGGTGGAAGAGGTTTATTTAGAAGAGGGGGAGGGGAGCGGGGTTTTGGGAGGTTTTTTGGGGAGGGACTGGTACCCTAGTTTTAGGAATTTGAAAATTCGAAAAGTCCATCAGTATCCTATTCTGGGTTACATGAATATTTACTCTAGATGTACATAAAGTTCTTCATCATTATTCATCCCTCTCGGGGTCTTAGTCTTAAGTCTAATGATGTAACGAGACTCAAGTTGGCGCAGCTTTTTTATTCTATTTCCGCCACGTTCATCTGGCATGATGGTATCAATTCCATAGTAGCACATTGCCCGCCAATCTCCATTTTGGCATAGGATCATATGTTTCGCAGTTGCATATGAAGTGTCTTTGTTCTTGACTGCCCGAATGTGCTCAAGAATGCGTTTCTTCAGAGAGCAGATCGTGCTGCCAATATATTTCTGGCCACAGGTACATTCGATGATATAGATCACATATTGTGTGGTACATGTGATTTTCTGGTTTAGCATTATTGTGTTTCCATTTGGTTCGGTAATAGTCTTCATATTTTTTCCAATCTTGCAGGCTTTGCATGAATTACATTTTGTGAACCCATTTCGTTGTTCCACTAGCCAATTGGTTTCTTCTTTTTGTTTAAAATGACTGTTCACAAGCATATCCTTCAAGGATTTTGTTTTTCTATATGTTACTGTTGGTTTTGGCCCAATCAATTGTCCTATATCCGGATCTTTCGCAATCAAATGCCAATGTTTTCTAATTTTATTCATGATTATGACACTTTCTTTACTGTAGGTAGTAATGAATCTTGGAACCTGTTCTCCTTCATTATGTTCCTTTTTGCCTTCGATGTTAAAGTTTCTGCTCTTGATTTGAGGTCAATCCTTCTTTTATTTTTCTTCAGTGTGGTTTCTCTATACCCTCTCTGTTTCAATCTCTCCATGGTTTCCTGGATTTTTTCCTCTGCGTCTTCTGTTTGGGAGCAATTGCGTTTCATCCGCATAAACTCCCCATAGGGGATACTGTTCAATAGGGGTTTAGGATGGAAACTAGTTCCGTGCAGGATGCTGTTTGTGGCTGTCTCTTTCCTATAGAGCGTGGACTGTATTTCATCATCTTTGATGAATATTAAGGTGTCAAGAAAAGGGATCTCAGTTCTGCTCATGCTGTATGTGAAAGATAGACCAACTTGATTAGTGTTCAATTTGTTATAATAGTTTTGGAATTCTTTTTCAGGTCCATTCCATATTAAAAACAAGTCGTCTATATAACGAACCCATAGTATAATCCTGTCCAGATCATCTTGGTTGTCCACATCCCAGGCCACTGTTTTCTCCCACCACCCCATTGTGATGTTAGCGTAATTCACAGAAAACGAAATACCCATGGCAGTTCCACACAGCTGTTTAAAAAATTCCTTATTAAAACAGAAGATGTTATTCGTGAGGCACATTTCAATCATGGTAAGTAGCATTTGTGTATGCTTCATCTCAGAAATTTTTCTTTGTTTAAGAAAATAGCTGCATGCTTTAAGTCCTACTTCATGTCGTATTGACGTATATAGTGATACTACATCTATAGTTACCAATAAAAATTGGCTATTCCAAGAGATGCCATTCAGAATTCTCAAAAAGTCCCCAGTGTCTCTAATGTAAGAGCTCATGCTTCGAGCTATTGGGGCAAGAAATTGATCAACGTATTCCGAGATGTTCTCATATAATGAATCACACGAGGACACAATAGGTCTTCCCGGGGGGTGGTTGAGGGTCTTATGTATTTTTGGCAAGAAATATATTGTTGGAATAACTGTGAATTCGTTCATCAAGAATTTTAATTCTTCCTCGCTGATGAGGTTCTCATTGTGCCATTTGGTTAGTTTCTCACTCAGATCACTCATCATTTTATTTATTGGGTTATTGGAGACTCTACCGTAGTTAATATTATCATTCAGTTGTCTGTATGCCTCACATAGATAATCTTGGATGTTCATAAGTACGGTATTCCCCCTTTGTCAGCGGGTTTTATTATTAGTTCTTTATTTTTCATTAAATTCTTGATTGCTTCCCGTTCCTTTTTGCTTAAATTCTCCCTTTGATTTTCATTTCTCGTGTTCGATATCTTCTCAAGTTCATCCACTATCGCTTCGCTGAATTGATCAAATCGATTCCCAGGTGGCAGGACAGGGCAGTATCTAGATTTTCTTTTCAAACCACTGTCCACTCTTTTGTCTGTTTCAATTGCAAGGTGATCTAGAACTTGCTCCTCTGTCATATCGTTTTCATTCAAATCATACAGGAGATCGAAAATATTCTTCAGATCAGGTACTTGATCTATACTGATTGTTGGTTCCGATGTTTGAGCAAGACCGCTCATTTCTCCAAAAGTGTTTGCATCTTTTTTAATGATTTTTCGACTGGCATGCACTTTGGCAAGTTTCAGCTTACGTATATATTTGTACAGATCAATTCTCACTTGTGTGTGGTCAAAGTGGCTCTCTGGGCAGAAGGATAGGCCTTTATTCAGTGCTGATTCTTCTTCTGGTGTAAGAACATGTTTTGAGAGATTTACGATCAGATTGACATTGTTCACTTTCGGTTGCGCAGTGGATATTGCCTTCTTCCGTTTTGCACGTCGGGTTTTTCTGGTGCTGGTGAGGCATTCTCTCCTCTTCCTCGTCCTCGATTCGTATTTCTTCCGCGGCCTCTTCCTCGTGACAGGGTCTGGTCCACATGCATCAAGCGCATCTCCTCTAAAAAGTTGGTTTTTAGCCCAGAAATAGCTCCATGGCTCTGCTCTCCTTCGCTCAGATCTGATTCGCTTGCACTAGTACTGTCAGTTACTTTAGAAGCCTGTATGGGATAGTTCTTTTTCAATGTTTCGAACTGTTTTGCAAATGTAAGGATTCTTCCATACCGGTAGTCTTGCTCGTCTCTTATATATTTTCGTTTTTTACGTTCTTGAATTTCTATTTCATATTTTTCTAACCTTGCTTCCATGTCTTTGCGCAGTTTAACGATTTCTTCTTGGTTTACATGGTTTTGTATTTTAATCTCCATTTCTTCTAGTTGTTTCGTTAATTCTGCTACATCAATTTTTGCATGCTTAATCAGGATTCCCATCATATTGAGTGAACATTGTGCATTATTTTCTGCCCATTCCTCCAGCAGTTCGATTTTTGTATCCGGGTGCGTGGGCATCGTAAAGATACGTAACCCTCTCGGGATTCTTTTGACTGCAATATAATTCTCTAGGGCCAGTATCGCCCAACTTTTATTTATTTCTTTTTATAAAGTTTTTCCATTTTGTTAAAATGTTGTTTGATTGTTAAGTCAGTTACAACAGGAACGCCCAGCTCCCCGGGTGCTTGCCTCATCTGTTCCCTCGATTACTTGAAACAGTGTTGCCGGAGTTGTTAATCGTTTGCCTTTCCGTGCCTCCATTGTCTTGTTTTTCCAGTCATACACTTTGAACCGTGCTTTTACAACCAATTTACGTATTTTTTGAAAGTTGCTTCTCTTCCTACCCGCCTGCCTGGGATACACCAGCCGTAATGTGTACGTGCCTGGTTGACTTCGTCCCACAACAAACAATGGCCGCTTCGGGTAAAACGCTGCTTACAAACAGGCAAATGCCACTCACCTATGGGGAGACTCCCGTACGGGCGGTGTCCTACGGCCCCGTCCTACGGCGCTCAACCTCCAGGGTGAGTTTTCTTTCTCCTTCGTAGTAGCGCGTTTACTCGGGTGCACTCAAATATTTCCAATGTCCACAATGTGATCCTGATCTCCGGTGCACACTCACAGCGGGTGCTCTGCGTAAGGGCCGGATCCTGGCCTCAAAATTCCACTTTACAAAACCATTGACGCGGCACTCAGGAAGAGATTTTTCAAAATGCGTTTATTTGCACGGCTCAACCAACGCGTTTCAGCCCTCTCACTGCCTTGCTCACGGTCAGTGAGTCCTTTCTCCATTGCACTATATATACACCCATGTGGCCTTAATGTGGCATTATGGGAATTGTAGTGCATATAAAAATGTGTATTTACAAGAAAGGAAACATTTCAACTGTTATATACAAGACAATTATTGCAGAGGTTTTATAATCAGCTGATATAGTATCAGGCAGAGTAATTTTCATCCTACTAATGCCATAATCAATTAAATATGGTTCCTCATTTCTTTGTATAGTACACGGCTAATCATTAATTGCTAGCAGCAATAAGAAAATAGGGGACATAGAGAAAAGAAGAAAGAAAAAGAAAAGAAAAGAAAAAAGGGGGTGAAATTAAAAGAATAGGGGTAAGGAGGGAAGAAAAGATTTTATTTAGAGAAAGGACTAGTGCCTTGTCATACTTTAGGGAATATATCCATATACTGTCATTAAATGGTTGAGTATTCCTTCGAGATGTGCGATCAATTCTTTCAATTTAACGAAAGGGAGAACGTGCAGAAAGGAAAGGAGAAAGAAAGATAAAAGAAGGGAAGGGAAAGGGGACAAAAAGGGAGAAAAGGGAAATGAAAGACCATAGGTGGAAGAGGTTTATTTAGAAGAGGGGGAGGGGAGCGGGGTTTTGGGAGGTTTTTTGGGGAGGGACTGGTACCCTAGTTTTAGGAATTTGAAAATTCGAAAAGTCCATCAGTATCCTATTCTGGGTTACATGAATATTTACTCTAGATGTACATAAAGTTCTTCATCATTATTCATCCCTCTCGGGGTCTTAGTCTTAAGTCTAATGATGTAACGAGACTCAAGTTGGCGCAGCTTTTTTATTCTATTTCCGCCACGTTCATCTGGCATGATGGTATCAATTCCATAGTAGCACATTGCCCGCCAATCTCCATTTTGGCATAGGATCATATGTTTCGCAGTTGCATATGAAGTGTCTTTGTTCTTGACTGCCCGAATGTGCTCAAGAATGCGTTTCTTCAGAGGGCAGATCGTGCTGCCAATATATTTCTGGCCACAGGTACATTCGATGATATAGATCACATATTGTGTGGTACATGTGATTTTCTGGTTTAGCATTATTGTGTTTCCATTTGGTTCGGTAATAGTCTTCATATTTTTTCCAATCTTGCAGGCTTTGCATGAATTACATTTTGTGAACCCATTTCGTTGTTCCACTAGCCAATTGGTTTCTTCTTTTTGTTTAAAATGACTGTTCACAAGCATATCCTTCAAGGATTTTGTTTTTCTATATGTTACTGTTGGTTTTGGCCCAATCAATTGTCCTATATCCGGATCTTTCGCAATCAAATGCCAATGTTTTCTAATTTTATTCATGATTATGACACTTTCTTTACTGTAGGTAGTAATGAATCTTGGAACCTGTTCTCCTTCATTATGTTCCTTTTTTGCCTTCGATGTTAAAGTTTCTGCTCTTGATTTGAGGTCAATCCTTCTTTTATTTTTCTTCAGTGTGGTTTCTCTATACCCTCTCTGTTTCAATCTCTCCATGGTTTCCTGGATTTTTTCCTCTGCGTCTTCTGTTTGGGAGCAATTGCGTTTCATCCGCATAAACTCCCCATAGGGGATACTGTTCAATAGGGGTTTAGGATGGAAACTAGTTCCGTGCAGGATGCTGTTTGTGGCTGTCTCTTTCCTATAGAGCGTGGACTGTATTTCATCATCTTTGATGAATATTAAGGTGTCAAGAAAAGGGATCTCAGTTCTGCTCATGCTGTATGTGAAAGATAGACCAACTTGATTAGTGTTCAATTTGTTATAATAGTTTTGGAATTCTTTTTCAGGTCCATTCCATATTAAAAACAAGTCGTCTATATAACGAACCCATAGTATAATCCTGTCCAGATCATCTTGGTTGTCCACATCCCAGGCCACTGTTTTCTCCCACCACCCCATTGTGATGTTAGCGTAATTCACAGAAAACGAAATACCCATGGCAGTTCCACACAGCTGTTTAAAAATTCCTTATTAAAACAGAAGATGTTATTCGTGAGGCACATTTCAATCATGGTAAGTAGCATTTGTGTATGCTTCATCTCAGAAATTTTTCTTTGTTTAAGAAAATAGCTGCATGCTTTAAGTCCTACTTCATGTCGTATTGACGTATATAGTGATACTACATCTATAGTTACCAATAAAAATTGGCTATTCCAAGAGATGCCATTCAGAATTCTCAAAAAGTCCCCAGTGTCTCTAATGTAAGAGCTCATGCTTCGAGCTATTGGGGCAAGAAATTGATCAACGTATTCCGAGATGTTCTCATATAATGAATCACACGAGGACACAATAGGTCTTCCCGGGGGGTGGTTGAGGGTCTTATGTATTTTTGGCAAGAAATATATTGTTGGAATAACTGGGAATTCGTTCATCAAGAATTTTAATTCTTCCTCGCTGATGAGGTTCTCATTGTGCCATTTGGTTAGTTTCTCACTCAGATCACTCATCATTTTATTTATTGGGTTATTGGAGACTCTACCGTAGTTAATATTATCATTCAGTTGTCTGTATGCCTCACATAGATAATCTTGGATGTTCATAAGTACGGTATTCCCCCTTTGTCAGCGGGTTTTATTATTAGTTCTTTATTTTTCATTAAATTCTTGATTGCTTCCCGTTCCTTTTGCTTAAATTCTCCCTTTGATTTTCATTTCTCGTGTTCGATATCTTCTCAAGTTCATCCACTATCGCTTCGCTGAATTGATCAAATCGATTCCCAGGTGGCAGGACAGGGCAGTATCTAGATTTTCTTTTCAAACCACTGTCCACTCTTTTGTCTGTTTCAATTGCAAGGTGATCTAGAACTTGCTCCTCTGTCATATCGTTTTCATTCAAATCATACAGGAGATCGAAAATATTCTTCAGATCAGGTACTTGATCTATACTGATTGTTGGTTCCGATGTTTGAGCAAGACCGCTCATTTCTCCAAAAGTGTTTGCATCTTTTTTAATGATTTTTCGACTGGCATGCACTTTGGCAAGTTTCAGCTTACGTATATATTTGTACAGATCAATTCTCACTTGTGTGTGGTCAAAGTGGCTCTCTGGGCAGAAGGATAGGCCTTTATTCAGTGCTGATTCTTCTTCTGGTGTAAGAACATGTTTTGAGAGATTTACGATCAGATTGACATTGTTCACTTTCGGTTGCGCAGTGGATATTGCCTTCTTCCGTTTTGCACGTCGGGTTTTTCTGGTGCTGGTGAGGCATTCTCTCCTCTTCCTCGTCCTCGATTCGTATTTCTTCCGCGGCCTCTTCCTCGTGACAGGGTCTGGTCCACATGCATCAAGCGCATCTCCTCTAAAAAGTTGGTTTTTAGCCCAGAAATAGCTCCACTGCTCTGCTCTCCTTCGCTCAGATCTGATTCGCTTGCACTAGTACTGTCAGTTACTTTAGAAGCCTGTATGGGATAGTTCTTTTTCAATGTTTCGAACTGTTTTGCAAATGTAAGGATTCTTCCATACCGGTAGTCTTGCTCGTCTCTTATATATTTTCGTTTTTTACGTTCTTGAATTTCTATTTCATATTTTTCTAACCTTGCTTCCATGTCTTTGCGCAGTTTAACGATTTCTTCTTGGTTTACATGGTTTTGTATTTTAATCTCCATTTCTTCTAGTTGTTTCGTTAATTCTGCTACATCAATTTTTGCATGCTTAATCAGGATTCCCATCATATTGAGTGAACATTGTGCATTATTTTCTGCCCATTCCTCCAGCAGTTCGATTTTTGTATCCGGGTGCGTGGGCATCGTAAAGATACGTAACCCTCTCGGGATTCTTTTGACTGCAATATAATTCTCTAGGGCCAGTATCGCCCAACTTTTATTTATTTCTTTTTTATAAAGTTTTTCCATTTTGTTAAAATGTTGTTTGATTGTTAAGTCAGTTACAACAGGAACGCCCAGCTCCCCGGTGCTTGCCTCATCTGTTCCCTCGATTACTTGAAACAGTGTTGCCGGAGTTGTTAATCGTTTGCCTTTCCGTGCCTCCATTGTCTTGTTTTTCCAGTCATACACTTTGAACCGTGCTTTTACAACCAATTTACGTATTTTTTGAAAGTTGCTTCTCTTCCTACCCGCCTGCCTGGGATACACCAGCCGTAATGTGTACGTGCCTGGTTGACTTCGTCCCACAACAAACAATGGCCGCTTCGGGTAAAACGCTGCTTACAAACAGGCAAATGCCACTCACCTATGGGGAGACTCCCGTACGGGCGGTGTCCTACGGCCCCGTCCTACGGCGCTCAACCTCCAGGGTGAGTTTTCTTTCTCCTTCGTAGTAGCGCGTTTACTCGGGTGCACTCAAATATTTCCAATGTCCACAATGTGATCCTGATCTCCGGTGCACACTCACAGCGGGTGCTCTGCGTAAGGGCCGGATCCTGGCCTCAAAATTCCACTTTACAAAACCATTGACGCGGCACTCAGGAAGAGATTTTTCAAAATGCGTTTATTTGCACGGCTCAACCAACGCGTTTCAGCCCTCTCACTGCCTTGCTCACGGTCAGTGAGTCCTTTCTCCATTGCACTATATATACACCCATGTGGCCTTAATGTGGCATTATGGGAATTGTAGTGCATATAAAAATGTGTATTTACAAGAAAGGAAACATTTCAACTGTTATATACAAGACAATTATTGCAGAGGTTTTATAATCAGCTGATATAGTATCAGGCAGAGTAATTTTCATCCTACTAATGCCATAATCAATTAAATATGGTTCCTCATTTCTTTGTATAGTACACGGCTAATCATTAATTGCTAGCAGCAATAAGAAAATAGGGGACATAGAGAAAAGAAGAAAGAAAAAAGAAAAGAAAAGAAAAAAGGGGTGAAATTAAAAGAATAGGGGTAAGGAGGGAAGAAAAGATTTTATTTAGAGAAAGGACTAGTGCCTTGTCATACTTTAGGGAATATATCCATATACTGTCATTAAATGGTTGAGTATTCCTTCGAGATGTGCGATCAATTCTTTCAATTTAACGAAAGGGAGAACGTGCAGAAAGGAAAGGAGAAAGAAAGATAAAAGAAGGGAAGGGAAAGGGGACAAAAAGGGAGAAAAGGGAAATGAAAGACCATAGGTGGAAGAGGTTTATTTAGAAGAGGGGAGGGGGAGCGGGGTTTTGGGAGGTTTTTTGGGGAGGGACTGGTACCCTAGTTTTAGGAATTTGAAAATTCGAAAAGTCCATCAGTATCCTATTCTGGGTTACATGAATATTTACTCTAGATGTACATAAAGTTCTTCATCATTATTCATCCCTCTCGGGGTCTTAGTCTTAAGTCTAATGATGTAACGAGACTCAAGTTGGCGCAGCTTTTTATTCTATTTCCGCCACGTTCATCTGGCATGATGGTATCAATTCCATAGTAGCACATTGCCCGCCAATCTCCATTTTGGCATAGGATCATATGTTTCGCAGTTGCATATGAAGTGTCTTTGTTCTTGACTGCCCGAATGTGCTCAAGAATGCGTTTCTTCAGAGGGCAGATCGTGCTGCCAATATATTTCTGGCCACAGGTACATTCGATTATATAGATCACATATTGTGTGGTACATGTGATTTTCTGGTTTAGCATTATTGTGTTTCCATTTGGTTCGGTAATAGTCTTCATATTTTTTCCAATCTTGCAGGCTTTGCATGAATTACATTTTGTGAACCCATTTCGTTGTTCCACTAGCCAATTGGTTTCTTCTTTTTGTTTAAAATGACTGTTCACAAGCATATCCTTCAAGGATTTTGTTTTTCTATATGTTACTGTTGGTTTTGGCCCAATCAATTGTCCTATATCCGGATCTTTCGCAATCAAATGCCAATGTTTTCTAATTTTATTCATGATTATGCCACTTTCTTTACTGTAGGTAGTAATGAATCTTGGAACCTGTTCTCCTTCATTATGTTCCTTTTTTGCCTTCGATGTTAAAGTTTCTGCTCTTGATTTGAGGTCAATCCTTCTTTTATTTTTCTTCAGTGTGGTTTCTCTATACCCTCTCTGTTTCAATCTCTCCATGGTTTCCTGGATTTTTTCCTCTGCGTCTTCTGTTTGGGAGCAATTGCGTTTCATCCGCATAAACTCCCCATAGGGGATACTGTTCAATAGGGGTTTAGGATGGAAACTAGTTCCGTGCAGGATGCTGTTTGTGGCTGTCTCTTTCCTATAGAGCGTGGACTGTATTTCATCATCTTTGATGAATATTAAGGTGTCAAGAAAAGGGATCTTCCCTTCTTTTATCTTTCTTTCTCCTTTCCTTTCTGCACGTTCTCCCTTTCGTTAAATTGAAAGAATTGATCGCACATCTCGAAGGAATACTCAACCATTTAATGACAGTATATGGATATATTCCCTAAAGTATGACAAGGCACTAGTCCTTTCTCTAAATAAAATCTTTTCTTCCCTCCTTATCCCTATTCTTTTAATTTCACCCCCTTTTTTCTTTTCTTTTCTTTTTTCTTTCTTCTTTCTTCTTTTCTCTATGTCCCCTATTTTCTTATTGCCGCTAGCAATTAATGATTAGCCGTGTACTATACAAAGAAATGAGGAACCATATTTAATTGATTATGGCATTAGTAGGATGCAAATTACTCTGCCTGATACTATATCAGCTGATTATAAAACCTCCGCAATAATTGTCTTGTATATAACAGTTGAAATGTTTCCTTTCTTGTAAATATTGTAAATACACATTTTTATATGCACTACAATTCCCATAATGCCACATTAAGGCCACATGGGTGTATATATAGTGCAATGGAGAAAGGACTCACTGACCGTGACCAAGGCCGTGAGAGGGCTGAAACGCGTTGGTTGAGCCGTGCAAATAAACGCATTTTGAAAAATCTCTTCCTGAGTGCCGCGTCAATGGTTTTGTAAAGTGGAATTTTGAGGCCAGGATCCGGCCCTTACGCAGAGCACCCGCTGTGAGTGTGCATCGGAGATCAGGATCACATTGTGGACATTGGAAATATCTGAGTGCACCCGAGTAAACGCGCTACTACGAAGGAGAAAGAAAACTCACCCTGGAGGTTGAGCGCCGTAGGACGGGGCCGTAGGACACCGCCCGTACGGGAGTCTCCCCATAGGTGAGCGGCATTTGCCTGTTTGTAAGCAGCGTTTTACCCGAAGCGGCCATTGTTTGTTGTGGGACGAAGTCAACCAGGCACGTACACATTACGGCTGGTGTATCCCAGGCAGGCGGGTAGGAAGAAAAGCAACTTTCAAAAAATACGGAAATTGGTTGTAAAAGCACGGTTCAAAGTGTATGACTGGAAAAACAAGACAATGGAGGCACGGAAAGGCAAACGATTAACAACTCCGGCAACACTGTTTCAAGTAATCGAGGGAACAGATGAGGCAAGCACCGGGGAGCTGGGCGTTCTGTTGTAACTGACTTAACAATCAAACAACATTTTAACAAAATGGAAAAACTTTATAAAAAAGAAATAAATAAAAGTTGGGAGATACTGGCCCTAGAGAATTATATTGAAGTCAAAAGAATCCCGAGAGGGTTACGTATCTTTACGATGCCCACGCACCCGGATACAAAAATCGAACTGCTGGAGGAATGGGCAGAAAATAATGCACAATGTTCACTCAATATGATGCGAATCCTGATTAAGCATGCAAAAATTGATGTAGCAGAATTAACGAAACAACTAGAAGAAATGGAGATTAAAATACAAAACCATGTAAACCAAGAAGAAATCGTTAAACTGCTCAAAGACATGGAAGCAAGGTTAGAAAAATATGAAATAGAATTTCAAGAACGTAAAAAACGAAAATATATAAGAGACGAGCAAGACTACCGGTATGGAAGAATCCTTACATTTGCAAAACGGTTCGAAACATTGAAAAAGAACTATCCCATACAGGCTTCTAAAGTAACTGACAGTACTAGTGCAAGCGAATCAGATCTGAGCGAAGGAGAGCAGAGCAGTGGAGCTATTTCTGGGCTAAAAACCAACTTTTTAGAGGAGATGCGCTTGATGCATGTGGACCAGACCCTGTCACGAGGAAGAGGCCGCGGAAGAAATACGAATCGAGGACGAGGAAGAGGAGAGAATGCCTCACCAGCACCAGAAAAACCCGACGTGCAAAACGGAAGAAGGCAATATCCACTGCGCAACCGAAAGTGAACAATGTCAATCTGATCGTAAATCTCTCAAAACATGTTCTTACACCAGAAGAAGAATCAGCACTGAATAAAGGCCTATCCTTCTGCCCAGAGAGCCACTTTGACCACACACAAGTGAGAATTGATCTGTACAAATATATACGTAAGCTGAAACTTGCCAAAGTGCATGCCAGTCGAAAAATCATTAAAAAAGATGCAAACACTTTTGGAGAAATGAGCGGTCTTGCTCAAACATCGGAACCAACAATCAGTATAGATCAAGTACCTGATCTGAAGAATATTTTCGATCTCCTGTATGATTTGAATGAAAACGATATGACAGAGGAGCAAGTTCTAGATCACCTTGCAATTGAAACAGACAAAAGAGTGGACAGTGGTTTGAAAAGAAAATCTAGATACTGCCCTGTCCTGCCACCTGGGAATCGATTTGATCAATTCAGCGAAGCGATAGTGGATGAACTTGAGAAGATATCGAACACGAGAAATGAAAATCAAAGGGAGAATTTAAGCAAAAAGGAACGGGAAGCAATCAAGAATTTAATGAAAAATAAAGAACTAATAATAAAACCCGCTGACAAAGGGGGGAATACCGTACTTATGAACATCCAAGATTATCTATGTGAGGCATACAGACAACTGAATGATAATATTAACTACGGTAGAGTCTCCAATAACCCAATAAATAAAATGATGAGTGATCTGAGTGAGAAACTAACCAAATGGCACAATGAGAACCTCATCAGCGAGGAAGAATTAAAATTCTTGATGAACGAATTCCCAGTTATTCCAACAATATATTTCTTGCCAAAAATACATAAGACCCTCAACCACCCCCGGGAAGACCTATTGTGTCCTCGTGTGATTCATTATATGAGAACATCTCGGAATACGTTGATCAATTTCTTGCCCCAATAGCTCGAAGCATGAGCTCTTACATTAGAGACACTGGGGACTTTTTGAGAATTCTGAATGGCATCTCTTGGAATAGCCAATTTTTATTGGTAACTATAGATGTAGTATCACTATATACGTCAATACGACATGAAGTAGGACTTAAAGCATGCAGCTATTTTCTTAAACAAAGAAAAATTTCTGAGATGAAGCATACACAAATGCTACTTACCATGATTGAAATGTGCCTCACGAATAACATCTTCTGTTTTAATAAGGAATTTTTTAAACAGCTGTGTGGAACTGCCATGGGTATTTCGTTTTCTGTGAATTACGCTAACATCACAATGGGGTGGTGGGAGAAAACAGTGGCCTGGGATGTGGACAACCAAGATGATCTGGACAGGATTATACTATGGGTTCGTTATATAGACGACTTGTTTTTAATATGGAATGGACCTGAAAAAGAATTCCAAAACTATTATAACAAATTGAACACTAATCAAGTTGGTCTATCTTTCACATACAGCATGAGCAGAACTGAGATCCCTTTTCTTGACACCTTAATATTCATCAAAGATGATGAAATACAGTCCACGCTCTATAGGAAAGAGACAGCCACAAACAGCATCCTGCACGGAACTAGTTTCCATCCTAAACCCCTATTGAACAGTATCCCCTATGGGGAGTTTATGCGGATGAAACGCAATTGCTCCCAAACAGAAGACGCAGAGGAAAAAATCCAGGAAACCATGGAGAGATTGAAACAGAGAGGGTATAGAGAAACCACACTGAAGAAAAATAAAAGAAGGATTGACCTCAAATCAAGAGCAGAAACTTTAACATCGAAGGCAAAAAAGGAACATAATGAAGGAGAACAGGTTCCAAGATTCATTACTACCTACAGTAAAGAAAGTGTCATAATCATGAATAAAATTAGAAAACATTGGCATTTGATTGCGAAAGATCCGGATATAGGACAATTGATTGGGCCAAAACCAACAGTAACATATAGAAAAACAAAATCCTTGAAGGATATGCTTGTGAACAGTCATTTTAAACAAAAAGAAGAAACCAATTGGCTAGTGGAACAACGAAATGGGTTCACAAAATGTAATTCATGCAAAGCCTGCAAGATTGGAAAAAATATGAAGACTATTACCGAACCAAATGGAAACACAATAATGCTAAACCAGAAAATCACATGTACCACACAATATGTGATCTATATCATCGAATGTACCTGTGGCCAGAAATATATTGGCAGCACGATCTGCCCTCTGAAGAAACGCATTCTTGAGCACATTCGGGCAGTCAAGAACAAAGACACTTCATATGCAACTGCGAAACATATGATCCTATGCCAAAATGGAGATTGGCGGGCAATGTGCTACTATGGAATTGATACCATCATGCCAGATGAACGTGGCGGAAATAGAATAAAAAAGCTGCGCCAACTTGAGTCTCGTTACATCATTAGACTTAAGACTAAGACCCCGAGAGGGATGAATAATGATGAAGAACTTTATGTACATCTAGAGTAAATATTCATGTAACCCAGAATAGGATACTGATGGACTTTTCGAATTTTCAAATTCCTAAAACTAGGGTACCAGTCCCTCCCCAAAAACCTCCCAAAACCCCGCTCCCCCTCCCCTCTTCTAAATAAACCTCTTCCACCTATGGTCTTTCATTTCCCTTTTCTCCCTTTTTGTCCCCTTTCCCTTCCCTTCTTTTATCTTTCTTTCTCCTTTCCTTTCTGCACGTTCTCCCTTTCGTTAAATTGAAAGAATTGATCGCACATCTCGAAGGAATACTCAACCATTTAATGACAGTATATGGATATATTCCCTAAAGTATGACAAGGCACTAGTCCTTTCTCTAAATAAAATCTTTTCTTCCCTCCTTACCCCTATTCTTTTAATTTCACCCCCTTTTTTCTTTTCTTTTCTTTTTTTCTTTCTTCTTTCTCTATGTCCCCTATTTTCTTATTGCTGCTAGCAATTAATGATTAGCCGTGTACTATACAAAGAAATGAGGAACCATATTTAATTGATTATGGCATTAGTAGGATGAAAATTACTCTGCCTGATACTATATCAGCTGATTATAAAACCTCTGCAATAATTGTCTTGTATATAACAGTTGAAATGTTTCCTTTCTTGTAAATACACATTTTTATATGCACTACAATTCCCATAATGCCACATTAAGGCCACATGGGTGTATATATAGTGCAATGGAGAAAGGACTCACTGACCGTGAGCAAGGCAGTGAGAGGGCTGAAACGCGTTGGTTGAGCCGTGCAAATAAACGCATTTTGAAAAATCTCTTCCTGAGTGCCGCGTCAATGGTTTTGTAAAGTGGAATTTTGAGGCCAGGATCCGGCCCTTACGCAGAGCACCCGCTGTGAGTGTGCACCGGAGATCAGGATCACATTGTGGACATTGGAAATATTTGAGTGCACCCGAGTAAACGCGCTACTACGAAGGAGAAAGAAAACTCACCCTGGAGGTTGAGCGCCGTAGGACGGGGCCGTAGGACACCGCCCGTACGGGAGTCTCCCCATAGGTGAGTGGCATTTGCCTGTTTGTAAGCAGCGTTTTACCCGAAGCGGCCATTGTTTGTTGTGGGACGAAGTCAACCAGGCACGTACACATTACGGCTGGTGTATCCCAGGCAGGCGGGTAGGAAGAGAAGCAACTTTCAAAAAATACGTAAATTGGTTGTAAAAGCACGGTTCAAAGTGTATGACTGGAAAAACAAGACAATGGAGGCACGGAAAGGCAAACGATTAACAACTCCGGCAACACTGTTTCAAGTAATCGAGGGAACAGATGAGGCAAGCACCGGGGAGCTGGGCGTTCCTGTTGTAACTGACTTAACAATCAAACAACATTTTAACAAAATGGAAAAACTTTATAAAAAAGAAATAAATAAAAGTTGGGCGATACTGGCCCTAGAGAATTATATTGCAGTCAAAAGAATCCCGAGAGGGTTACGTATCTTTACGATGCCCACGCACCCGGATACAAAAATCGAACTGCTGGAGGAATGGGCAGAAAATAATGCACAATGTTCACTCAATATGATGGGAATCCTGATTAAGCATGCAAAAATTGATGTAGCAGAATTAACGAAACAACTAGAAGAAATGGAGATTAAAATACAAAACCATGTAAACCAAGAAGAAATCGTTAAACTGCGCAAAGACATGGAAGCAAGGTTAGAAAAATATGAAATAGAAATTCAAGAACGTAAAAAACGAAAATATATAAGAGACGAGCAAGACTACCGGTATGGAAGAATCCTTACATTTGCAAAACAGTTCGAAACATTGAAAAAGAACTATCCCATACAGGCTTCTAAAGTAACTGACAGTACTAGTGCAAGCGAATCAGATCTGAGCGAAGGAGAGCAGAGCAGTGGAGCTATTTCTGGGCTAAAAACCAACTTTTAGAGGAGATGCGCTTGATGCATGTGGACCAGACCCTGTCACGAGGAAGAGGCCGCGGAAGAAATACGAATCGAGGACGAGGAAGAGGAGAGAATGCCTCACCAGCACCAGAAAAACCCGACGTGCAAAACGGAAGAAGGCAATATCCACTGCGCAACCGAAAGTGAACAATGTCAATCTGATCGTAAATCTCTCAAAACATGTTCTTACACCAGAAGAAGAATCAGCACTGAATAAAGGCCTATCCTTCTGCCCAGAGAGCCACTTTGACCACACACAAGTGAGAATTGATCTGTACAAATATATACGTAAGCTGAAACTTGCCAAAGTGCATGCCAGTCGAAAAATCATTAAAAAAGATGCAAACACTTTTGGAGAAATGAGCGGTCTTGCTCAAACATCGGAACCAACAATCAGTATAGATCAAGTACCTGATCTGAAGAATATTTTCGATCTCCTGTATGATTTGAATGAAAACGATATGACAGAGGAGCAAGTTCTAGATCACCTTGCAATTGAAACAGACAAAAGAGTGGACAGTGGTTTGAAAAGAAAATCTAGATACTGCCCTGTCCTGCCACCTGGGAATCGATTTGATCAATTCAGCGAAGCGATAGTGGATGAACTTGAGAAGATATCGAACACGAGAAATGAAAATCAAAGGGAGAATTTAAGCAAAAAGGAACGGGAAGCAATCAAGAATTTAATGAAAAATAAAGAACTAATAATAAAACCCGCTGACAAAGGGGGAATACCGTACTTATGAACATCCAAGATTATCTATGTGAGGCATACAGACAACTGAATGATAATATTAACTACGGTAGAGTCTCCAATAACCCAATAAATAAAATGATGAGTGATCTGAGTGAGAAACTAACCAAATGGCACAATGAGAACCTCATCAGCGAGGAAGAATTAAAATTCTTGATGAACGAATTCCCAGTTATTCCAACAATATATTTCTTGCCAAAAATACATAAGACCCTCAACCACCCCCGGGAAGACCTATTGTGTCCTCGTGTGATTCATTATATGAGAACATCTCGGAATACGTTGATCAATTTCTTGCCCCAATAGCTCGAAGCATGAGCTCTTACATTAGAGACACTGGGGACTTTTTGAGAATTCTGAATGGCATCTCTTGGAATAGCCAATTTTTATTGGTAACTATAGATGTAGTATCACTATATACGTCAATACGACATGAAGTAGGACTTAAAGCATGCAGCTATTTTCTTAAACAAAGAAAAATTTCTGAGATGAAGCATACACAAATGCTACTTACCATGATTGAAATGTGCCTCACGAATAACATCTTCTGTTTTAATAAGGAATTTTTAAACAGCTGTGTGGAACTGCCATGGGTATTTCGTTTTCTGTGAATTACGCTAACATCACAATGGGGTGGTGGGAGAAAACAGTGGCCTGGGATGTGGACAACCAAGATGATCTGGACAGGATTATACTATGGGTTCGTTATATAGACGACTTGTTTTTAATATGGAATGGAACTGAAAAAGAATTCCAAAACTATTATAACAAATTGAACACTAATCAAGTTGGTCTATCTTTCACATACAGCATGAGCAGAACTGAGATCCCTTTTCTTGACAACTTAATATTCATCAAAGATGATGAAATACAGTCCACGCTCTATAGGAAAGAGACAGCCACAAACAGCATCCTGCACGGAACTAGTTTCCATCCTAAACCCCTATTGAACAGTATCCCCTATGGGGAGTTTATGCGGATGAAACGCAATTGCTCCCAAACAGAAGACGCAGAGGAAAAAATCCAGGAAACCATGGAGAGATTGAAACAGAGAGGGTATAGAGAAACCACACTGAAGAAAAATAAAAGAAGGATTGACCTCAAATCAAGAGCAGAAACTTTAACATCGAAGGCAAAAAGGAACATAATGAAGGAGAACAGGTTCCAAGATACCTACAGTAAAGAAAGTGTCATAATCATGAATAAAATTAGAAAACATTGGCATTTGATTGCGAAAGATCCGGATATAGGACAATTGATTGGGCCAAAACCAACAGTAACATATAGAAAAACAAAATCCTTGAAGGATATGCTTGTGAACAGTCATTTTAAACAAAAAGAAGAAACCAATTGGCTAGTGGAACAACGAAATGGGTTCACAAAATGTAATTCATGCAAAGCCTGCAAGATTGGAAAAAATATGAAGACTATTACCGAACCAAATGGAAACACAATAATGCTAAACCAGAAAATCACATGTACCACACAATATGTGATCTATATCATCGAATGTACCTGTGGCCAGAAATATATTGGCAGCACGATCTGCCCTCTGAAGAAACACATTCTTGAGCACATTCGGGCAGTCAAGAACAAAGACACTTCATATGCAACTGCGAAACATATGATCCTATGCCAAAATGGAGATTGGCGGGCAATGTGCTACTATGGAATTGATACCATCATGCCAGATGAACGTGGCGGAAATAGAATAAAAAACTGCGCCAACTTGAGTCTCGTTACATCATTAGACTTAAGACTAAGACCCCGAGAGGGATGAATAATGATGAAGAACTTTATGTACATCTAGAGTAAATATTCATGTAACCCAGAATAGGATACTGATGGACTTTTCGAATTTTCAAATTCCTAAAACTAGGGTACCAGTCCCTCCCCAAAAACCTCCCAAAACCCCGCTCCCCCTCCCCTCTTCTAAATAAACCTCTTCCACCTATGGTCTTTCATTTCCCTTTTCTCCCTTTTTTTCCCCTTTCCCTTCCCTTCTTTTATCTTTCTTTCTTCTTTCCTTTCTGCACGTTCTCCCTTTCGTTAAATTGAAAGAATTGATCGCACATCTCGAAGGAATACTCAACCATTTAATGACAGTATATGGATATATTCCCTAAAGTATGACAAGGCACTAGTCCTTTCTCTAAATAAAATCTTTTCTTCCCTCCTTACCCCTATTCTTTTAATTTCACCCCCTTTTTTCTTTTCTTTTCTTTTTTCTTTCTTCTTTTTTCTTTTCTCTATGTCCCCTATTTTCTTATTGCCGCTAGCAATTAATGATTAGCCGTGTACTATACAAAGAAATGAGGAACCATATTTAATTGATTATGGCATTAATAGGATGAAAATTACTCTGCCTGATACTATATCAGCTGATTATAAAACCTCCGCAATAATTGTCTTGTATATAACAGTTGAAATGTTTCCTTTCTTGTAAATATTGTAAATACACATTTTTATATGCACTACAATTCCCATAATGCCACATTAAGGCCACATGGGTGTATATATAGTGCAATGGAGAAAGGACTCACTGACCGTGAGCAAGGCCGTGAGAGGGCTGAAACGCGTTGGTTGAGCCGTGCAAATAAACGCATTTTGAAAAATCTCTTCCTGAGTGCTGCGTCAATGGTTTTGTAATATATATATATATATATATATAGAGAGAGAGAGAGAGAGAGAGAGAGAGAGAGAGAAAGAGAGAGGGAGATTCAAAAGTCTATCATTATTATAAATATTTCATATTTGGTAGCAAAGAAGGACACTTGTTCCAAATGAAGTATTTTGATATGGGTTCTCTACTTTGTTAAGGTATTATTTATTCAGTGGTATTATTATTATTACAGTTTTAGAATATTGCAAGTGGCTGATTCCAAATCTTCTGGTGTATGATGAACTTTTGTCAGGCAACACGCGTTTTACTCTCATGGCTATAAGAATCTATCCTGCAAACTTTACTATCTCTGAAATATGAAAAAGGAAAACAGAGCTTTATATACTACCTGTGCAATGCTATGTGTCAAGTGACATCAATCTCACGTTCCATGAAAACTTGTGAAAGCAAAGTCTGAAAGACCAAAAAGTAAGATAATGAAAAAAACATATTCAGACGCATGTTTAAAATTTGTAAAATTTGAACTGGATAAAAATGTCCCTTTATAGCCTTTTCCTGGTATGTATTCAGACATCAGCACCAGTTGTGGTATGTCTGACCATGACTAAAACGTTGGTGTTCCCCATGAGGCAGGGACCAAGCTTTGGACATTTAAAAATCCCTGCCACTGTGCCCTACACAGAAGAGAGACTACTGAAACGCTTTGCAACGAGATCATCCGCCAGGGCCTGGAGGAGTGAATGATTAACATAAGGTTTAGCTGACTGAAATATTGATGAGTATGACTTGAGTGACTGAGTCTGCTCAGGATCCTGAGAATAAAGTGACTGTTGCACCTCAAGTAGGTCAAGGACTTATTGGGAAATTGGAGGAGTGCATCTTGACTTGCCTGTCTTTATGAGAGTCTACATCACCCTCTGTTCAGCCCTACTGGGACAAAAAAAAAAATCTTTTGACAACAGGTCCATCATTGTGTCCCATTGCCTGAGATTGTTTGTCCAAATTTTGGAACTACCCAATAATCACTCCACAGTTCGAGACACACAGGTACTTTTTAACTCATATGGACCCTAACCTTAAAGCATTGCTTCATACACTTACCTGCTGGATCCATGCTTACCAGTGGGTGCTGTACCACTTAGGTGCACCTATCAATGATCAATGTAAAATGTTGACTAAGACCATCTGGTCAAGCATTATAGCCCCTTAAATCATATGTACCCCTTGGATGTGCACTTTGAGCGCAAACACATTTATTTGCACATGTTGCACCAGATTGTTGACTGGTGACTAGTAGAAGATACACTGATCTCATTGAATTGTGCTCAGTTCTCCTCCTTCACCAACCACCAGATTATCAATGACCTCAATTCACCAGATACCCAAGACTTGAGATGCTGTACGGTTTACTTTTGTGTCAAGACGTGATACCCCTAAAGGTGTAGGTTGGGATGCAGATCACATTTATCTGTTAGGCTATTAGGCTATGGTATTATAATTGCACCACCTACTCAAGGCTACTTCCTTGCAGCCAGAGCCTACAGTTTGATACAACCTCACATGAATATAATTGGACAGGAAATACTTTGTGGCAGCCTATTCACAGCATACATCTTGTATAGTCCTACTGTAATTTGCTAACAGGATTCTTGAACTTCAAAAAACCTCTGCTGATTGTGTTCATGCCCTTAGTGTAACTATTTGTTCAGCAGAATTTGGTCCAAAGAGAAATACGTTTCTTTGAGAAACTTTTCTCAGACCGAATCTCAGTTTCAGAAGGTGTGAATACCAGTGCAACAATGCTGTCATGGGTACAAGGCATAGGCCAAGAACAACCTTAAGTATACCTTGGCCTGTGGCAGACTTACAAGCCTAACACATACTCACACATAAACGCTCACTGAATTCACACTTACTCTCCCTCACTCCCTCTTTCTAACACACACAGTGCTTAATTAAAAAGAAATACGTGCCAGGGCCCTCATCAGGAGGCCACTGCAGCTTGCACCACCCGTTGCCCCTTCCAGAGCTGCCAATGACAGCACCAACACACTGTCAAAAATGTAACAATTCCAGGGCCCCAAAGCTGTGAAAGGGCTTGGATGGTAGGTAATAGTCATTTTTGTTGTGTTTCGAATTAATAATCAGCTGTTGTGCTCAACTCTAAATTCGACTGACAGCGCCACCATGTGACAGACTGTCAAGAGTGCTGGTGTTGACAATTAGGTGTCAGTGCTGAGCACCGTAAACCACTGGCTTAAATTAAGCACTGCTCAAACTCCTCACTTACATTCCCTCACTCACTCTAACTCATTCTGACTCATTCTCACTAACTTGCTCTAACTCCCCTTTACTCATTCTGACTCAAACTTGCTCATTCACAGTGCCCCACACACTCTCACTCTTACTCGTACTCACTTGCTTACTCATTCATTTGTTTACTTATTCAAATCACCTGACTCACACTCCCTCACTCTCAGTGCCTCATTCGCACTCATACTTACTCTCACATTCACCATCACTGATTCTCACTCACACTCAAAAACGCACTAAGACTCACTCACTCATCCCACACTGATTTACAGTCAATCTCAATCACTGATAAACACATTCACATATACACTCACTCACTTGTACTCTCACTCAAACATAAACACAGCAGCAACGCTTGAATAGTTTCCAATTTACCTTGCAGTGCGCCCTAGATTTATTAAGGCTTTGCACCAGTACAAAGCAATGCAAAGTGATACAAAATCTTGAACAGTGTTGCAGGGATTCTGCCCAAGAACAGAATTATGCGCAGGATTATAGGACCTTGGTGTATAGGGACTGAGTTATCCTACCACCTTAGTACCCATAAGCCCAGGACCGACTAGCTGTAGCGTCTCACTTGCTCTCCTACTTACTCACAGAGAAACAAGTGATTAGAAACCCCAGAACACAACACTCCCAGATCTCTCAGGAATCGCGGTAACAAGACATACCCTTTCGCTCGCACTCTTGTACCTGTCCACAATAAGATCTGACAGAGACATGAAACAGTTTAAAATATTTATTTTAACTAACATGCCCTAACATGTAGTATACATGCCACAACAAGCAGGAAAATGCATAGTACAAATACAGTCAGCATAGCAGCTAGTCCATAAATCATAAAGGGAGATGTCATCATAAAAAGATAATGGAGCCTAACCTCCCTCCGCTTGCTAAGAATAAATATTATTATATATAAGAAGATCTCTGGGCTTTGTCAGCAGACCCCATACCTTAGCCTATAGATGGGAGATCTACATCATAGGTGCTGTCTCGCTCTTCTCCCTGGAAAGGTCCCTCTCCAAGTGTGTGTTACCTATTCATGTATCCCCATAAGACCAAAGTACGTTGTCCCAAACAACAGCTGCATCGGTATGTTTTGTCTAGGTGCTAAGGCCTGACCAGAACAGAATAACAAGGGGCATTGTTTATCGACCTTGCTCACAATGTTCAGACTAAATACCGGGAACAGGCAGAGAAGGCACACAGCAGACTGTTCTCATGTGAATGGTGCGAACAAAGTCATTGCAAAAATAAAGCTATGTAGTAACGTGCGCAAAGCCGCGTAATGTCCGCAGAGCTCATGCTAACTTAGTGGAGACGGCAATGTCCCCAGGGGTCTCGTGACAACAGTTTTTACTATACAGCACAAAAAGTGGTTTGAATTGCAAAAGCGATATTATCTCAGCTTAATAACCATTTTGCAGGGCTTTGCATCGCTTTGCAAAAGCGTCTGCATCTGGGACGTTACTGAGATGAATGAGTGAAAATAACGTTTTGATGCAAAACCCAATCTACTAAGATAGCCAGACCTGACTTTGTGTCATAAACTAACCCCTACTGAAAACAAGCATAAACAAGGCGAAATATGTTCATTTCTAAAAAAAAAAACAATGTATTGCATTTGTGCTTCAGTGCACAGCACACAGCCAATGCGTGGGGTCCTTCTGAGTTTGAAGAGCCATAGGAATCTCTGTGTTTCCTCAACAAATCCTGTACTAGCCAGCACACACTCACCTCTACCTCATTTTGCGAGTAAGGTAGCCTCTAGTTGTGCACTGGCACAAAGGATGGCAGCAGCAAGCCAGCGTCATAAAATATGGCTCTGCCACGTGTTTACCCGCTTGCACAGCTCAGCGCCGCATAAAAAATGTGTAAATCTCTGCTTGGGTGGCATGTTGCGCACTGTGCATAATGTACAATATGGAATCAGCTTTATGGCGCTCATTAGCTCAGAGATAAACATAAACAACGCCTTTTAGAAGGACACCGCGCTTCCCGGGCACACACTGACGTAGGAAGGAAAACTGAGTGATAACAAGCCTTTTAGACGTTATTCAGACGTATACGTGCCATTCCGGCCGCACAAGGCATTGTCTGCAAACCCTTATGCCCACCCACTCTTCGCAGGATTTCCTATGAGGCACCAGACGCCATTGCTGCGCCTTTATCGGCCTCCTCGCAGGGAAAGACAAAGAAGGCCCCCTGACTTGGCATGCTCCTTGATAAATATGGCAGGTCTGGCATCCCATATATTTCAGCGCGGCAGCCATTATTTCACGGGAGCCTGTTATTGTTCGTTAGCACAAAGAGTGTGTAATAAATACAATGAACGGCAGCTCGGTTTACTATATCTTTGTCATCCGAAGCAGCTCCGTGAATAACTACAGGGATTTGTTTCAGAATGACTTATTTGCTTCCTGGCTAATAAATAACGTGTAATTAGGGTAATATATTGTTTCCTAGTTATGTTAACAATCTAGCAGGGGGGAAGCAAATGAACAATTTTAGATATAAAGGCGTATTAGACACGTTTTATATTATACCTTTACGTGTTTCGAATCATTATGCATAACTTAAACTGCTGGGAGGTCTGTGTAAAAAGCAAGAGCAGAAACTCCACACTTAATGAGCTGCTTTATTGCTCGGGGCATGAATTACTGCACTGAAGCTACACAATCCGAACAACCACGCATGATTAGCGGCCCTTCGGGTGAGGCAGCTGCTAATGAAAGGTTTGTCCTGAGGAGCGCTGGCGCCAGAAAAGGAGGGGAGGGGAAAGGATAGGTCACAGGTCAGACTGCGTCATCACAGTGCCTCTGTTGTCACTGGCTGTCTACATTCTCTATGCCCTTGTACTGTACTATATTATATGGCACTGATATTTACGTCATTTCCCGTGTCCCTTGTGAGGCCTTGGTTGGTCCGATTGCGTTACCTACATAGCACTTCCTACCTCTGGTGAAGTCGTGCATTGGTCTAATTTGCATCAGGCTTTTGGGCGCCCGTCGCAGTGCATTGTTGGAAGAGTGTGGTTTGTAGTTAGGTCTATATAAAACATGTTGGATGATATGCATAAGGAATGAACAACGTGGTGGAAGCACAGTGCACCTAATGTTGTACCTCAGGATGGGGTGTTGGGGTGAGGTGCTTACCCACTTTAGGGTAGACAGTATCATATGTAGAACAAATATTGGCAAAGCCAATAGGCAGGGTCGGACTGGCCTATAGGGCAATCAGGCAGTGCCCCAGGGGCTGGTCTGAAAAGTCATTGTGGGGGCTGGTATTTAGGAGGCTTGTGTGCTGGTTTTTACTGCTAAATTCCCTCATATTAGTGAAAGCATTGCTTTTAACACGTACAAAGGCATGCAGTTTCCCATACCTTGCAAAACACCTATGCAGCGTATCTTTAGAAGTTCAAAATGCCCTCTTTGCAATGTGGGCCACTCTTTCAGCCATTTGATGCGCCAATGGGGCCACTTTTATTTTGGTGCCCTGGTCTATTTTCTATCCCAGTCCCACACTGCCAATAGGTCTCGCTGTTTGGCTCTATTGGATCTTTCATTGCAGTTTGCTGATGCTGTGCAGCATTGACAATACAAAAAAAAAATGGAAAAAAGCACCATGTAAGGACTGCAGTTGCTGGTCATGGGATTCTGTAGGCCTGTGAATGTATCGATATGCACGAGCGCACCTGCAGAATGATGAGGGTATCATTTCCCTTTTTATTTCTATTTTTACCAGTGCTTTAAATGGGCCGGTACTCACCGGTACTGAGTACCGGCACTTCTCAGTTTTCTCCCCCTGAGTACCGGAACTTATTTTCGGGCAAGGAGAGTACCGGTACTCCATGAAGCAGCAGGGCTCAGGCCCTGAAGTACGGGTCGTGCAACGCAAAAACTGAAAATTACCCTTTCAGATGGTTTATGTGCTGCTCTGGCTGGCAACAGCCTGTGTATTTCTACGCTGGGTTGCTCCTGCAGTGTTAGGTTCTCATCAGGCACGCAACGCCCATTGGGATCAAAGGGCTTCAGACACCCCTCCTCCCCCATCGTGTGTGTCAGCCCGGCTGAGACAGATTCCCGGGCACACACACAGCCGCACGAGTACTTCACAGGTCTTTAAAAGACCAATTGCTTTTTAACGAGACTTTGTTGTTTCTCACCCCTTCTTAGATCCCCTGCTTCTCCAATCTGCATATTGCTGAAAGAATTAGCTCCCCCCCCTCCCCCCGAAATTTGACTCTAGTTGCGCCTCTGGTTCTCATTGGCATCGAAACAAGAATGAGGATATGGTCAGAGGTGCCGAGAGTGGAACTGAAGAACCAGGGTCGAATCCCGACGTCGGCTCATCATCCTGTGATTCTGGCAACTCCCTTAACCAGGGGTCATAAAAAAAGTAAGCTTCAATGCAAATGTTCTGACTGTCATGTAAATCACTTAAATGCCCATGGCCCAAATTCGCGCAATATCAAACTGCCAAAAATTAGGCTCTGCACGTATGACATAGAAGCTGATGCTTGCCATGTCTCTTATGTAAGGAGGCAGTTTGATTTTGCGCGAATTTGGCCCATAGGCATTTAAGCGCTTTACATGACAATCAGCGCATTTGCATTAAAGCTTACTTATGTGGCTATTGTTAAATTCCTGGCTCACAGCCACGGCCCCAGCCACACCCCTAGACACGCCCCTAACTACCCACCCAGTCTAGTTACTGAGTACCGGCACTTCTAATTTTCCATTTAAAGCACTGATTTTTACCGATCCAAGATGTCACTTGGACCAGCAAATAATACAATTGTTTTATTTAAACATGAAAGCACAGTTTAAAAATAAAAATGCACTACAGAGTTCGAGGTCAACGGGGTAGCAGGTAGGGGAAAGGAGTACACGAGGGAGAAACCAACACAGGTCAGGGGATGGAATAGAAGCACATGATGGAGAGAACAGCACAGACCACTGGGGTGGGTTAGGGGGGCACACAAGCGAAAGAGCAGCACAGACTGCAGGGCAAGGGAGGTTGGTGGAAAAGCTTACGAGAGAGAACGAGCAGCACGCCAAGTTGGAGAGAGCAACAGGGGCTGGTGTTTGGCAGGGGAGAAGCACATGAGTGAGAGAACTTGAAAACACATGTACAGGAGCAACAGAGTGTCAGCTCATTTGAAGCACTTCTAAAACCACAAAGGGAGTACTGTATGGAGTCGGTCAGTGAGTGATAGATGGACAGATTATTGAATGCACAGTTACACCACCAAAAGAGTACTATATTGAGTCCACCCCGGAGTGACAGAAGGCCCACACATAAACAGGTCACACTGCAACCATCTTGTTAGTTCCAACACATAAAACAAGCATTGGCAAAGCCAATAGGTCTCGCCTTTGGGACCTTATAAGTGTTTAGCCATAGCTATTGGCTTTGCTATTGTGTTTTAAACTATGTTGTAGAGCAGTGGGGCTTGTGTGCAGCATGTTGGAAAGTAATAATAAAAAAACTGTTATAAGCAATTTTGTGACCTTGTCTATAATTAAGGTGAGATTATGTATATTTGAACGACCTTATTAAAAAAAATGTTATATAAAAAATGTTTAGTGTATGGTTGAACAGTGCACACTCGTCCGCAGCATAAGGAGAGCCTGTGCTCTCAGTAGTGGGAGAGGGAAGACACACACACCCTACATCAAGCTACCGAAATGAAACGCCGTTCACGAACTCTTGCATATTGCATATTCTGCACAGAGGAAACACTGCGTGTACCATGCGGTTCTCACAATGCAGTGCACATAAGGCAGATGATGCACATTAAACTTTATATACTACTGTAGCACAGCCTGGCCATGTATTTTACTCTGCACACAACATACACCGATGTCAGTACTCCAGCTGAACTTAATGAAAATCATGCTGTCCTGAAGCTCCTCTTCAAAATGTTGTCCAACAACACTTCTATATTTTGTCTAGCACTGAAGTACAGTAAGCCACTTTAGTATTGCTGTCCTTTGTAAATCACAGAGAAAAACACATTTAGTTGGATGCACCATCTAAAACATTGCGCTGAACAGAAAGCAAGTCTAAAAGTACACACGTATGTAATGAAAGGTGTGCCTCATATGTTTCACAAGCACAGCGCAAGCGATATGCAGGAGAACCCTAAAAAAGTGGATCCCTAATGTGAGTTATCTCAATTATGCAAAAACTATGAAAATTATGTGGCACATTTCAATTTGAACTAGAAACAACATTTTTAGTGAAATTGACACATTTTGCAAATTATGCGGCAAACTCAGTAAATCTATAGTTATGTGTTAAACTCGGCAGCCCACAGAAATGCATACATTTGCAGACCTCACCATAGCCCATTGTTTTTTTAAGAATGTATTTGTGACAGGTAAACAAAACAAACATTCTCATTCTGATCATTGCCCATTGTTATAAGCACTTTGAAGAAAACTGCTATATCAAGTTAACTACCTCAAAATAACCAAGTACTATAAACAAATGCATACCATGTGTAAAACCGTGTTATATTGCCATCTTCAGGTGCTGATGACATTTAGAAACCACTTGGCCTTTGGCCTTGTGATTTATGATGTCATCAGAACCCCTTGTTGGTAATATCGGAACATATTTCACAGTTAGCCAGATTGTGTCCCCTACCCCTCGCTCTCTAAATATATACATGACTTTAAACCATTGTGATATGCAAATAGACACTCCTGAAACTTAAGCAAGAGACACTGTAATCAAGGGGCTAACTATGTATAATACCTACATACCAAAATAATTTGCATTCGATTTATTCACTAGATACCGTGAGGAACACAGCCTAAGGCCTATCGTAAAATATCAATAGAATATGACTATGCACAAGAATTGATGAAGGCCAACATATTAAGAATTATCAACTACGTTCTGAACTCCTAACCTATTTTTGAATACATTATTGCATCAACTAAGAAAGGAGGTGTGGTCTAGAGACTAAGCTGTCGATCTGGGGACTTTGGTTTGAACCCAGCATGGCATTTGACTGAAAATTGTGTAGTTCTGAGAAAATCACTAAATCACACTGTGCCTAAAATGTAAACGTATAAAAAACTAGTGTAAATGCATGTGAAAAATAGATTTAAGCCTCCACTTGATGTATACAGTCTTGCATTTTCTTACATTGCCTTCTATAATGTGCAACGTTCTGTTGCTCCCCAGCTAGAGCTAAAGCATGAAAATACATGAATATACAAATGCTTTTAAATCCGATGTATTGGGTTTCCTATTGTGTGGTCTAATACTGGCTTTAAGCAAGTCTGGAGTCTCGACACCCACCGCTTGAAGTTTGGGTCTAATTGCGCCACTGAAGAGTGCCGACATATATAGGTTATAATTGCTTACCATGGCGAGATATGCCTTTTAAATTACAGCAAGTTAGACCCTAAAACAGTTCTGTGAAGGGTCAGAGAGTACATGAAGGGACATCATAAGTTATGGCGCAATGCCCAGAGCTGCCGACTTTGAAGCTGGGGAACCAGGTTCGAGACTCGGTGTCAGTTCAACATCCTGTGATTCTGGGTAAATCGCTTAACCTCCCCTGCCTACCAAAAATGAATGTGACCTTGTGTAATGTAACTGGTGCTCACGTAAAGCGCTCCAATTCGGGTCGAGTTCACGCTATATAAAACTGCAAAAGAGAGCTCTCGTTGCAAAGGGTCCAGCAGCTGGGCTAACACACTCCTTACACCACAGTGCCTCACCTGCACTCCCCTACGCATCAGTACCGCCATGGCTGCTATTAAGGACACCCGTGAAGTCGCTCTGACAGCCCGCACCAAATCGTTACGAATACCCACTGTGATGATAAGCTGCTATCTACCACGACACACTGAAGGGGAGGAGTTCATTGGAAATAAAAAACGGACTACAAACAGATGTGCGAGGAAGAGAAATCGAACTAAAAATGTGAGAAACTGACTGTAGACGGGTAAGGCACATTTAAAAGACTGCTTGCAGTATGAACTGACTTGAACGAGACTGGCAAATGTGCGCGGCTCTCTGGAAATGATAAAGACCAGCGTTGTTTTTAAAGCTCTATTGGATATTTTACCGCTTGCATGTATAACCTTGAAAAATGCAAACACAAGTGCATTTCTGTAGGCCGGTTTTACTTTTACTATGTAAGGTAGCGACTGTTGATTTGAGTACAGTATTCTAGTAGGGCTCCTTCACTCCCAAAGTCTTGCCTGACTTCAAGATGTCTACAGCTCGTGAAGCGCAATTGGTCACCAGTAGTCTAGTGTCGACTCTGAAGTAGTTCTGATGAATTGCGCAGGCGCAGTGCGGACTAAGCTTGGCGTCAGTGTAGTTTCTTTGGGCCGGCGCAAGCGCGTTGCCCCTCCCGCGGGCCCGGTGCTCCCGGAGTCTCAGGCCCCGAAAGCGACCAGTCCGGGAGGAGCAGAGGGGGCATAATGGCTCGGGGTGGAGTCGTGAATATGACTGAGGTGAGGGGCCGGGTAACAAGGACGGATAGGAACAAGAGAGATCAAAGGTTAGTGGATGAGTTGAAAAATACTCCATCAGGTCTCCATGTAAAACACAGCTTTGCGGTCCCAACACCCCTACCAATCACTCACATACTCCGCGGGCACGCTAATTATAAACAGATTGCCCCAGAAATGTGGCAGTAGCTACACATTTAAATTGATGCAGGGCTGGCACTCAAGCGTGAGGGAGCGTGGCGCGGCCCCGCGGCAGCGAAAGAGCAGGCAAATGCACTTGTGCTTGTGCTGGCATCTGCCTTGCGGGAGCGAGCAGCGGCGGCGCGAGAGCCATATGTTTTCGATTACCACGTGCGCCGCTGCTCGCTCCCGCAAGGTGGATGCCAGCACAAGCACGAGTGTGCTTGAAAAGGAGCAGACCGATGGCTAAAGGCCCTCCTAGAGCAGCGCATGCGCACTGCCTAGCGAGACCTAAAAAGGTAATTTTACAGCAAGGCTCGGAGGCTAATATTATGCATATACCTTTATTGCAACCCAAACACTTAGAACACCAATCAAACTTCTAGAACGTTGTACATGCATATCCAGCTAGAACGTGCAGCCATCTTCCTCTTTTGTTGCTGCTCAGACACAGATAAGTCTCAGATTTTATTGATAAAGAAATAAGTTGTTTAAAGTAATATGGGAAAGGATGTTTTTTGATGTTTAAGGGTTATATATTGTTAATATGTCATATGGATAGGTATTTGCAATGGCAAACATAAAATGATGTAACATATTTTAAATGCTGTATCTGATTTAAGGTTGGGTTCAAGTTGGGAATGATCGAGAAGCGTGTCATAAGGGGAACGATGTCGGGCGAGTTAGGAGAGCGCATAGTCGAGGTATCAGAAAAAATGAGTGTTTTATTGTTTTACATTTTTTTTTAAAAGAAAGAGGGTTTGGAACTTTGAATCGGTGAGGGCTTACCGTTGAGAATGGCGGTTGCAGCAAGCGCGCAGAGCGCGTGGCACGGCAAGCGGAGCTCTGGCTCGAGCGCACATCTCCGATCAGGCAGGAGTTAGGAGTGTGCGCGCGCAGTGCGAGCGTGGGGCATTGCAGTTTGGCACAGAAGGGGGTCCGTAGGCACGTAGTACGTGCAGCGGCCATTTTGATTAGTTGGGAGAGCGTAATTGTGGAGACGGAGAATAAGAGAGGACATGCTTTGGGTTTAGAAGGAGTTTGACAGAACGCGAGTCAATTTCTGTCAGACTTCGGTTTCAGGTTCAAGGAAAGGTCGTGAATCGGTTAGTTGTAGGTGGAATTAGAGAGAGTTTTGTTCAAGAGTTTAATTGAGTGGATTTAGAGAGGTGAAAAGTATTTGGAAGGTTTATTTTGGAGAAAATATTTAAAGGTTGTGGAAATAAATACAGTATTTTAAAGAAAATGGAGAATATAGAGGGCGGATTAGAGGATAAAATGAAGACCTACATGGATAAGTTGTTTGGGGAGATGAGTGCATCTCTTGATAAGAAAATTGAGAATAGTTTGGGGAAATCTATGCAGAAGAGGCATAGAAGTGGCGAAGATGAGAGTTTTTGGACCACTGAGGAAATGGATGTGGTTCCAGGAGGCTCCGGGCAGGGAAAGAAAAAGACTCAGAAGAGGAAATATGTGGAGATTTTGAGAAAAGAGAGAGAACGTAAGGTTCAGAAGGGACCCGCTATAAAGGCGAAAGAGAGCGCTATAAAGGCGCATAAGGTTAAGCACACAGCGGTGGCTTGTGACTTAAGCTCCTCCAGTGGTGACGTGGAACTAACATGTAGCTCTAGAATAGATGAGTCAGATATGGAGGAGGTGCCACTTAAAAGGAGAAAGGTGAGAGAGAGGGAGATTAAAAAAGAGGAGAGTGATATCTTTGACCCTCAGGGGGAGGAGATGTTTGACCCTCTATTGATCCAACATCCACTCTCTCCGCAGTGGACCCCTGTCGAGCACGTAGCCCAATACGTGAGGTATTGGATTAGAAGGGAAATACCGAAGGAGGTAAGAACTAGGATGAGGAGTGAATGTCCTAGACCAAGTCTGGAGAGTAAGGTGGCATACACACCTGAGTTGGACCAGAGGATGATGGCGTTTATTATTAAAAATGGGAAGGACCCTAGAAGAGGTCTAGAGAAAGGATTGAAGGGGTGTCAGGACAGGCTCCTGGATGTTTTGGGGCCACTGACCAAGATCTTTGATATGTGCGAGGAGGCGCACACAAATAATACCGGAATTGATGTGGGTGAAATGAGACAATGGGTCCAAAGGGCTATCTGCCTTCTTGGAAATACTAACACTGCGCTATGCGTAGAACGAAGGAAGAGTATTCTCTTTAAAATTGACCCGAAGTTAGCAGATCTTGCAAACAAGGAGCCAGGGGAGCGTAGTGACGGCTTGCTTTTGGGGACGATTTCGTGAAGGAAATGTCCAGATATGTGGGTACTTTTAGCTCACTTGAGAAGGCGCAAAGGACATGAGGAGAGTTTTTGGCATGGCCGGGCGAATGCGGGGTCGTTTCCCGGCCGTGGGCAAGGTATTTCTAGAGGAAACTTTGGAAGAGGATACAGACCTTATGGAGGTGGATATGGTTCAAATGCCAACGGTTCGAGATGGGGGCAGGGAAGTTTCTTCCCTCAGAGGCAACGAAACAGAGCGAGAGGCATGCGATCTGAGAGGCGGACAAGGGGTGCCTCAGGTAAGCTGTATGCAAGACCCTATTTCTATCCAAATAAAGTTGGGCGGCAGACTAGCCCATTTTGTTTCGAGATGGAAAGAAATTACTCAGGATCCATGGGTTTTGGAAACAGTGTCTGGTTACAGGATAGATTTCTTACAGGCTCCAGTGCAAGAGAGGCCTCCGAATATTCTGAGGTTCTCAGAGGAAATGGAGGATATGGTGACAGAGGAGATAGAGGCATTGGAGGCAAAAGGGGCTATAGAACCAGCAAGAAAAGTGAGAGAAGGTTTCATAAGCAATGTATTTTTAGTAAAGAAAAAAGGGAAAGGTATGCGACCAGTGATCAATCTGAGAGAGTTGAACGATTGGGTATCATACAATCATTTCAAGATGGAGGGCATCCATATGTTGAGGGATTTGTTAAGGAAAGGCGATTGGTTGACAAGGTTGGATTTGAAGGATGCCTATCTGACTATTCCAATGTGCAAGGAACAAAGAGATTACCTTCAGTTCAGGTGGAGGGGAAGGTTATGGAGGTTCAGGAGCCTCCCGTTTGGTTAGAGCTCAGCCCCTTGGTGCTTTACAAAGGTAATGAGACCGGTGGCAGCTTGGTTGAGATCGAGGGGAATACGTTTGATTGTCTACCTGGACGATGTGTTGATTTTGGCGGAAGAGAAGAAGTTAGCAGAGGAGCACACAGAGTTTGCAATAAGGGTTCTGGAGGACCTAGGTTTTGTGGTGAACAAGGAGAAATCTTGTGTGGAGCCTCAGCAGGTGATGCAGTTTTTAGGCTTTCAGATACTGATGTTGGAATGTGTGTTGAAGTTGCCTATGGAGAAGGTGAGGAAAATAAGAAAGGAGGTGAAGAGAGTGAGGAAGATGGAATGGATTACCTTGAGACAGTTAGCAAGGTTGCTGGGTCTGTTATCAGCATCGATTCAAGCGATCTTTTCAGCTCCGCTTCATTACAGAGCGTTGCAGAGGTTGAAAGGATATCATTTGAGAAGAGGGGCGAAGTACTCTCAGAAGGTGGTTCTGGATCAGGAATCAAAGGAGGAGTTGAGTTGGTGGTTGATGAGTCTGGAAGCCTGGAATGGAAGGGCAATCTTTGGAGAGGTGCCAGAAGTGGAGATAGAATCGGATGCGAGTCTGCACGGATGGGGTGCTTGGTGTGGCATGGTGTCAACAGGGGGTCAATGGTCAGAGATGGAGAGAGAGATGCATATAAACTGTCTGGAGTTGCTGGCGGGATCTTTTGCAATAAAGAGCTTCCTAAAGGATCAAGTGAAGTGTTGTGTCCTGTTGAAAATGGACAATTTGTCAGCAGTGAGATATGTGAACAAGTTGGGGGGTCCAAGATCGAGAGGTTTGGCGAATTTGGCAAAGGAATTTTGGAAGTTTTGCTTGGAAAAGGAGATTATGGTTCAGGCACAGTATATTCCGGGGCAGAGCAACATAGAAGCGGATTGGTATTCAAGATATCTCAGGGATGTGAGCAATTGGAGGTTAAAGAAGGAAGTGTTTTTGAGGCTACAACAGAGATGGGGTCCATTGCGGGTGGATCTTTTTGCGGACAGGCTGAATTGTCAGTTGAAGGATTTTTACAGTTGGAGACCAGATCCAGAGGCGATAGGGATAGATGGTTTTCTGCAGGATTGGAGCGTAGGAAGAAATGATGCCTTTCCTCCCTTCTCGCTGATTCAGAGGGTGTTGATGAAGCTAAGGAGGGAGAAAGCAGAGTTAGTCTTGGTGACGCCTTTTTGGAGAGCTCAGGTGTGGTTTCCGGATATGTTGAGTCTAGTAATGGAGGATCCAGTGTTGTTGCCAAACATAAGAGAGATAATTCAGGATCCGGAGGGGAATGTTCACGAGTTGCTCGTGTCAGGTCAGTTAAGGTTAGTGGCTTGGCTGATTTTAGGAGAATATGGCAGGTGCATGGACTATCAAAGGAGGCTGAGAACCTTATCGCAGAATCTTGGTCTAAGGGAACAACCAAGAATTATAGATCAGCTTGGAGAAGATGGTCTGGTTGGTGTGTTGAGAGGGATCTGGATTACGTATCAGCACCTGTAGTGGAGGTAGTGAATTACTTATCAGAACTGTTTAAGAGTGGTCTGGCATACAATACTGTTAACTTAAGCAGGTCTGCAATTTCAGCAGGACATATTTTGGTGTGTGGTCTGCCGGTGGGGCAACATGTGTTGGTTAAAAGGTTGGTTAAGAGCGTTAGAGTAGCGGTTCCGACCAAAGCTAAGTATAGTGTGCTTTGGGACGTCTCAGTGATTTTGAAAGAATTGGATAGTTGGGGCGTTAACTCTTCATTGGAGCTTAAGTTTCTTTCATGGAAATTGTCCATGCTTCTATGCTTGGTTTCTTTTAGAAGAGTTTCAGACATTAGAGCTTTAGACGTGGATTCGAGGTATTTTCAGCCAGAGGGAGTGTATTTTGAGATCAGGAGGAGGACCAAAACTATGTCTAGGTCAATATTTTATCCTCTCTTAGAGGGGCATGATAATTTGTGTGTGGTTAACTGTCTTAGGGAATACGAAAAAGGACTGTTGATCTGAGGCAGGTTGGTTGTTCTCAACTTTTGATTTCTTACAGGAAGCCTTATAAGGCTGTGTCTACACCCACGTTGGCTAGGTGGGTGAGAGAGGTTATGTCTAGGGCAGGAGTGGATGTGAGTGTTTTTGGAGCGCACTCTGTTAGAGGGGATGTGGCTAGCAAAGCAGTAATGAGAGGGTTTAGCTTAAGTGGGATTATGAGAGCGGCAGATTGGTCAAATGATTCAACGTTTAAGAGATTCTATTTTAAACCGGTGGAAAATGTGTTGGTTAGAGTTTTAGATGAACTTTGAACATGCATAATGTTGGCCTCCGGGCCTTGCTGTAAAATGCAGATTTTCCACAGTTTTAATGGGTAGAAAATCTTGATTTTATTAAAGGCACGGAGGCTAATATTATCCCTCCTCTGAACCCGCCCTGTTTATTAATCGTTTGTTTTTTCTATGCAGGATGAAGATGAAGGGTCGTACATTTGGAGCTGTTTCTGGAGGATTCAGAATCGCTTGGTGTTTAAGTAATGGATTGTATTTTATGTTGGGACTTTGTTTCTTCGCAGCACCTAAAGAGGAAGATGGCTGCACGTTCTAGCTGGATATGCATGTACAACGTTCTAGAAGTTTTATTGGTGTTCTAAGTGTTTGGGTTGCAATAAAGGTATATGCATAATATTAGCCTCCGTGCCTTTAATAAAATCAAGATTTTCTACCCATTAAAACTGTGGAAAATCTGCATTATCCTGTCATTAGTTGCCCTCCCCTTGACTATGATCCATCTTGAGGCAAGAAAGTCAAATGCTTGGAAGGGGTGCCTGAGACCCCTGCCCTCCGCAACCGTTGCTCTGTAGCACCTAAATTCAGATAGGTATGTTCTTTAAATGATATGTTTCCTTATGCTATGCTATGCTTCTATGACTTTTGTTCTTTTGCTATGCTTCTTTGACGTTTGTTCTTTTTTTCACTGAGTTTAATGGGTATTGCACCCACACGGCATGCAATTCAAACTCTTGATTGCAGTTTGAAGCCTGAAAGTGGTGACGCAGTGTTTCATCCCGTGATCGTGAAATGAATTCTATAGTGATCCTATAGAGATGGGTAATAATAGCGTCTATTTGTCTATGACAGAGACATTTGAAAGTGTTCTGTACAAAATGGACCTTATTTAACAAAGGTCGTGGCTACTCGTGCAATGCAATTTAATGGTGCGCACACAGGCTCTTAAAACGGTTAGTAAATTGAGGTCTTTTTCATTGTATTGCCTTGCATGAGCACGTGTGAAACTTTAGTAAATAGACTTAGTGATTATTATGTGTTTTTAAGGTGCTTGTGTTCTAGAAGGAATTTACAGAGCACGTTGTTTGGACTCTTGGCCCTATAGCATAGCTCTCAAAAAAGCTATGCAAGAGTCACCCTGAAAGAGCAAGAATTTAACAGTCAAGTCCTCAGAGCCCTTTGACCTCTAAGGCCCTGATCCTATTTGGCGTGGAAATACCACATTGGCCAAAAGTTCCCGTTTGCAGCAACTCAGCATTTCATCTTGACCCAAATTAAACATCCCAAATTGCCTGGTCAATTTTCACGAAGACAAACCTGGCATAATTTGGGAGGCTAAATAATCCTTCTATGGAGTCGCATCTAGAATATGCAACTCCATCCCACCGGACATTAAGACCAATCCACCTTATGATTTTTTTATTTTTATTGATAAACCTGTGTTTTTTATCACCGCTATTTTAAATGACTTCTTTCCTTAGAATTTAAAGTTTAGGACGTGCATTGGATTGGTCGAGTTTTCACCCCCCTGTATTCTGATCGTCTGTTTTTTCTATGCTTCTCCATGCATCTCATGTAACTGCTGTATATTATTATAGTGCATATTTTTCATTGTATTAGGTTATTCTATATTTCATCTTATTCTCTATTGTTTGGCTGCACCGTTTCTTATAGAAAACACTCTATCAATCACGATCTCTATAAAACTGGTAATAAATATTTGTGGTTTGAGCACCTCGCTATGAAGATTGGCATGCCCTATTACTGAATTAATCCCCATTCTGACACACACAAAGAGGAAATGGGTGAAAATCTCAGCTTGAACTTCCTATGTATCCTAACATGATTTAGAGCTGCCCAGGAAAACTATGGGTGTCAGCCACCATACTGTGGGCAGCATTTCATTAAACAGAAATAAAGTTTACTCATTTGTAAAGCCGTGATATTTCCATCAAATGTCCTGTAATTTTACTTTATTTATTTATTTTTCGTATCAAAGTCATTTGGGCCACAAATGTTTTACATAACTTGGTACATAAAGCTGCATGGAAATTGGTATATACAGAATTTATTCTGGTACAAGGAAATTTTTGGTAAGACAGTACCAGAATACATGATATGTGAACTTCCACAAATGTTTTGGAAAAAATACTATCTGACATAGGCTGTTCTAACTAGATGCATGGGCTACACATCCCAAATAGTATATGCGTATATATTTACATGTAGTTGGAGCATTAGTAGAATCTTACTTCATTTTGCGGCAGATGTTTCTTTAGTGCATAAGGATTGGCAAACATGAATGTCAGGCGGTTGGGATTTTCAGTTGAGTGGCCCTAAGAGGTAGAACACACTGCACATGAGATAGCACGGGGTGGCTTGGGTAACGGTAGTGGATTAAGGTTGGCTGATCTGAATTTGCAAGATAGTAAGTACTGTGATATTGTATCAAGTAGGTAGGCAGGAGCTCAATTTTTTATGGATTTGAACACTAATCTTAGCGTCTTGTAGATTGCCTTTTTCTTGGGATTTAGTCAGCCGACTTGCTTTCAGTATGGAGATGTAGGAGAGCGATATTGAAAGAAATCTGGCTTGCAAAGTTTATAACTTTGTCGATTGCTGCATAGGGGTTTTCTGATAGGTCGGTTAGCAGGCTGTTGCAGTAGTAAATGGTGATAAAGAAAATAGTGAGTTAATGGGTTACTGATAAGTAGTTGGGACATGCAGTTGTGACATTTTTTAGATAAATACCTTCATCTTCATGGATTCACTGACTAGAATACCTAGGTTTCTGACAGAAGGCATAAATGGCAGAGAGTCATGGCGGAAGTAGATTATAATGGTGGAAGGAGAGTGTGTCATGGAGGCAGGAAAATATAGGACTTCAGTTTTAGAGGAGTTCCGCATCAAACGTGCTAATTCTATCCAGTGTTCGATAGCAGTGAGCCCGTTTGGGATAATAGGTTTGGAGACTTGGCGTAAGAGTTAGAAAGGAATAGATCATCTGAGTATCATCGGGATGGGGATGATAGGAGAAGCCAACTGTGTAGTTGGAGCAGCTGAGGGTGAAGGTGCCAAGAGAGTAAAGGAGCCTTGGAGATGTCTACTGAGAGCGGGGTTGAAGTTGATTACTTGTTGTTCAAACTGATAGAATAAGAATGATTTGAGAGGTAGGACTTAAACAGTTAACAGCTGCGTATTTGCATATTAATATAGGATTATCCACAATGCCAGAGATATAAGAAAGTTCTAATATAAGAATAGTGGAGAAATTATTATGATTTGTGTTATGTATACAATTGTGTGAGCACTGTTTCTGTGGAGTGAAGGGAACAAAAACCAGATTGGAAGAGGTTGAGCAGGCTGTTTGCGGAGAAGCAGTCAGTTGAAAACCAGATGGTTCAATAACTTGGAGAAAAAGGAAAGCTGAGATACTAGGCAATAGTTGGTTTTGGAGGCAGGGTTGGCAGTAGGTTTTAGGTTTTTTAAGCGGTGTAAGACTGCAGAAAATTTGCCTCATGAGTCATAAAACGGTGTTGGACAAGAGAGCAAGCGGTTTGATGAAAGCAGGACCAGAGAGATCCTAGGGTGCACAATATGTATTAACTGCCTTCACTGGGTGGGCCTTCAGACGAGAGTGAGAGGGCCTCGACACAGAAGGAACACCCTGCAGACCCCACGCTGCAGGATATATTGCAGGCTATTACCTCATCCAGTGAACGTTTAGAAGCGAAAATTGACTCTTTGAGCCTGGATATGGGATTGCTCCGTGAAGACCATAAAAAGCTGGCGGACCGGGTCAAAGCAAATGAGGGGGAATTAGCCGAAGCATTGCCGGCGCTAACGGAAATGAAGCAACGAATGACCATGCTGGAAACTAAAGTGCGAGTGCTGGAAGGCAGGGCCGAGGACGCGGAAAACAGGTCGCGCAGAAGTAACCTGAGAATCGTAGGCCTGCCAGAAAAAATTGAAGGCCGCAGCATGACAGACCACCTCGAAAAGTGGCTCAGAGAAGAAGTAGCACCGGACGGCTTATCGAATTTCTTTGCCCTCGAAAGGGCACACTGCGTCCCCGCAAAGCCACCCCCGCCGGGAGCACCACCGCAGGTGGTGATAGCGAAACTCGTTCACTACAAAGACAGAGAACACATCCTCGCCCAGGCGCGACTCAGAGGAGATATACAAGTGCATAATTCCACAGTGCGCATCTTCCCAGACTTCTCCCGAGAAGTGCAGAGGCAGAGGGGATCCTACAGGGACGTGAAACAGCAGCTGCGACAACTGAACTACAAATATGTGACGCAGTACCCGGCCATGCTGCGAGTTACCTCGGACAGGGGCACGGAGTTCTTCAAAACCCCTCAGGAGGCGTCAGACTGGCTGGACAGGCACGGGGGGGCAGAACTGCCACGGGAACTGGAACAGAGAAGGCGACGAGGACACCGATCCAGGAACCGGAGGACCGGGGCAGAGACTCTGGCACCTACGCAGGAGGAGGCGCAGCTTGAATGAATTGGTGGCGCTGATCAGCGGCAAGGCGAGGAGCTTGGACCCTCCTGAGGGCAGTGAGACTGCGGCAGACTCCGGCTCAGAGAATGGGTCCAGCGACTCTGAGGCGCAGAGTGGGACACTCCCAAACGTCACCCCGTAGACGGCGGATGACATTATCTAGGGGAGATGAGCGGTGGACTGAGATGCACATATCTGGACTGTTGCGGGGCGCTCCTGCCTCTACAATAAGGTACAGGGGTAGATAAGGGGGGGAGGCTGTGGGGCAGACCACTGATGTTACGGAGGGGGATGGCGGCCGCAGAGACTGGGAGAGCATCGACAAGTGGCCTCCCCCTGGGACTGACTGATCGAACTGCAAGCAGTCACTTGTAGACACTACAAACTAGTTTGGATGGGGGGGGTTTCCTGCTTATCCTGGGGAGTCGGAGTTGGGGAACATGTTTACTGTTGAAGTGGGGGAACACCTTGAGTTGCAGCGGGCATGGCACTACACGGGTTCGACTAGGGGAGGCGCACAGGGGGCGCCGCACAGCCAGGGAGGCGAACGGGCCGCAATAATACCTGATAATGGCTGACTAACAGCAATATAAGTGTATGACCTGGAACATTAGGGGCATGCATACGATGTCAAAACGCCACAAGGTCCTCTCATATATTAGGAGGCGGGGAGCCCAGATAGCTCTTCTACAAGAAACACACCTAACGCAGAAGGAAGGGCAGGCACCACAGAGATGGTGGAGAGGGCAGCTCTTTTACACCACGTATTCGGCCTATGCACGAGGGGCGCTAATATGGGTGCAAGCGGGGGTCCCATTCCAACTGCTGGGCTCCGTGGTAGATCCGGAGGGTCGTTATGTGGCCATAAAGGGGCGACTAGAGGGTCGAGAGATTAGTATAATCAGTGTTTACGCACCCAACGTAGAGCAGCCTGCCTTTTTCGTGACGCTGAGTCACAGACTAGCACAATATTTCGCAGGCACTGTTATAGTGGGAGGCGACTTTAACAGCGTAGATGACATACTTTTGGACAGATCCCACCCCCCATTACAAAACTCCCAAGCGGCGCGCGCCTCTCATGCATTCACCACATGGAGACAGAGCTGGGGCCTGTTAGATGCATGGAGAACCCTAAACCCACAGGGAAGGGACTATTCCTACTTCTCAGCGGTCCATGAGGTGCATGCGCGACTAGATGCTTTCCTATGCTCAGTAGATGCGCAGGGTCATGTCACTGCTGCCGAATACCTTGCGCGAACCATCTCTGACCATAATCCGCTAGTCTTGTCTCTGAAGTGGGCGCACCCGACAATGGCGATTCCTACGTGGAGACTTCGCCCGGACACCCTGGAAGACCAGGTCTTTCGGGAAGAGATAAGGGACGAAATAGTGCACTATTTCCAAACAAATACGGGGACGACCGCTTCGCGGAACACAGAGTGGGACGCTTTCAAGGTGGTCCTGAGGGGCCAATGTATTACGCGTGCCACAGGCGTCAGGTGCGTCATTATGAGGGAAGTAGAGGGGGCAGAGACGGCCCTCAGAGAGATGGAGCGCAGAAGGCCGGGGCACCCGGAGCTTCAACAGGCACTCTTGGATGCCAAAGAGGAAGTGGCGAAGCAAACGGAGAGGCTTAGAAGCTTCGATTATAAGAAATTCTTGGAGCGTACGCATGCTGAGCGGGACAGGTCAGGATCGCTCCTGGCATGGCTGACGATCCCGGTGAATAGGGGTTCCCCCATGGTGGAGATAGACGATGAGTGGGGGGTCAGACATTTCACGCAAGAAAAGATCAATGAGGTCTTTGCCCGTTACTATGCCAAACTTTACAAGGGAACGCATGAAGGCGAACCTGCGGGCATAAGGGAATACCTGGCTGACCTACCACTGATGAGCTTGAGCCTGGAAGTGGTGGCAGTCCTGGGGGCAGATATCATGCAGCGGGAGATACGGGTTGCCATTAAGGGCATGGCGCGCAACAAGACCCCGGGCACAGACGGCCTACCGGCCGAATTTTATGCAACATACGTGGAAGAGCTGGCCCTACGCCTGGTTACAATGTACCAAGGGGCCCAAGAGCTCGGAGTGCTGCCTGAAAGTGCCAGAGAGGCCCTCATTGTCCCCATACCCAAGCCAGGGAATGAGCCACATGACTACACGGCTTACAGGCCACTATCCATGTTGAACATGGATTATAAAATCCTGAGTAAAATTCTTGCGTCGCGCTTACTACCTCATATGCCCCACCTGGTCCACGCGGATCAGTCTGGGTTGATCCCGGGGTGGAATACGGCCATAAATATCAGACGGCTCCTGGCAGTGATGGATTCTGAGGGATACGACAAACGAGAAGCGGCAGTGTTCCCAGTGGACATAGAGAAGGCATTTGACAGCCTGGAGTGGCTGTACCTCTATAAAGTCCTGGTCAAGATGGGTCTGGGGGAGGGATTCCTGACATGGGTGCGGCTACTCTACACATCCCCTATGGCCCGCCTGTGCACTGGGAGGACCATCTCGCCTAGAAAGAGGTTGGAGAGAGGCACGAGGCAAGGATGCCCCCTCTCCCCGCTCCTGTTTGCCCTGGCTATGGAACCGCTGGCGTGCGGAGCCAGGAGCGGCCAGGACTATAGGGGCCTGGAGACGGGAATGGGGCAGCACTTCATAGCATTGTATGCTGATGATCTCTTGATATTTTTACGTAACACGGCAGGCGAACTGCGCGGAGCGCGCAACATGCTGGCCCGATTTGGCAATGTCACTGGCCTTCAAGTCAATTGGCAAAAATCCAGCTTATACCCACTGGCGTCTGATACCCCCCCCGCCGCTTGTTCTAGAACACTTGAGGTGGGAACCTAACTGCCTACAGTACCTTGGAGTTAAAATATATCACAGAGCGATGGATTTACTGGAAGGCAATGTAGGTAAGGCGATAAGGTCAGCGAAATTAGCGATGGACTTCTGGGGAATGCTTCCGCTGTCTGTGGCTGGGAGGGTAGCAGTCCTGAAAATGGTAACATTGCCGCGCCTACTATACTGCTTCGGGACTCTCCCGGTGTGGATCCCGTGAGCGACGTTCAAAGAGCTTGACTCAGTGGTCACATCATTTATTTGGGGTGCAGGAAGAAGAGTGGTGTTGGCCTCCCTGCGACGCCCCACAGCGGAGGGCGGGCTGGTGGTGCCTGATTTCGAGAGTTGCTACTTAGCTGCACAACTCTACTGGTTGATCCAATGGTTGGCAGCGGATCGTAACCCGGACAGGGAACAATGCCCAACTGCACCAGACACTCCGACTCTGGCGAAAATCCTTCCTCGGGTGCGTCGGAATACATCCGAGGACACATCCGAAACTAGGGTGGTGGTAGGCTGCTGGGCTAGATACTTGAGGAAAGTGGGCGCTGCGATTCACTACTCCCCTGACATACCTGTCACAATGCTATGCTATCTCCCGCAGGGTGAACACTGGACAGGATTGGAGGACTGGGTTGAGGCAGGACTAAGGGAGATGGGGGACCTATACCAAGACTCCACTCTACTTCCCTTTGAGGACCTGCAAACTGCGTACGACTTACCTGGGGGTCACTTCCAGAAACATAGGGCCCTAACGCACAGGATTAGGATGCATTGAAAGGGTGTGGGCACGGAACCGCGAGCGCTGGCAAGATGCAGGTATGTTGCGCTGTCAGCAGGAAGAATTAAGACGGTGTCCTGCCTCTATAAGGCGATACAGAAGGACATGCAAAAGCCATTAGAGCGCTTGCAATTACAATGGGAAGAAGACTTGGGTAAACAGATACCAGAGGGGGAGTGGGATAAAATCTTAGAACGTACCCCGAAAGTGTCTAGGAATGCGTGCTTTAAATTAATTAACTACTACGTGCTGCACAGAGCATATCTAACACCGGCCCACATTAGGAAGCATTTTGGTGCGGAAACGGCGGCTTGCCCGAGATGTGGGGAAAGGGAGGCGCACATTCTCCATATGTTCTGGAATTGCCCGCTATTGCAAGCCTTTTGAGGGGAAATACGGCAGGTAGTAGGAGACCTTGTTGACAAAGAGCTTCCGCAGTCCCCAGAGCACTTTCTTTGGGGCTGGTTTCCCCATACGACCAAAAATAAAGTGACAGGAAAGTTTCAGGACCTTGCCTATGTCTTGGCCAAGAGAGAGATAGCCAGGAATTGGAAGGCGCCGGGAGGGCCGCGGGTCACCACATGGAAAAAAGAGCTTGAGAGGTGGGCAGGAGCGGAAGGCAGATTATTGCTCAGAGAGGCCAGCCGGGGAATAGGCAAGATGGAGAGGGCCAGAGCCTGGGAAAGCTTAGTGTGTGAACTGGTGGCGAATGAGCAGGACAACACTAATGGAGCGGGCACCCCGAGGTTGGCAGAGCCAGAACAAGAAGATAGATAAGAGGGACACCCAGCCTAAGATCGTCAGAAGGTGTAGCACTGTAATACACGGACTCTGAGAAGACTGACGCCCGAGAGTCCGGTAGTATGCAGACACACTCGCCTGTTCAATAAAGCGCAACTCAAGGGGGGAGGGGGGTTAGTTTTGATTCCGTGGGAATGTTGAGGAAATGCACCAACGAATGTCAAAGGCACGTTATGTATTCTGGGCGCTCGATCCGGATCTCTGACTGAACGTGTATGTCGATATTGTTTAAATACCAATAAAGTATGGTTTAAAAAAACATGTATTAACTGCCTTGATAATGAGAAGTTCAACTGGAGATGAAGTGATGAAATGTGCTTAGGCTGCAGAGTATTGCTGAGATGCAGGTGGTGTGTAAGGTGACGGACACGCCTTAAGTAATGAGGACAGGTATTGCAGGAAGGTAGAGATTTTAAAGTAGCAATTGCTGATATCATCCACAAAGATTTGACAATTTGTAATAGTTTTGTGTGAATAAGCCACCAGCTTTGAGTCCAATTTGGCATAATTTTATTTTGTTGTGCATCATCTCACATTTGGAATATATCATACCCTGAGTCTTTTTTTATGTTCAATGCTACTGTTTTGATGAGTTATTGGTTACTGATTGTTCATTTTGCAATTATAATGAAGAGGAACATATTAAATTGAATAAGGAGCCAAATTAAACGTCCTATACTTTTTCATTGTTTTCTTCATCTACATGAATTTCACACTCTTACCAGTGGCAAAACTAGTTATGGATTCTATTTGTGTTTTATTTTTATATAACACATAATGCTGAGGCTTTACCTACCTTTAAGCACTCCAAAGGACACTAATTTCCAAGATAATACTGTAGGTCTCGCAATTCGGCCTTTCTAAGACTTTGGAATGAGAACCAAAGGGAAAAATAGAATTTCTATGACAGCTTTAACATCTGCAAATGTGTCTGTTGTCATCGTGGGAGGACCTACGTCAGGGGATAAATTAATGGTGGAAATCTCCCCATGCCATCGAGTATGATGGAATTCCTGCACGTGGGCACTTGGCATGTAACAGAAAATTAAAGGTAGGTTGTCAGTACATGTGTCATTTTCCCTAACATGCTTGGTAATTGTTTTCTAGGAAGTAAGGATGACATAATAGTATTTCTGATTGGAAAGCCCCCCCCCATTTCATAGCAATCTTTCACAGTGCTAGTGGTGGTGAGTGAAACGTTCCAGTCAAAAGTTGAAACGTGCAATCTACCTGCGGAAGAAACTTCACTAGCAGATTGAATTTGACACTTTATTAAAACTTCAATCTGCTGGACAAAGTTCATGGAATTTTTATGGCAGTTTGTATTGCTGCAGAATTTTGAGGTATTTAACCAATTTCCTCCCCAACATGCCTATAAGCAAGCTCTGGTAAACATACTGATGGAATACTGTCAAATCTAGACTGCGCGGTGGGTCTGCCATTGTTTCTGATGGTATTTACAACGTCCCCTGTTCGACTCAGCAGAAGAGAAGTTTTCCATTGGTCAGACATCCACCATCTTCTGCCCTCCAGCTAAGATATGTGGCTACATGACACACGCTTAGAGAACCTACAGGTTTTTGGGAGAATCCCCTTTACCCTCCACTCAAAATCGGGGCACAAGTTTCCTAAATTCCATATCCAAAATCGTACTCACTACACTACATATCCTGCCTTCGCATACACAGCACGTCAATGGTGTATTCCATGTTGCGTCACCTTAAATGGACATTGTAGAGTGCTTAGGTCGAACTGCTATGGCCTCAGAGCTCTTTATCTTGGTTTGTTTGCGTCTTCCCTCGTGCTATGGGCTTGCGATTGGCACAGATACAAAATGGAGAAAATACTTTACTAAATCTGCTCCAAATGTTCAACAGTCTCAGTTTGTTAGGATGCAGGTGTGCAGAGGGAGGGAGGCGGGAGGAATCGCGAGCAGCAGGAGATAATTATAAACCGAGTTCTTCCAGATGACGCGCGAGGCATTCTCTAGCTGTTTTGCTACTTAGCGAGACAGCTTGTGTACTAATTGATGCTATGTCTCGGCATTTTGCTTCTCTCTAAACAACTCCCTTCTCTAGCCCCAAGGCATTATTAACAACATACTTGTTGACGGGCCTGATGATTTAAATGCTCTGGAGTCGCAGAGAACAAAATCAGTTCACCTCGAGTTAATCAACACGAGAATTGTGTCAAGCTGCGATTTACTTTCTGGCTGTTCCCAGCCTTTTTCGCTAGTGATGTCAACACACTGTATTGGCTGGTTACAGGGCAATCAAGGTGCCTGTTGCTATGAAGATTTATTGATATGTTTTTACGCTCATCTTTTTCCAGGTGGTACATTTCCTGCTTATGTTGGCCAAACACCATTTCAATCAGCCACATGAGGAGAAATGCAAAAAATGTTCTCAGTGGAGGTGGTGACTGTCTATAAATGTATGTTGTGATTTATTCAAAGCAATTTTTATCCAATTGCCAGATAGCTGAAATATCGCACAACATATGAAGATATGTGACAGTGTCGATGATAGGCTAAACTAGTTATGTCACAAGGAAAAGTATATTCATATTTCTTTGAATCTATGCTAGTTCAGAGTACTTAGCAAAAAGATAAAGTAGTTCATTTATTATGGCTATGCGGTTACGTGGCATAAAGTAATACAAGGCCTAGCATCAATTTATTTATTATTTAAAAAAGTCTGGAGGTTAGGCGCAAAATTGTGCAGTGCCACGTTATCGCCCATGCAACCCTTAGTAAAGATCCTCCAGAGAGTAAAAAGACTTTGGGCCTCATTTATGGGATTTTGGCATAGGGCAGCTCAGCAAGGCACCTTGCTGTACTGCCCTACGCCAAAGTGAACGGGCATGAATGCACTGTATTTAAGCAATATGATACATTCCTGTCTTTTCTCCTTGTTCTAGCGCCGTTTCGGCAGCCTAGCTCCAAAGTAGGCACCCTTGCACCATGGTGTAAGGGTGCCTCCATTGCAAACAGGAGTGTTTTTGTGCAGGAAGGGGCACCTTTCTGCAGAAAAACAATCCTGAGTGGCGTTGTTCTCTTTCTATGTGTGCTGCAGAATCCAGCAAACAAGGAAAGAGGAAAAAACAATGAGAAATAAAGATATTTCTCCTCACTACGCCTCACCTTGTGAGGCATACAGATTTGGCACCTCCCCAGGTTTACATCACTCTGTAAATCTGAGGCATCGTCAAATTCCATGGGGGTTTTGCGGGGAAAACCTACTGCAATGCCCACGAAAGGCCTCCCGGGCACAGAGTAAGGTGATGCTGCTATTTGCGCTGCGTGGCCTTACTCATGATTTATGAGGCCACTCAAAGCCATGCAGGGTGGCCTTGCCTGGCTTCATAAATCGAAATACGAGCCCTGTGGCATGCATATACCACTTTACGTGGTTCAAAAGTGATGCAGGGCTCTCAAATAAGCCTCTTAGGTGTGCCAAAATGGCCCACTCCTCTTTGCTTAATCATTCCAAGGGAGTGCCTGTAGACTGCACACCAAACAGCCAATGCAAGGAAGTGCATAAAGACTGCACACCCACTAGCAATACAAGGAAGCTAACTGGAATACTTAAGCTGATGTGTAACCTATGTTGCTTCTTAATAGTCAGTCTTGTAGGCACTGCATGATGTTCCCAGATGTACATTTTTGGATACTGACAAGGCTGGTTTTTTATGGTGTCCGAGAGATCGCTACAATGTTGTGCTTTGGGGACTTGAGTGTTGTGCTAGGGTCAATATTCCTTGGTCTCTAATGCACTCTTCCTCTGGTGGAGTGGTCAGCAGGTAGCAAAGAAAATCGATTGTAAATTGGTTAAGATCGTTGAACAGCGTAATGCAGGTTAACCTTATGGTGCTGCAGACAGTGTGTCTGGCTAGGTTCTTTTAATGAGTGAAATATTGCTTGCCACCGTGTTGAAACATTAACAGTTGTTGGCAAAAGCATGCTTTTGTTGTTTTCTGACAGGAACTCCTCTAGAAATTTCAGGAAAAAAATCAAATCGAGCTTGCAAAAAAGTCTATTGGTGTGAGAAAAGTTCTGGCACACACGTCCAGTTTCACTATTGTTGCAAGGAAAAGTCTTGAGAAAATGTTGATATATATCCATCCTTCCATAGGCTTCAGTGAACGTTTCAGAACAAGCATTGGCAAAGCCAATAGGTCTCACGTATGTGAGAGCTATAGGCTTTGCCAATGTCTTTTAGCCATGTTGTACAGAGGAATGGCTAAAAGTTTGTGGTGTGGTGTAGAGTAGAGTGGCACAGAGGAGAGTGGCATATAGTGGAGTGGCGTAGAGGGGAGCGGAGATGAGTGGCTTAGAATAGAGTGGCATGGCATAGAGTGGAGTGGCGTAAAGTAGAGTGGTGTAGAGGAGAGTGGCATAAAGTAGCGTGCCATAGAGTAGAGTGGCATACAATAGAGTGGCATAGAGTACAGTGTCATGGAGTAGAGTGGCATGGACTAGAGCGGTGTAGAGTGGGGCGGCATAGAGTAGAGTGGCATGGAGTGGCAGAGAGTAGAGTGGAGTGGTGTAGAGTTAAGTGTAGAGGAGTGGAGTAGATTGATATAGAGTAGAGTTGCATAGAGTAGAGTGCTGTAGAGTGAAATTGTGTGGAGTGGAGTGGCTTAGAACACAGTAAAGTGGAGTGGCTTAGAGTAAAGTCTCATAGAGTAGCGTGGAGTGGCGTAGTGTGGTGTGGTGTGGCGAGAATGGAGTGGGGTAGAGTAGAGTGGAATGGCACAGAGTAGAGTACAGTAATCCTGTGTTTTCTAGGCCCACACTTAAAAAAATATATTCTTACTCTTGGTCCTCCGATTAATCTTTTCTTTGTCGCACTGAGGGGAAAGGGAGCTAGTAGTGAACCTCTACATTAACAGTGCCACACATTTGGTTACACAGTGAGGACCAGGAATCGGTAGCCAAGTTCAAGAGCGTTTATTACAAATTTGTTATCAAATTGATCACTCTTAAGACCATGCTATAGAAATACAAAATTGCAACAGGGGGACCAATTCTCTTAAAGAAATTTAGACAAATCAGAATAAAGTAACAAAGCAGTTCAGTCAGTGCAATACAAGCTAACAACACCAATATCTGATGCTCTGAAAACAATCTTAAATTATCTCATCTATACATTAATAATCTAATGATCACAAGCACAATCCAAAGGGGAGGAATGGTTCAGTTATTTAGAGAGTCTCAGAAATCAAAGAGTTCCATTAGGGAAACAAGGGCAAATAAAGAGGAACATGCATTTGCATCTCGGAAGCTCAGCCAATCATCTTCAGGGGGTCGGTAATAAGTGTCAGTCTAGCTAGACTTGGGAACGACAGTTCTTTCACACACCTAGTGGTTGGAATAAATTGTCCATTCATTGAGATTACAGTTCTCGTGTGCTCTCTGTCAAGGTTCGCTTCTCAGGCGATGTATCTATTTCTAATACAAAAAGTATCTGGTCTAAACTGGCAATGCATTAGAAAGCCAGCAAGAAATGTTGAGTAAGCAGAATAAAGTACAGTGATTTCATGAAATGCAACATAGTACAATAGAGGCCTTAAGAGTAAATGTCAACATTTAAAACATTAAATCAATGGTGCACATTTAATATGCATGTGCGCAACTTAAACATAAACAAATATAATTTCTTTAGTACTTTAGTTCATCTTGCATTAGCCCACAAGGAGTAAGCACATTTCTCAATCATAAGTATGACTAAGAACTTCCTTGAAAGTACCTACATATAACATTAATGCATACATTGCACAAATGTCATATTCTACTCATATAAGGATGGTTAAAAAGGAACAACTTGGTCTCTAAAGTGACACAGACAATATAGCACGTTTAGAAATCATAGGCTTTGTGTCAGTAATAAAGTACATTAATATGAAGGAAATTAGTATTTTCTTTACATCAAATGAGTATTTCTAAACCATCTATATCAAAAGCATATCTGTTACTTGAGGATGGCTCCTAAACTAAACATCAGAAACATTTCTTTAGTAGAAGCATTCAGTCATAGTGTTATCAGCATAACTCATTGTTTGAACAGATCATTGTGTCACATAAGACTCGTGCAAAGTGCACATTCATTTCGTGTGTCAGATATCATTCTCTCTATAGTTATAGTGACATTTAAAGAGTGGGGAGTTTTGCACCACACCAGTAGTGTCTTTGAGTAGGGTGTAGTGGCTTCGAGTAGAGTGGATTGGTGTGGAGGAGAGTGGAGTGGCGCAGAGTGGAGTGGTGTAGAGTAGAGTGACACAGACTGGTGTAGAGTGGCATAGAGTGGAGTGTTGTAGAGTGGCATAGAGTGGAGTGGAGTAAAAGGGAGTAACATAGAGTAGAATGGAGCAGAGTAGTACAGTTGTGGGTATAAGTAATTAAAGTGCCAATAGAGATGGAAGATAGGGTGAAAGCAACATAAATAAGGTGTATGTGTCATCATGATAAATCATCAGGATTGGAACGAAGTTCGGAATGGTCCACCTCTCAATAGCTTCAAGTCTGAAAACAACAATAGTGCAGACTTTTGAAGAGATCAAGTGGGAGAAGGAAAGGAGGGGACAGCAAGGAGGGAGGCCTAGAATAAACAATGTATGTAACCACATACGTGATTTAAAGAATCATGCATATGTAACACCTAATGAAGGACAGAAATACCTGTAATTAAACAAAAGTACACCATAATCCTATATTCCTAGGTTTGGGGAATCCCCTTTAGAACCGATGAGTGTGTAACCCATATCCACATATGAATGCTACAGAAGAAAGTGCAAGAATGTTACCCTTTTCCTATCAAACTTCTTGTCCTCATAGAACCTTAAGAAATATAGGATGGTAACACCTACTCATGCATTCATCCCCGCCAAGCATCACAGGGGACAGAAGAGCAAATCCTGGAACTCTGCCATGAATCCCCCTCTTAAAGCAATAAGAAAATAAAATAATAAACACTTGATATGTAAAAGATCTTGCTCAGCAGAGTAAAGTATATAAGCTTAAAGAAGACACCACGAACCATCCAGTATCCTCCTCCAAAAGCAGGCAATGACAAAACAGCCTTTTGTAATTTGTAAAGAGGGCAGTTGTAACTTGCAATCCAATCCACAGGTTGGCAAGTACATATATATATATATATATATATATATATATATATATATATATATATATATATATATATATATGCAAAACAGCTCTGAAAATCACTCGGGAGACGGCACTCCGTGGAAGCGGAATATAGTTTAATAAAGCGTAGCAAGTGGCAGACAAACATCTACGCGTTTTGGCAAGGAAAGCCTTGATTTCGACGTAAGACTGTTGCCAAGAAAGTGTATAAATAAAGTTTTTGTACAACATGGACATAGAAAGAGGCATTAAAGCATTCAGTTGGTTATCACTGCAACAATAACGGTCGGCCATATTGTAACATGTTATTCACACATATATACGTAATGGGGAAAAGAGCATTTGCAATAAAGAAAACTTGCTTATACATTACATATAGCTTGTTCGCGAGAGTGAATAAATAAATAACAGAATACCGAAATTATGAATTCAATAAATTACTATAAAATGAAATAAATGATATAGCCCAAGTGGGCAGTCTCCAATCACTATTCTGGCAACATTTTGTCCCAGTTCATATTCGAACATGGAAACTGAAAGACACTCTCAGAAAAACTACAATCACAGGTGTGAACAAGTACATCTCAGCCAGATTAAGCCCAAGTGGGCAAAGTCCCCAATTCTTGACAAAGGATCTCTCGTCCTATATTCAATTTGCCGACCATAATCATCTCTAAAAATCTATGTACATATTCAATATTTGAATCATATAGTTCTATATATGCAAAAGAGTATATCGCAAAAAAGAAATTGATTATGTCAGCCAAGCTAAAGTTCAAAGGAAAAAGAACATTAACAATCAGTCAATATATATATATTACCTACTGGAGGTCGCCAGTAGGTAGTTATAGTTAGGGCCTTGTTTCTATTCAAAAAGCATTTTTTCTTTTGCCAATATCTCTGGCGCCATGTGACGAATCTTCACAAAATTTTCAAAACAAATGGCCTGCTCCAGTCAGCTCCTGTCTAGAAAGTTTCGGGGTGATTCGTCAAGTGGGGACCGAGAAAAAAGGGGGGTCACAAAACGCGTTTTCTCCATGTTAATTTCCACAGGAAACTTTTGTTGCAGCTACAGCCTGAACTGCTGATCGGAATTACACCAAATTTAGCAGAGAGTTAGCTCTTGGTCCAGAGTGCACTCTTTGCTTTAAATGGTATAAATCCGTTCAGTAGTTCCTGAGAAATTCATATATAAAAACATATTGATATCTGGTGACCGCGGTGGATCCACAAACCCTCCCGATTGCGAGCTTAGCTCTGATTGGCTGCCAACACTTCAAACCAGGAAGTGTTGGCAGCCATCTTGTGACTCGGTTGAACCGAGTCACAAGAACAAGGTAAAAAAAACAAGAAAAGGAGGCAGGGTGGGAACACCCTGACCCCCTAGGCCTGCTCAGGGGACTCCGATGCCAAAAAGCATTTAAAAAAAATATTCAGTGGGATTCATGTAGGGTCTGCGAATCCGGCCCAAAAAAAAAAAAAGAAAAATGAAGTGCGGTCTTCCGCACTTTGTTTTCTTGAAGCCCCCGGGTCATCAGGTCCCAGAGGCAATGCGCAATTATGATGCGGGGGCCCATGGGGGCCCCTCAGGCTGGGGACCGCGCCTCCCCGGGGCTTTTAAAAAACAAAAATGCGGGGGAGGCTCCTGCCCACCCCACGCTGCCCCGGGGACTGCCACCTCCCCGGGGCTTTAATTAATTGTAGGCGGGGGGCATCGCGGCCCCCGCAGCCCCGGGGACCGCCACCGCCCGGGGCTTTTTAAAAATAAATAATGTGTGGGGGGCTCCTGCCCCTCCACACTGCCCCGAGGACCATCACCTCCCCGGGGCTTTAATATTTAAATGTAGGGGCTCACGCCCCCGCTGCAGTTCCGGGGACCGTCACCTCCCCGGGGCTTTTTTTAAAATTAAACAGGTGGGGGTGGCACCTGCCCCCACCACATTGCCCCGGGGACCACCACCTCCCCGGAGCATAGATTATGTAAATACGGGGGTCCGTTGCAGATTTGAACAAAAAAACCTTGTTTCTAGCTGAAGCAGCTCAAACGTTACCAAAAATGCAGCGACAAGTGTTACAGCATGGTGGAAGGCCTATTGCAAAGCTGGAATGTGGCTGTTAAATTGGTACTAGTGGTGCGCAAACCACACTTGCTTCTTTCTGCACTTCGCTTGCCTCTTTCTGCACCTCACTTGCCTCTTTCTGCACTTCTCTTGCTTTTTTCTGCACCTCTCCTGTTTCTTTCTGCAACTCTCTTGTCTCTTTCATCACTTCTCTTGCTTCTTTCTGCACCTCTGTTGCTTCTTTCTGCACCTCTCTTGTAAATGTCTGCACCTCTCTTACCTCTTTTTGCACCTCTCTTGAGTCTTTCTGCACCTCTCTTGCCTCTGTCTGCACCCCTCTTCTCTCTTTCTGCACATCTCTTGCCTCTTTCTGGACCTCACTTGCCTCTTGCTGCACTTGTCTTGCCTTTTTCTGCACTTCTCTTGCCTCTTTCTGCACCTTTGTTGCTTCTTTCTACACTTCTCCTGCTTCTTTCTGCACCTCTCTTGCTTCTTTCTGCACCCCTGTTGTCTCTTTATGCACTCGTCTTCCCTCTTTCTGCACCTCTCTTGTCTCTTTGTGCACCTCTCTTGCCTCTTTCTGCACTACTGTTGCCTCTTTCTGCACCTCCGTTGCTTCTTTCTGCACTACTCTTGCCTCCTTCTGAATTTCTTTTTGCTTCTTTTTGCACTTCTCTTGCCTCTTTCTGCTTTTCTGTTCCTTCTTTCTGCACTTCTCTTGCCTCCTTCTGCACCTCTGTTGCTTCTTTCAGCACTTCTCTTGTCTCTTTCTGCACCCCTCTTGCCTCTTTCTGCAACTCTTTTGCCTCTTTCTACAGTTCTCTTGCCTCCTTCTGCATATCTGTTACTTCTTTCTGCATTTCTCTTGCCTCTTTCTGCACCCCTCTTGTCTGTTTCTGCACCTCACTTGCCTCTTTCTGCACCCCTATTGGCTCTTTCTGCACCTCTGTTGGTTCTTTCTGCACTGCTCTTGCTTCTTTCTGCACCTCTCTTGCAAATTTCTACATCTCTGTTCCCTCTTTCTGTAGGGACGCCGAAGTCTTTGCATCACCAGAGGTAGATTTCCAGACCTCCCCGAGGCTGCCCTGAGTCCCCAGCAAAGCTGAGGCCCGTAGCTGTCGTGGGTAACGTGGAACCGTGACCCCTGGACACCGAACGCATTTGCAAGTGCATCCTCTTCTGGGTCTCCTACGAAGTCGTGCTTTGGGCTCCGAGTAGCCCCAGCCTCCAGCACCAACTGCACCAAAGATCACTGGCCTCCACTCCACGAGTGTCCTGTGAGCCAGCTCCACGTGCACCGTCTTGAGGCTCTTTCACGGTCACTAGTCCGTTGGCTAGTAGGCCCTCCCGAAGGCCAATATTTTTCTGCTTGGGCTCCCTGGTTGCTCCTGGTCTGCCCTGACTTATCTTCGCTGGGTGAGTCCCCCAGATCTTGCTGGTCTGCAACATCGTCCTTTTTTGATTTCCACAAGACTTGCCGTTGCCAAGGCTTGTTGGGTCCAATCCAATCACCGACACCCCTGCAATCGACAGACGTCGTGGGACAGCTCGAATCCAGCTCCTGGTTGTTGTCGACACCTCCTGGACCTCGTGGCTGAAGAGTCAAGACGACCATCAACCTACCTGAAGCACTCGACATCGGTGGGCATCTGCTCATCGCCTTCCTGGTCACTGGCTAGTGACCCAGACTCTGTCCCCTCTGCTTTCAGGTTCTTCAGATCTTCGATCCACCTTTGGATCCACCCGAACACTTTCGACTTGGCCGCCAGCAGCCCTTTGCAGCAGATCGCCATTGAAAGCGACGATGAAACCCGACCCCGAAAGACACCTATGCACCCGGCTTCCCTGGGTGAGGTAACTCGAGTACTCCGGTGCTCCCGTAGGTATTGACACTAGAACAGCCTAGTTCTCAAAGGGTTTGCTCCAAGTCCTCCTCTAAGTGTCCCTTTTCTTTTAAATTCTAATCGCGACTTTCCCCATAGAAGTTAACGGTGGTTCGCGGTTGTGTTCATACACTGCACGCGTCCCCGTGGGTCCCCTGTGTCACTGCCTTGGGTGGTTCCTTGTGGTCCAAGCACTTCTACAGGCTCTAGGCCTTGTGTCTAGCTCAGTCGTGGTTCTTATACCACTTTATTGGTATATGGTTTGGTACGCCCCTGGGGCTCAAACGTGTATTTGTGCTATTACTGTAGATAACTAACTCGTAACATATGTACTTCGAACTCTAGCCTCATAAAGAGACTAGAGGGTGTGTTTAGTAATAAATACATATATTTTGAATATATACCTGGTGTGGTCCTCTTTCATTTGGTCACTCAAGAGATTATAGACTGGTAAAACAAGCTGCTTTACATTCCTTTAAGACTTAGCCTGAAGGCTGCTCTCCATAGCTACCACTAGGATAGCTTTCAATAAAGGTTGTCTTTAACCTATCTCCAATAAGGGGTTGTTTGGACTGGTGCAAGGTGCCCACTATAATTAGTGGACAGCATATGCCAGGCAAACTTCTCACACCCCTCTTGCCTCTTTCTGCAACTCTCTTGCCTCTTTCAGAACTTCTCTTGCTTCTTTCTGCACCTTTGTTGCATCTTTCAGCACTTTGTTTGCCTCTTTCTACATTTCTATTGCCTGTTTCTGCACCTCTCTTGCCTCTTCCTGCACCCCTCTTGCTTCTTTCTTTACCCCTCTTGCCTCTTTTGCACCCCTCCTGCCTCTTTCTGCACCCCTCTTTCTGCACCTCTCTTGCCTCTTTCTGCATCTCTGTTCCCTCTTTCTGCACCCCTCTTGCCTCTTTCTGTAACTCTTTTGCCTCTTTCTACAGTTCTCTTGCCTCCTTCTGCACATCTGTTGCTTATTTATGCATTTCTCTTGCCTCTTTCTGCACCCCTCTTGTCTGTTTCTGCACCTCACTTGTGTCTTTTTGCACCTCTCTTGCCTATTTCTGCACCTCTCTTGCCTTTTTCTGCATCTCACTTGCCTCTTTCAGCACTTCTCTTCCCTCTTTCTGCACCCCTCTTGCCTCTTTCTGCAACTCTCTTGCCTCTTTCAGAACTTCTCTTGCTTCTTTCTGCACCTTTGTTGCATCTTTCAGCACTTTGTTTGCCTCTTTCTACATTTCTCTTGCCTGTTTCTGCACCTCTCTTGCCTCTTCCTACCTCTCTTGCTTCTTTCTTTACCCCTCTTGCCTCTTTATGCACCCCTCCTGCCTCTTTCTGCACCCCTCTTCCCTCTTTCTGCACCCATCTTGCCTCTTTCTGCACCTCTTTTGCTTCTTACTGCACTTCTCTTACCTCTTTCTGCACCCCTCTTGCCTCTTTCTCCACTGCCGTTGCTTCTTTCTGCACTTCTCTTGCCTCCTTCTGAATTTCTTTTTGCTTCTTTTTGCACTTCTCTTGCCTCTTTCTGCATTTCTGTTCCTTCTTTCCGCACTTCTCTTGCCTCCTTCTGCACCTCTGTTGCTTCTTTCAGCACTTCTCTTGTCTCTTTCTGCACCCCTCTTGCCTCTTTCTGCAACTCTTTTGCCTCTTTCTGCAGTTCTCTTGCCTCCTTCTGCACATCTGTTGATTCTGTCTGCACTTCTCTTGCCTCTTTCTGCACCCCTCTTGTCTTTTTCTGCACCTCACTTGTGTCTTTTTGCACCTCTCTTGCCTATTTCTGCACCTCTCTTGCCTTTTTCTCCACCTCACTTGCCTCTTTCAGTACTTCTCTTGCCTCTTTCTGCACCCCTCTTGCCTCTTTCTGCAACTCTCTTGCCTTTCATCACATGTCTTGCTTCTTTCTGCACCTTTGTTGCATCTTGCTGCACCTTTGTTGCATCTTTCAGCACTTCGTTTGCCTCTTTCTACATTTCTCTTGCCTGTTTCTGCACCTCTCTTGCCTCTTCCTGCACCTCTCTTGCTTCTTTCTTTCCCACTCTTGCCTCTTTCTGCACCCCTCCTGCCTCTTTCTGCACCCCTCTTCCCTCTTTCATCACTTCTCTTGCTTCTTTCTGCACCTCTGTTGCTTCTTTCTGCACCTCTCTTGTAAATTGTCTGCACCTCTCTTGCCTCATTTTGCACCTCTCTTGAGTCTTTCTGCACCTCTCTTGCCTCTGTCTGCACCCCTCTTCCCTCTTTCTGCACCTCTCTTGCCTCTTTCTGCACCTCACTTGCCTCTTGCTGCACCTTTGTTGCTTCTTTCTGCAGTTATCCTGCTTCTTTCTGCACCTCTCTTGCTTCTTTCTGCACCCCTGTTGTCTCTTTCTGCACTCATCTTCCCTCTTTCTGCACCTCTCTTGCCTCTTTCTGCACCCCTCCTGCCTCTTTCTACACCCCTCTTCCCTCTTCTGCACTTCTCCTGCCTCTTTCTGCACCCCTGTTCCCTCTTTGTGCACATCTATTGCCTGTTTCTGCATCCCTCTTGCCTCTTTCTGCAGTTCTCTTGCCTCCTTCTCCACCTCTGTTGCTTCTTTCTGCACTTCACTTGCCTCTTTCTGCACCCCTATTGCCTCTTTCTGCACCTCTGTTGGTTCTTTCTGCACTGCTCTTGCTTCTTTCTGCACCTCTCTTGCAAATTTCTACATCTCTGTTCCCTCTTCTGTACCTCTCTTGCCTGTTTCTACACCCCTCTTCCCTCTTCTGCACTTCTCCTGCCTCTTTCTGCACCCTGTTTCCTCTTTCTGCACATCTATTGCCTGTTTCTGCATCCCTCTTGCCTCTTTCTGCAGTTCTCTTGCCTCCTTCTGCACCTCTGTTGCTTCTTTCTGCACTACACTTGCCTCTTTCTGCACCCCTATTGCCTCTTTTTGCACCTGTGTTGGTTCTTTCTGCACCCCTCTTCCATCTTTCTGCACCTCTCTTGCCTCTGTCTGTACCCATCTTGCCTCTTTCTGCACCTCTGTTGGTTCTTTCTGCACTTCTCTTACCTCTTTCTGCACCCCTCTTGCCTCTTTCTGCACATCTGTTGGTTCTTTCTGCAATGCTCTTGCTTCTTTCTGTACCTCTCTTGCAAATGTGTGCACCCCTCTTGCCTCTTTCTGCAACTCTCTTGCCTCTTTCATCACTTCTCTTGCTTCTTTCTGCACCTTTGTTGCATCTTTCAGCACTTCGTTTGCCTCTTTCTACATTTCTCTTGCCTGTTTCTGCACCTCTCTTGCCTCTTCCTGCACCTCTCTTGCTTCTTTCTTTACCCCTCTTGCCTCTTTATGCACCCCTCCTGCCTCTTTCTGCACCCCTCTTCCCTCTTTCTGCATCCATCTTGCCTCTTTCTGCACCTCTTTTGCTTCTTTCTGCACTTCTCTTACCTCTTTCTGCACCTCTCTTGCCTCTTTCTGCACTTCCGTTGCTTCTTTCTGCACTTCTCTTGCCTCCTTCTGAATTTCTTTTTGCTTCTTTTTGCACTTCTCTTGCCTCTTTCTGCATTTCTGTTCCTTCTTTCCGCACTTCTCTTGCCTCCTTCTGCACCTCTGTTGCTTCTTTCAGCACTTCTCTTGTCTCTTTCTGCACCCCTCTTGCCTATTTCTGCAACTCTTTTGCCTCTTTCTGCAGTTCTCTTGCCTCCTTCTGCACATCTGTTGCTTCTGTCTGCACTTCTCTTGCCTCTTTCTGCACCCCTCTTGTCTTTTTCTGCACCTCACTTGTGTCTTTTTGCACCTCTCTTGCCTATTTCTGCACCTCTCTTGCCTTTTTCTCCACCTCACTTGCCTCTTTCAGTACTTCTCTTGCCTCTTTCTGCACCCCTCTTGCCTCTTTCTGCAACTCTCTTGCCTTTCATCACATGTCTTGCTTCTTTCTGCACCTTTGTTGCATCTTTCAGCACTTCGTTTGCCTCTTTCTACATTTCTCTTGCCTGTTTCTGCACCTCTCTTGCCTCTTCCTGCACCTCTCTTGCTTCTTTCTTTCCCCCTCTTGCCTCTTTCTGCACCCCTCCTGCCTCTTTCTGCACCCCTCTTCCCTCTTTCATCACTTCTATTGCTTCTTTCTGCACCTCTGTTGCTTCTTTCTGCACCTCTCTTGAGTCTTTCTGCACCTCTCTAGCCTCTTTCTGCACCTCTCTACCCTCTTTCTGTACCTCCCTTCCCTCTTTCTGCACATCACTTGCATCTTCCTGCACCTTTGTTGCTTCATTCTGCACTTATCTTCCTTCTTTCTGTACCTCTTGCTTCTTTCTGCACCCCTGTTGTCTCTTTCTGCACTTGTCTTCCCTCTTTCTGCACCTCTCTTGTCTCTTTGTGCACCTCTTTTGTCTCTTTGTGCACCTCTCTTGCCTCTTTCTGCACTTCTGTTGCCTCTTTCTGCACCTCTGTTGCTTCTTTTTGCACTTCTCTTGCCTCTTTCTGCTTTTCTGTTCCTCCTTTCTGCACTTCTCTTGCCTCCTTCTGCACCCCTGTTGCTTCTTTCAGCACTTCTCTTGTCTCTTTCTGCACCCCTCTTGCCTCTTTCTGCAACTCTTTTGCCTCTTTCTACAGTTCTCTTGCCTCCTTCTGCACATCTGTTGCTTCTTTCTGCATTTCTCTTGCCTCTTTCTGCACCTCTCTTGCCTATTTCTGCACCTCTCTTGCCTTTTTCTGCACCTCTCTTGCCTCTTTCAGCACTTCTCTTCCCTCTTTCTGCACCCCTCTTGCCTCTTTCTGCAACTCTCTTGCCTCTTTCAGAACTTCTCTTGCTTCTTTCTGCACCTTTGTTGCATCTTTCAGCACTTCGTTTGCCTCTTTCTACATTTCTATTGACTGTTTCTGCACCTCTCTTGCCTCTTCCTGCACCTCTCTTGCTTCTTTCTTTACCCCTCTTGCCTCTTTCTGCACCCCTCCTGCCTCTTTCTGTACCCCTCTTCCCTCTTTCTGCACCTCTCTTGCCTCTTTCTGCCTCTCTGTACCCTCTTTCTGCACCCCTCTTGCCTCTTTCTGCAACTCTTTTGCCTCTTTCTACAGTTCTCTTGCCTCCTTCTGCACATCTGTTGCTTCTTTCTGCATTTCTCTTGCCTCTTTCTGCACCCCTCTTGTCTGTTTCTGCACCTCACTTGTGTCTTTTTGCACCTCTCTTGCCTCTTTCTGCGCCCCTCTTGTCTGTTTCTGCACCTCACTTGTGTCTTTTTGCACCTCTCTTGCCTATTTCTGCACCTCTCTTGCCTTTTTCTGCACCTCACTTGCCTCTTTCAGCACTTCTCTTCCCTCTTTCTGCACCCCTCTTGCCTCTTTCTGCAACTTTCTTTCCTCTTTCAGAACTTCTCTTGCTTCTTTCTGCACCTTTGTTGCATCTTTCAGCACTTTGTTTGCCTCTTTCTACATTTCTATTGCCTGTTTCTGCACCTCTCTTGCCTCTTCCTGCACCTCTCTTGCTTCTTTCTTTACCCCTCTTGCCTCTTTCTGCACCCCTCCTGCCTCTTTCTGCACCCCTCTTCCCTCTATCTGCACCTCTCTTGCTTCTTTCTGCATCTCTGTTCCCTCTTTCTGTACCTCTCTTGCCTGTTTCTACACCCCTCTTCCCTCTTCTGCACTTCTCCTGCCTCTTTCTGCACCCCTGTTCCCTCTTTCTGCACATCTATTGCCTGTTTCTGTATCCCTCTTGCCTCTTTCTGCAGTTCTCTTGCCTCCTTCTGCACCTCTGTTGCTTCTTTCTGCACTTCACTTGCCTCTTTCTGCACCCCGATTGCCTCTTTCTGCACCTCTGTTGGTTCTTTCTGCACTGCTCTTGCTTCTTTCTGCAACTCTCTTGCAAATTTCTGCATCTCTGTACCCTCTTTCTGTACCTCTCTTGCCTGTTTCTACACCCCTCTTCCCTCTTCTGCACTTCTCCTGCCTCTTTCTGCACCCCTGTTTCCTCTTTCTGCACATCTATTGCCTGTTTCTGCATCCCTCTTGCCTCTTTCTGCAGTTCTCTTGCCTCCTTCTGCACCTCTGTTGCTTCTTTCTGCACTTCACATGCCTCTTTCTGCACCCCTATTGCCTCTTTTTGCACCTCTGTTGGTTCTTTCTGCACCCCTCTTGCCTCTTTCTGCACCTCTCTTGCCTCTGTCTGCACCTCTGCTGGTTCATTCTGCACCTCTGTTGGTTCTTTCTGCACCCCTCTTGCCTCTTTCTGCAACTCTCTTGCCTCTTTCAGAACTTCTCTTGCTTCTTTCTGCACCTTTGTTGCATCTTTCAGCACTTCGTTTGCCTTTTTCTACATTTCTATTGCCTGTTTCTGCACCTCTCTTGCCTCTTCCTGCACCCCTCTTGCTTCTTTCTTTACCCCTCTTGCCTCTTTCTGCACCCCTCCTGCCTCTTTCTGCACCCCTCTTCCCTCTTTCTGCACCTCTCTTGCCTCTTTCTGCATCTCTGTTCCCTCTTTCTGCACCCCTCTTGCCTCTTTCTGCAACTCTTTTGCCTCTTTCTACAGTTCTCTTGCCTCCTTCTGCACATCTGTTGCTTCTTTCTGCATTTCTCTTGCCTCTTTCTGCACCCCTCTTGTCTGTTTCTGCACCTCACTTGTGTCTTTTTGCACCTCTCTTGCATATTTCTGCACCTCTCTTGCCTTTGTCTGCATCTCACTTGCCTCTTTCAGCACTTCTCTTCCCTCTTTCTGCACCCCTCTTGCCTCTTTCTGCAACTCTCTTGCCTCTTTCAGAACTTCTCTTGCTTCTTTCTGCACCTTTGTTGCATCTTTCAGCACTTCGTTTGCCTCTTTCTACATTTCTATTGCCTGTTTCTGCAACTCTTTTGCCTCTTCCTGCACCTCTCTTGCTTCTTTCGTTACCCCTCTGGCCTCTTTCTGCACCCCTCCTACCTCTTTCTACACCCCTCTTCCCTCTTCTGCACTTCTCCTGCCTCTTTCTGCACCCCTGTTCCCTCTTTCTGCATATCTATTGCCTGTTTCTGCATCCCTCTTGCCTCTTTCTGCAGTTCTCTTGCCTCCTTCTCCACCTCTGTTGCTTCTTTCTGCAATTCACTTTCCTCTTTCTGCACCCCTATTGCCTCTTTCTGCACCTCTGTTGGTTCTTTCTGCACTGCTCTTGCTTCTTTCTGCACCTCTCTTGCAAATTTCTACATCTCTGTTCCCTCTTTCTGTACCTCTCTTGCCTGTTTCTACACCCCTCTTCCCTCTTCTGCACTTCTCCTGCCACTTTCTGCACCTCTGTTTCCTCTTTCTGCACATCTATTGCCTGTTTCTGCATCCCTCTTGCCTCTTTCTGCAGTTCTCTTGCCTCCTTCTGCACCTCTGTTGCTTCTTTCTGCACTTCACTTGCCTCTTTCTGCACCCCTATTGCCTCTTTTTGCACCTCTGTTGGTTCTTTCTGCACCCCTCTTCCATCTTTCTGCACCTCTCTTGCCTCTGTCTGTACCCATCTTGCCTCTTTCTGCACCTCTGTTGGTTCTTTCTGCACTTCTCTTACCTCTTTCTGCACCCCTCTTGCCTCTTTCTGCACATCTGTTGGTTCTTTCTGCACTGCTCTTGCTTCTTTCTGTACCTCTCTTGCAAATGTGTGCACCCCTCTTGCCTCTTTCTGCAACTCTCTTGCCTCTTTCATCACTTCTCTTGCTTCTTTCTGCACCTTTGTTGCATCTTTCAGCACTTCATTTGCCTCTTTCTACATTTCTCTTGCCTGTTTCTGCACCTCTCTTGCCTGTTCCTGCACCTCTCTTGCTTCTTTCTTTACCCCTCTTGCCTCTTTATGCACCCCTCCTGCCTCTTTCTGCACCCCTCTTCCCTCTTTCTGCACCCATCTTGCCTCTTTCTGCACCTCTTTTGCTTCTTTCTGCACTTCTCTTACCTCTTTCTGCACCTCTCTTGCCTCTTTCTGCACTTCCGTTGCTTCTTTCTGCACTTCTCTTGCCTCCTTCTAAATTTCTTTTTGCTTCTTTTTGCACTTCTCTTGCCTCTTTCTGCATTTCTGTTCCTTCTTTCTGCACTTCTCTTGCCTCCTTATGCACCTCTGTTGCTTCTTTCAGCACTTCTCTTGTATCTTTCTGCACCCCTCTTGCCTCTTTCTGCAACTCTTTTGCCTCTTTCTGCAGTTCTCTTGCCTCCTTCTGCACAACTGTTGCTTCTGTCTGCACTTCTCTTGCCTCTTTCTGCACCCCTCTTATCTGTTTCTGCACCTCACTTGTGTCTTTTTGCACCTCTCTTGCCTATTTCTGCACCTCTCTTGCCTTTTTCTCCACCTCACTTGCCTCTTTCAGTACTTCTCTTGCCTCTTTCTGCACCCCTCTTGCCTCTTTCTGCAACTCTCTTGCCTTTCATCACATGTCTTGCTTTTTTCTGCACCTTTGTTGCATCTTTCAGCACTTTGTTTGCCTCTTTCTACATTTCTCTTGCCTGTTTCTGCACCTCTCTTGCCTCTTCCTGCACCTCTCTTGCTTCTTTCCCCCTCTTGCCTCTTTCTGCACCCCTCCTGCCTCTTTCTGCACCCCTCTTCCCTCTTTCATCACATCTCTTGCTTCTTTCTGCACCTCTGTTGCTTCTTTCTGCACCTCTCTTGTAAATTGTCTGCACCTCTCTTGCCTCTTTTGCACCTCTCTTGAGTCTTTCTGCACCTCTCTTGCCTCTGTCTGAACCTCTCTTCCCTCTTTCTGCACCTATCTTGCCTCTTTCTGCACCTCACTTGCCTCATGCTGCACCTTTGTTGCTTCTTTCTGCACTTCTCCTGCTTCTTTCTGCACCTCTCTTGCTTCTTTCTGCACCCCTGTTGTCTCTTTCTGCACTCGTCTTCCCTCTTTCTGCACCTCTCTTGCCTCTTTCTGCACCCCTCCTGCCTCTTTCTACACCCCTCTTCCCTCTTCTGCACTTCTCCTGCCTCTTTCTGCACCCCTGTTCCCTCTTTCTGCATATCTATTGCCTGTTTCTGCATCCCTCTTGCCTCTTTCTGCAGTTCTCTTGCCTCCTTCTGCACCTCTGTTGCTTCTTTCTGCACTTCACTTGCCTCTTTCTGCACCCCTATTGCCTCTTTTTGCACCTCTGTTGGTTCTTTCTGCACCCCTCTTCCATCTTTCTGCACCTCTCTTGCCTCTGTCTGTACCCATCTTGCCTCTTTCTGCACCTCTGTTGGTTCTTTCTGCACTTCTCTTACCTCTTTCTGCACCCCTCTTGCCTCTTTCTGCACATCTGTTGGTTCTTTCTGCAATGCTCTTGCTTCTTTCTGTACCTCTCTTGCAAATGTGTGCACCCCTCTTGCCTCTTTCTGCAACTCTCTTGCCTCTTTCATCACTTCTCTTGCTTCTTTCTGTACCTTTGTTGCATCTTTCAGCACTTCGTTTGCCTCTTTCTACATTTCTCTTGCTTGTTTCTGCACCTCTCTTGCCTCTTCCTGCACCTCTCTTGCTTCTTTCTTTACCCCTCTTGCCTCTTTATGCACCCCTCCTGCCTCTTTCTGCACCCCTCTTCCCTCTTTCTGCACCCATCTTGCCTCTTTCTGCACCTCTTTTGCTTCTTTCTGCACTTCTCTTACCTCTTTCTACACCCCTCTTGCCTCTTTCTGCACTTCCGTTGCTTCTTTCTGCACTTCTCTTGCCTCCTTCTGAATTTCTTTTTGCTTCTTTTTGCACTTCTCTTGCCTCTTTCTGCATTTCTGTTCCTTCTTTCCGCACTTCTCTTGCCTCCTTCTGCACCTCTGTTGCTTCTTTCAGCACTTCTCTTGTCTCTTTCTGCACCCCTCTTGCCTCTTTCTGAAACTCTTTTGCCTCTTTCTGCAGTACTCTTGCCTCCTTCTGCACATCTGTTGCTTCTGTCTGCACTTCTCTTGCCTCTTTCTGCACCCCTCTTGCCTTTTTCTGCACCTCACTTGCCTCTTTCAGTACTTCTCTTGCCTCTTTCTGCACCCCTCTTGTCTCTTTCTGCAACTCTCTTGCCTTTCATCACATGTCTTGCTTCTTTCTGCACCTTTGTTGCATCTTTCAGCACTTCGTTTGCCTCTTTCTACATTTCTCTTGCCTGTTTCTGCACCTCTCTTGCCTCTTCCTGCACCTCTCTTGCTTCTTTCTTTACCGCTCTTGCCTCTTTATGCACCCCTCCTGCCTCTTTCTGCACCCCTCTTCCCTCTTTCTGCACCCATCTTGCCTCTTTCTGCACCTCTTTTGCTTCTTTCTGCACTTCTCTTACCTCTTTCTACACCCCTCTTGCCTCTTTCTGCACTTCCGTTGCTTCTTTCTGCACTTCTCTTGCCTCCTTCTGAATTTCTTTTTGCTTCTTTTTGCACTTCTCTTGCCTCTTTCTGCATTTCTGTTCCTTCTTTCCGCACTTCTCTTGCCTCCTTCTGCACCTCTGTTGCTTCTTTCAGCACTTTTCTTGTCTCTTTCTGCACCCCTCTTGCCTCTTTCTGAAACTCTTTTGCCTCTTTCTGCAGTTCTCTTGCCTCCTTCTGCACCTCTGTTGCTTCTGTCTGCACTTCTCTTGCCTCTTTCTGCACCCCTCTTGTCTTTTTCTGCACCTCACTTGAGTCTTTTTGCACCTCTCTTGCCTATTTCTGCACCTCTCTTGCCTTTTTCTCCACCTCACTTGCCTCTTTCAGTACTTCTCTTGCCTCTTTCTGCACCCCTCTTGCCTCTTTCTGCAACTCTCTTGCCTTTCATCACATGTCTTGCTTCTTTCTGCACCTTTGTTGCATCTTTCAGCACTTCGTTTGCCTCTTTCTACATTTCTCTTGCCTGTTTCTGCACCTCTCTTGCCTCTTCCTGCACCTCTCTTGCTTCTTTCTTTCCCCCTCTTGCCTCTTTCTGCACCCCTCCTTCCTCTTTCTGCACCCCTCTTCCCTCTTTCATCACTTCTCTTGCTTCTTTCTGCACCTCTGTTGCTTCTTTCTGCACCTCTCTTGTAAATTGTCTGCACCTCTCTTGCCTCTTTTTGCACCTCTCTTGAGTCTTTCTGTGTGAGAAGTTGGCCTGGTATATGCTGTTCACTAATTAAAGTGGACACCTTGCACCAGGGCAAATCGACTCTTATGGTAGATAGGTTTAAGACAACCTTTTAAAGAAAGCTATCCTAGTGGTAGCTGTGGAGAGCAGCCTTCAGGCTAAGTCTTGAAGGAATGTAAAGCAGCTTGTTTTACCATATAATCTCTTGAATCACCAAATGAAAAGACACCACACAGGTATATATATCAAATATATATGTATTTATTTCTAAATAACTCTCTACTAATCTCTTTATGAGATTAGAAGACAAACATATGCACAAATCAACGTTTCACAATAATTTAAGCACAAAATATGGCTGGGGCCCTAGGGGCGTACCAGACCATATACTAAGTAAGAGACTTAGGGACAACGACTTGCAGGGAGACAAGGCCTAGGGCCTTCAGAAGTGCAGGGGCCTCACGAAACCACCCAAGGCAGGTAAGTAAAGGACCCACGGGGGACGCGTGCAGTGTGGATACACAGGCGCGGATCGCCGTTAACTTCAATGGGGCAAGTCGCGGTTGGAAATAAAGAGTTTTAGGATACTTCGGGAGAACCTACAAGCAAGTCACTTACAGGGTAAGTAGTTCTAGGGCCCACACCCACAGGAGCACCGTAGTGCTGGAGTTACCTCACCCAGGGAAGCCGGGTGCATAGGTGTCCTTTGGTGTCGGGTCGCGGCGTCGTTTTCAATGGCGAACAAAGAAGACTTGCTGCTTGCGGGAGCTGAAGAAGTGTCCGGTGGAATCCAAGCCTGGATTCTGAAGAAGGATGACCTGAAAGCAGAGGGGACAGTGTTCAAAGTCACTTGGCAGTGACCCGGGGCAAGGAAGATGGATGCCCACCGTCGTTGGTTGATTCAGGTTGGTTGCGGGTGCCTTGACTCTTCAGCCACGTGGTCCAGGAGGTGTCAACGATGACCAGGAGCTGGATTCGGTGGGTCCCTCGACGTCTGCAGCTGACTGCGGTGTCCGCAACTCGATTGGAGCCAACAAGCCTTGGCAGCCGCAAGTCTCTGGGAGATGAAGGAAAGTCGATGGCGCAGACCAGCAAGGTCTGAGGGACTCACCCAGCGAGGGTAAGTCATGGCAGGCCTGGAGCAACCAGGGGAGCCCTTTGGTTTCTTTAAGAATTCTTCTGGGGGCCCACAAGCCGGCGGGCAAGGGATCACGAAGACACCTCGGGCGGAATCACTCAACAGGGGCCGACGGTCATTCAGGACGGTGTAGGCCTCTGATCTTCGGAGGGATTCCTGCTGGAGGTTGGGACCACACGTGGTCCAAAACACAAGTTCGTAGAACGTTGTGAAGGGGTTGCACTCGACAATAGTGCACAGTACCCAGGGGTCGCGGTTCCTCGTTACTCGTGGGGTCCACTTGCCTCAGCTTCACTGGGGACTCACGATGGCCTGGGAGAGGTCAGGAAATCCACTTCTTGGGCTGCAGGGACTTCGGACTCCAGCGGGAGCGGCGTAGTTTGCGACCGTCGTTGTCGTTTTTGGTGCCTGCCAAGCAGGGGAGTCACTCCTTGACTCCAAGGGAGATTCTTCTGTCTTCCAAAGGTAGTGGTACGTCGAAGGGCCAGGATTCTTCTGTAGAGCGTCGTCCAGGGGTTATCTGCTTTGCAATGGCAAGGTTCCCCCTCTTATACTAAAAAGAGGGGATGGACTAGCTCTATGACCCCACCTATGGGAGGGTCAAGGGAGGGGTGGCTACACCCACTTCCCTTTGTCCAGTTTCGCGCCAGAGCAGGGGCAGGTAGCCCCTGAGCTGGTTTGAACTGGCATATGCACAGAGGAGCCTTCTGCTCCCCCAGTGCAGGACTTCAAAGCACTCTAAGAGTGCACCCACCCAGCCCCAATACACTAAACCCTGTCTGGAAGGTGGTTACACCTCCCTGCGACAGGATGCCTATTGTTGGGCTTCCTCCACTGCGAGTTTCGGTCATCAGCAGGAGGGCAGCCCAGTGTCTGTGACTGGTGGCATCCATTTTGTGATGCCAGGGCTCTTTAGGATTCTACCGCGTTTCCACAGCAGGTACATGTCTTATTCCTCTAGAAGGGTGGAATGCTACCCCCGCCGCCAAGATTGGCGGGGGGTAGTATTCCAAGATGTTTGACACCAAACACGACATGTTTTGATGCAGCCATTCCAAAGTTAGCATTTACCGCGAGGATATAATGCACTTAAGAGTATATGGTTTAACCGCATCCACAAACAGCACCAGAGAATGGACTCTGAGAACTGCAGAGGGGCCCTGCTCATGCAGAGGCACCCCCTCACATAGAAGCCAAGCACCCTGCCCTCAGGATTGATAGGGCCTGCCTTAGGGGTGACTGATAGGTTTATATGTGTGTGCAGGAGAGATATAGGAAACCTATATCTCAGTGAGGGGTGCTAGCACCACCTCACCCAGGCTGCAGTAGCAGGCCTGTGGTGTCAGATTTAGACTGCTTCCCAGGGGTGGCATAACATATGCTGCAGCCCCTGGGAGGCCTGTGAAGTACCTATGCCCTTGGTACCTAAGGTACCATATACTAGGGACTCATAAGGCACCACAGTATCCAATCACTAGTGCACCTAGAGTGCACTCCATGTCGTTTAGAGAGAACAGAGAGGCTGGGGCCCTGATTGGCAGGGACCCAGCCAGAATATAGCCAGAAACCAGTGCTAACATCAGAAAAAAAGTGGGGGCAACATAAGAGGCAGATCCTACTCTCCTACACAACCCCCCCCCCAAACGCAGGGACACTAAACTAACCTTGACCAGTTGAGTCTTCGTGTTCAAAGTGGAAATACCTTGAGAGTCCATCTGCATTGGCATGTTGGGTCCCAGGCCTATGTTCCACTGTATAGTCCATCCCCTGTAGGGAAATGGACCACCTCAAAAGTTTTGGGTTTTCACCTTTCATCTGCTTTAGCCATAGGAGGGGCTTGTGGTCAGTCTGAACTATGAAGTGAGTGCCAAACAAGTATGGCCTCAGCTTCTTCAGGGCCCAAACCACAGCAAAGGCCTCCCTCTCTATAGCTGACCAACGTTTCTCTCTAGGGGTCAGCCTTCTGCTAATAAAAGCTACTGGCTGGTCTTGACCTTCATCATTCAGTTGAGACAGTACAGCTCCCACACCCAGCTCAGAAGCATCTGTTTGGACAATGAACTTTTTGGTGTAGTCTGGACTCTGTAAGATGGGGGCAGTGCACATGGCCTGCTTTAGGTCTTCAAATGCCTTTTGACAGCTAGCTGTCCACTGAACCTTTTTTGGCATTTTCTTAGAGGTAAGATCATTCAAGGGGGTCACTATAGATCCATATCCCTTGACAAACCTCCTATAGTACCCAGTCAGGCCTAAGAAGGCTCTCACCTGTGTCTGGGTAGTTGGAGCAACCCATTCCATTATGGTTTGGATTTTGCTCTGCAAAGGCTGAACCTGGCCTCCACCTACAAGGTGGCCCAGGTACACAACCTGACTCTGCCCTATCTGGCACTTGGTGGCCTTGATAGTGAGGCCTGCTTTCTGCAGGGCCTCCAAAACATTTCTGAGGTGGACCAGGTGATCCTGCCAGGAGGAACTAAAGACAGCAATATCATCTAGATAAGCTGAGCAATAAGTTTCCATCCCTGCCAGAACTTTATTCACCAACCTCTGAAAAGTGGCAGGTGCATTTTTCAATCCAAAGGGCATCACCACAAAGTGGTAGTGCCCACCAGGAGTCGAAAATGCTGTTTTGGCTTTTGCATCATCAGCTAATCTGATTTGCCAGTAGCCAGCTGTTAGGTCAAATGTGCTTAGATACTTGGCTGAGGCCAAAGTATCAATCAGCTCATCTGCCCTTGGTATGGGATAGGCATCAGTCCTAGTGACTGCATTGAGGCCTCTGTAGTCTACACAAAACCTCATTTCTTTCTTACCACCCTGGGTATGAGGCTTGGGTACCAGGACTACTGGGCTAGCCCAAGGGCTATCTGAAGGCTCAATCACGCCTAACTCCAAAATTTTCTGGACTTCAGTCCTGATACAGTCCCTGACATGGTCAGGTTGCCTGTAGATTTTATTCTTGACAGGCAGACTGTCCCCAGTGTCCACCTCATGGGTGCACCAGGTAGTCTGACTAGGGGTCAGGCTAAACATATGTCTAAACTGTTGCAGAACTTGTCTGCACTCAGTTTGCTGATGGTCAGTGAGGCTGCTTGCCAAAGCAACACCATCTACTGACCCATCATCAGGGTTCTGAGAGAGCAGGTCAGGGAGAGGGTCACTCTCCTCCTCCTGGTCCTCATCAGTTGCCATGAGCAAGCCCATGTCAGCCCTGGCAACATATGGCTTTAATCTGTTGACATGAAGCACCCTTAGGGGGCTCCTGGGAGTTCCAAGATTCACCAGATAGGTGACTTCTCCCTTCTGTTCAACTATTGTATGGGGGCCACTCCACTTGTCCTGGAGGGCTGCTGGGGCCACAGGCTCCAACACCCACACTTTCTGTCCTGGCTGGTATACAGTCAGCACAGCCTTTGGTCATGCCAAGCTTTTTGCAATTCTTGGCTGGCCTCCAGGTTTTGGTTGCCTTTTTCATGTGTACTCTGCCATCCGGGAGCGGAGACCAAGTACATAGTCCATCACATCTTGTTTGGGGGCTTGAGAGGTAACTCCCAGCCCTCTTTTACCAAACATAGTGGACCTCTCACAGGATGCCCAAACAGAAGCTCAAATGGGCTGTAACCAACCCCTTCTGTGGAACCTCTCTGTATGCAAACAACAAGCAAGGAAGAAGAAGGTCCCATTTCCGCCTAAGCTTCTCTGGGAGTCCCTTAATCATTCCTTTCAAGGTTTTGTTGAAGCGTTCAACTAAACCATTGCATTGTGGGTGATAGGGGTGGTGAACTTATAAGTTACACCACACTCCTTCCACATTGCTTTCAGATATCCTGACATGAAGTTGGTACCTCTGTCAGAAATGACCTCCTTTGGGAAACCCACTCTGGAGAAAACTCCAATGAGGGCTCTTGCCACCACAGGGGCTGTGGTGGTCCTCAGGGAATTGCCTCTGGGTACCTGGTGGCATGATCCACTACCACCAGGATAAATCGGTGCCCAGATGCAGTCTGAGGGTCAAGGGGACCAACAATGTCAATCCCTACCCTTTCAAAGGGTACCCCCACCACAGGTAGTGGTATCAGGGGGCCTTTGTTGTGCCACCTGCCTTACCACTGGCTTGGCAAGTGACACAGGAGCGACAAAACTCCTTGGTGTCCTCTGACATATGTGGCCAATGAAAATGTGGAACAAGCCTGTCCCAGGTCTTGTTTTGGCCCAAGTGTCCTGCCAAAGGGATATCATGTGCTAAGGTCAAGAGGAACCCCTAAACTTCTGAGGTATTACCAACCTCCTGGTGGCTCCAGGGGCTGGGTCTCTACCCTCAGAATATAGGAGTCCCTCATCCCAATAAACTTTATGGGACCCACTAGCACTCCCAGCAGCCTCAGCAGCAGCCTGCTGTCTGAGGGGTTCAAGAGAGGGGCAGCACTGTTGCTCCTTACTCAGATCTTCCCTAGAAGGGCCCCCTGCCCCCAAGAACTCAACCTGGTCAGGTTCAAGTCCCTCTGGGGCAGTTCCTTCTTCAGGTTCTGCTTCACCTCCCTCTGGAAGTGAATCCTTGATCTGAGACAGAGGGGAAGGCACTGCCTTTACCCTACTGCTCCTCCTCTTGGGAAGCATCTGGTCCATTGTTCCAGGATCCAGAGCTGGTTCAGTGTCATGCATTCTTGCTTGTGACCTGGTCACAGCAAATACCTCTGCAGGGATGCCCAACATCTCAGCATGAGTCCATAACTCTACTTCAGACCAGGCTGAAGTCTCTAGATCATTGCCCAATAGACATTCTACAGGGAGGTCTGCACTGACTACAACCTTCTTGAGGCCAGTTACCCCTCCCCAGGAGAAATTCACAACTGCCAGACTATGGTTGGTCTGGACATTGCTTGCATTGGTCACCTGGTACATTTCACCCAGGATGATCTGTCCAGGGTCCACTAGGTCCTCTGCCACCATGGTGACACTAGCACCTGTGTCCCTAAATGCCAAAGCCTGTTTGCCATTTATCAAAGGCTGCTGTTTGTACTTGCCCAGATTACTGGGGCTTACTAGGAAGGACATATCAATGTTTCCCTCACAAATCAGCATTGCCTGAGTGGTCACTCTGACTAGGTCAGAATCCACTTCAGAACCCAGGGTCAACCCTACTACATCCTTATTCTGAGTACCACCTCCACCAGTAGCTGAGCTAGGGGGCACAGTTGCCTTAGGGGCAGGAGTGGTGGTGGTTTGGTCTTTGGACTTGGTACAATCAGAAGTCCAGTGCCCTTTCTGTTTACAGAATTTGCACCAGGGCTTCTTTTGGCCTTTTCCCTTGTTGGACTGTGACTCCCCACCAGATGCAGATTTTTGGGGCCCTTGTGAAGACTTCTGGTCTTTTGACTTATCCCCACCTTTCTCAGAGCCTTTAGGATCTTGCTTCTTAGTGTCACCCCCTTGGTTCTGGGTTTTCTGCCTCACCCTGGTTCTGACCCATTTGTCTGCCTTCTTTCCCAATTCTTGGGGAGAGGTCAGATCAGAGTCCACCAGGTACTGATGCAACAACTGGTTCTGGCAATTATTTAGGATCTGTTCTCTCATCATCAGATTATACAATCCCTTGAAATCAGTAACCCTACTGCCAACCAGCCAACCCTCTAGAGCCTTGGTTGCACAATCAACAAAGTCAGTCCAGTCCTGAGTCTGTGCCTTCTGGGTATCTCTGAACTTCAACCTGTACTGCTCAGTGGTTAAGCCAAACCCATCTATCAGTGCACTCTTCAGGACCTCATAATCATCAGCATCCTCCTCTCTAACAGTGAGGAGCTTGTCTCTTCCTTTATCTGAAAAGGAGAGCCACAAGATTGCTGCCCACTGCTTTTGGGGGACCTGCTGTACTCTACAGGCCCTCTCCATAGCAGTTATCCACTTGTGGATATCATCCCCACTCTGGTAGGGAGGAACAACCTTGCT